>BMAU01019731.1:0-600000 GCA_019973935.1 Trichonephila clavipes | reverse complement strand
AAAAAAGAGCATAAATGAATAGTTTTAATGATATTTAGCGTCACTTAGATTAGAATGCATGTATAAAATTGTTTTAAGGACATTATGATAAAAAAATTATTTAAATACAATATTTTGGCAAAAAATTAACTTAAAATAACCTTTTTTTTAAAATGTTCTCCTTTTGTGAAAAATACTTCTATTATAATAATATTTTGCCTGTATATAGCTCAGACCTCTGTACAGAGGCTCAATTATCATTTTTGAAAAATTCACATTATTTTCAGAGTTACAATCAATTGAAATAATTATCGGCGTTTTTTTCTTAAAAATTTCTCCCCTCTGTTGTCGTAAAACATGGATAAATCCACTTCTAAGTTATATATTTCAAAAATTCTAGTTGAGCCTCTGTAGAGAGGTCTGAGCTATATACAGGCAAAATATTATTCTAATAGAAGCATTTTTCACAAAAGGAGAATATTTTGAAAATGGATAATTCTATGCTCATTTTTTGTCAAAATATTGTACTTAAAGGATTTTTTGCTGTAATACTATTCTTAAAACAATTTTATATACATTTTTTAATCTAAGTGACACTAAATATCATAAATATTATCCATTTATACGCTTTTGCAAAATCATGGTTCTGAACGTAGTCGGATACCTTAAGCAATCTTTCACATTATGGCATAATTCCGGAAAAAAGAATCAACAGGGTAACATGAAATTTACACCACACAAGCATAATGTTGCAAAGGGTTGTGACATCTCACGCGTCTTTTCTTTAACAAGACCTTTGGGTTCTTTGGGCCAGAATTAATGGCAACTCTTTTCCTACCAAATCCAAGAAGCGAAGTCTGAAGGGAAGATGCAAATGAACCAATGTTTAAATATCGGTACTTAGAGTAAGCGGAATGGCAATGTAGGGGAATGTTTGACAATTGGCGTTAGTTTGTGGCAGTTGATGGTTATTACAGTTCGTGGTTCAAGTCTGAATGAGTTTTGTGTGACGTGAATTCAAATTATTAGTGATCGAATAGAAGGGATCAGCCAAGTTGCATACCATTGCATGCAAAGACAAGATTGATTGTTGCTTCAAGCTGTAATAAGGTAGGATTGATTATTTAATATTAGAATCGGAGATTAGGTGGTTCGTTTATTGGTAGTGGTCTGAATTAGATTAAGTCTTATTGTGTGTTGCGTATTTTTGCCATCGTAGATTCTCTCATATTAATTATTATAATTTAATTTGTTAAAGGTCTAAGTTGAATATCTTAATAAAGTCATATTCAGATAATGTTTGATCTTAGTTCTTTCGCTAATCCTACACCTCTAGCTCACGCTGATGCTTCGAGAGATGTACTTCCAAGGGGAGGAACATCACAGGGTGATGAAAGCATATTAGTCAAAAATGAATTGTACGCATACAGTATGGAACAAAGCAGAAAGAGGCTTCACTAACAGAATGACGTTGGTAAAACATATTGCCTGGAAATGAAAAAGAACAACAAATCAAAGACCCTTTGTAAGATATAATAACTACCCCAAACGAAATGGTCCTCCCTCCAAGTTGTTCATACTCATTACCAAATTATCCAGCACTTCTTGAACTAAGAGTTGTCACTCTTCAAAGAGCATCATTTCAGTTGTGTTCTCCGGGGTATACAATCTTGCTGCCAGGCATTTGTCCAAAACATCTCACGCGTATTCGATGGAATTTAAATCAGATAGCACACTGGAAGATCTAGTTTGCACATATCCCCACTTTCTAGAAGCTCCCCAATAGCAGAAGGGTATTGTCATTCACAAAAATAAAGTTTGCACCATTGACACTTCACAACAGCCACCCATGAGGCAGTTTAATTTTATCGCAGGAACGATCTTCTGTAAGTGAGCCACTGTCGGAAATATGGAGCTCCGTCCATCCATTTAAAAGATTGCTTCTCATCACAAGCGCTCCGGGGCCACCCCAGCAATAGCGTAACGTGCATTTGCGCAACCCCCCATTGCAGGGGGGCAGGGATAGGGAATCCAAAGCTTAACCATTTCAAAATAAGTATTTGGGCCTGAGGCCGAAAACCTGAGTTTTAGGGGGGCTATCATTCTCCGTTACGTCACTGCATTCTAATGGTTTCTTTCTCAAATGTCCTCCATACCATGTCTTAACTTCCTTCATGTTAACTGGTGCTAAGAATCTTTGCTCAAATTGAAATGACTTTCATCAGTAAATATTGCGTGACTCCGTTGAAGATAGCACCACTATAAACGGTTTCACCGATGAGTTGCTGTTAATGGTATGTAGTGTTTAGAACGATGGGTGAATAGACTACCTTCATGCAGACATTTGGCCACAGTAAACCGAGGTACTTGCCGTCCAGTTGCCGCACGCAACTGTTGAGCAATGCTGTCTGATGTCTGGTTCCAGTTTCTTTACGCCTGCTGAACGATCATGCCCTGAGAACGAAGGTCATCACTTGCTATTGCTTTCCTTGGTTGACCACCACCAATCTTTCTCACAGCTGTACTTGTCCACTGGAAGGCTTTCGAAGCTCTTGACATTACACATTATTTACATTATTTTGATATATATTTATATATGTATTTATAATATTTGATATTTATATATGTATCACCTATCTATTGAGCTAGCTTTTCCCTTTACTGATTATAAAAAGGACCTTTTCAATAATTCCATGGTTGTATATTGAAAAATGCATTTGTTGCTTAAGTTTTGCACACTAGTTTGCGTACGTTTATATAATGCTGCATTTATAAAGTATTTGAAATTTTTAGGTTATTAGTATGTTAAATGGATACATGTATCATTATCATACGAGTTTATATTGGTACTGGGTTTTTTTTTCTTTTTAAACATAAAAATGTGTTCTATGCTTGGGCTTTAGTCAGTGGCATTAGAAAAAAAATGCTAAATCAAAAATTAATTTTTAGAAATAAAAATAATATATGGAATAAGGAACCATAATAGAATGATTAATGTGCACGAAGAATTTGTCACCAGGCATATTTCTAATAAGGGAGTGAAAAATGTCTTTTAAACTAAAAGTAGCTTAGACCCAGGGCCTTGTCCTCAGTGGGGGCCCCATTGTATTCTCGACTCTGTCTTAAGGTATTCTTAAACATTTATTTGAGCGTTAATGTAGTTCGAATTTATTTACACCTAAAAAATGCGCATCGAGGGAGCATTTAAAATCATACGAACACAGAAACACGACACATACTCTCAACACTTAATATAAAAAGGAATGATAATCTTTTACTTCTATAGACGTAAGAGATAATAAATGAGCAATGTCTTCGGTATCTTCACTTAGCCTTGTTTTGAAATGGGAAAAACAAAGTTGTTCGTCTTAGTTATTATCTCTTTGTCTGATCACATTCAAAAATCATGAGACATTTTAATTGTATTGTTCGAATTTTGCCGTAGAGATAAATAATAATCAGAAGGTTAATTAATTAATTATATATATACAGGAAGAAAACAAAAAATGTAGTTCTGAATCCGTGTTAAAAGTCGAATTCAAATACCGTTCGAATTAATTATGTTTTCTCTTTGAGTATTATGAAAATGATAACGAAAAATTTCATCAGTACACTTTTTTAAATATTTTAAGATTGTTTTAACCTAGTGTAATTCTGAATGACTTAAGCATGAAATGTTTTTCAAATGGAAAAATATTCTATAATAATATAGAACTTTTTATTTAGACGATCACATTTTTAATATATAAGAAATATTTCTATTTAAATCAATACATTTCTTTTATTGAAATCGATAAAAACTCCAAATTCCATTCTTTATTTTGTAATGTTAAATGGAATTTATTTTTTAAATATGTTAACAGAATACATAACGTATTTATAGATTGCTTAATTTTAAAAATATAATAAGCTAAAGTAGTACATATATACTATACCCTTAAGAATATATATGAAAATTAAGGCATTTTTCTATTCGGAAAACTGTTATGAATTAGATCTTGTTTTTAACGTAAAAAAAAATACCTGTTCTATAATTTTTACTTAATTAGCCTCATTTGACTAAACATCATTCTTATCAAAATAAACTTTTCTCAAAAACCATCTTAATATACCTAAAAAGCTTTCTATTTAAAGTAGAAGTATGAAGGTTGCAAAATCCACACTTTCACATTTGGCAAGGCCGCTTTTTTTTTTCACTTCGTCACCAAGTGTGAATGGGTTCGACTATCTAATTAGCCTTCTTCAAGGTCGGCGAGAACAATGTGCCGCTCAACAATCGAAGGTGACTGCATTACCCTGCTCATCCCCCACATACTCCATTCATTACTGCCTCGGCAAGTTCGACAACCGACACCAAAGAGTCGTGCGCAGAAAGTTGGATTAAGCGACCTCAAGTCCTCCACAACAATGGCCAGTTGGTCCTAACTGCACCAGATAAGGCTCATCAAGAGAGTGAAGTGAAATTCTGGAACAAATTTTTCTTCCGGGGCACGTTGCTCAACAGCTTCATTGTTCTTTTTTTTTTTTTGGATCATTGACAACAGCGATTGGTCCACAGGGCTGTCTTTTGAAGTTTCAGTACTTCAGATCTCGTTGTTATACCAGAGAATGTCTTTGGTGAATGCGGCTGTGAAAACAAACACTCACTCATAAATGATTAATGGAAATATCGATGGATATCACCTCTCTACCGGAAATGGGCTGTTAGTTCTCCTTAATTCGCCGCACCGTTCTGCGGTGGTTTTCTCAAGTCGTCTAGGTTCAACAGAAGGTCGCGGAATGTCAAATAGGTACTGAGTAATGATTGTGCCTACGTTGTATTCATCGTTTTTGTAAATGAAATGGTTTGGTTGAAATTTAGTTGGTACGCCGAAGAGATTTTTTAGAGAATTAGTTTTATTCGTCGAAAATTAAATATGTATGGTAAATTCTGCCAGTGGCGTATACAAAGAGGGAGGCGTTGGGGGCTCAAACTCCCCTCATAGACCAATTAATTTTTAATTTTTGCCATAGAGATTACTCCTCGAGTCTTTCGTCTACGTGTTTTTTAGAATGTAAATCCCCCTCTCCCCGTAACAGATGTCTGCGTATACCACTGAATTATGCAGTTAACTTCTAAGCCCTCATTAACTGTCGACTCTGTAGTATCAGGGGTTTTGGTTCAGGAGGACAAAAAATCTTTGTATCAGAAAGATTTCTAATTCTGTATGAAATATTCTTAAGACTATATATTTTAAAAGTATTAAAGAATTTCCGGAACTGTTTGAAAAGACTTTAACACGTAAAATGTGTTCTGATTTATAACTATGAATGAGTGAGTGTTTGTTAACGTCGCATTGTTAAGCTATACGAGGGCTATCTCGACGAAGGACCTCGTCATTTTGAACCTTGGTCAAATGATGAGGACGACACCTGAGCTAGAACTCCCTCTGAAAACTTCCAGGCCACGCCATACGGAGAATTATAAGCCTCGATAGATTGAACGTGTATCAACCCCTCTGCACGGTGAATCTTCTGTGGCTCTAGGGCTGAAATTCATGACACGCTATCCAGGAGTCATTGACCCTAACTTTAGGCTACCATCCATAGGCTATCGCAGCAGGGACGTCTTAAGGCCTGGGACCACTGGGCCCGGGCCCAGGGCCTTGTCCTCAGTGGGGGCCCCATTGTATTCTCGACTCTGTCTTAATAAGATCATGATCCGGATAAGTTTAATGATCAAATATTATTCCCGTTAATATTCTTCGAAAAACAGGGAATTTTAAACTGCATGTCAACTGGCAAAAGTGGACTGTATTATTATGTGATGACCGTTGTCCATGTCTATGCCTAGGCCTAATACCATAGACAAGCTTTCAACTAATTTAGTCAAAACGCGGCTATTTGTCGAGCCGGTTTGGGCCTAGAGTTTTGAGATTGTGAGTTGTACACATTTACCGTAAAATTTGGCGTATAACGCGCATTTTTAACACAAAAAATAAGATCGAAATTTACGGGCGCGCGTTATATACCGGGTATGAAAAAAAAAAGGAGAGCTTTAAAAATGAAAAAAAGATGAGCATAGAAAAAAGATTAGGCTTCTACATAGATTGAAATACTGTTTATTTAAAAGGAAAGACATTTCTCTTATGAACTTAAAGGGTTGTATTTCCAAAAATATAGTATTTTTTTAAAAGCCTTGGATATAATACCTCGAATAAATGACTTCAAAATATAAGAACATTGCATATATACATTTCAGGTTTCTTCGTAAAAAAGGGGGTGCGCGTTATACGGCGATTATACCTAAATATTAAAAATTGCAGCTTGAAAGTAGAGGTGCGCGTTATACGGCGATTATACCTAAATATTAAAAATTGCAGCTTGAAAGTAGAGGTGCGCGTTATACGGCGATTATACCTAAATATTAAAAATTGCAACTTGAAAGTAGAGGTGCGCGTTATACGGCGATTATACCTAAATATTAAAAAATTGCAGCTCGAAAGTAGAGGTGCGCGTTATACGGCGATTATACCTAAATATTAAAAATTGCAGCTTGAAAGTAGAGGTGCGCGTTATACGGCGATTATACCTAAATATTAAAAATTGCAGCTTGAAAGTAGAGGTGCGCGTTATACGCCGGATTTTACGGTATTTGTTTCAAGTTCCCGTTAGTACGATTATTTGACATTGCATGCCATATATGTTTACTTTTAAAAAATCTCATATAGGGCCTACTTTTGCATAGGGCCCAGGGCCTCAAAAATTCTTAAGATTTCTTTGGGCCCAGAGCCTCGAACAGTCTTGACGTTCCTGTATCGCCGCCATTGTAATTGTGAATGAACTGCTATAATTTATATGTATAAATAGAAACCAGTGGCGCACACAAGGGGGTGTCCTAGGGGTCCAGACTCCCTCCTCCCAAAGCCCTTGATTTTTTCCGATTGATTATAATTCTAAGTATATAGTACGTAAAATTTAATTAAGTATTTATTATTAATTAATGTTAATTATTTATTAAATATTTAGTTTTTACTGTGTTTTGTTCCCGAAAATCGACAAAATCAAAAGGAGCATGATACAAGAATGGTGAGCTTTCGATCCCGGACCCCCCTCCTTGAAAAATTTCTGTGCGCGCTTCTGATAGAAACCATGTTCTTATTCCAATTAAATATTTTTATTGAAACCACCAAAAGAAGGGGGGAAATAGCCTTTTTTCCATATATAAATAAAATATATTAGATAAATTTTTTATAGCTACAAATTGACTATAAACGAAAAATCAATGGATCATATAATTTAATATTTTTCCACTCTTAAAATCAATGAGAATAAAAGCGAATTTAAAGTATTCAGTGAAGAATAAAATTATGCAAATTTAATAGTAAAACATGAATAATACCAAATACCGTACATGTGTTTAATAATAAAATTTAATAAAATCTATTCTAACGACACGGTAACTAATAAAGTTAAGCAATTCTCTCTCTCATTGATACTACAGTGCAGTGTTCTTTGTATTAAAGTGACGCAGGCTGAAAATACAATGTCTCATAAATAATTAATACAGCTCAAAGCTGAATGTTCTTTTTAATTCATTGCCTTTTCACTGCGGTTGCATTTTTGAGTCGCTCAGGTGATATATACTCACGAGACGCGAATTTACCCAGCTTGAGTCGACTGAGTAAGAATATTGTTTTATCGATTTTGTCGGTCGTTAACTATGAATCAAAATTTTCACGAAATGAGTAATTGAAATCTTTTAATGTATTCTTGAGTTGCTGTATAAAACAACGTAGAAAAAAAGGCTTTCTTAAATAATTAACCGTTTTCTTTTTTTCAGCTAAACACTTATGATCGTGAAATATGTTTTCTGATGTGAATTCTAATTGAACAAAGAAAAATGGCGCTGAAAGCTCGGCATTAATATAAATATCAAAATGTTTAAAAATAATTTTTCGTCTTTTGTGAATCATTTTCATTGATAATTATAGTTTTGAAAAGGCGAATAATGTGTTTATATTTTTACATTATATATATATATATATATATATATATATATATATATATATATATATATATATATATAATTTCATTCCTTTTATTTTATCTTAAAAATTCCAAAATTCAGAACATATACAAATGCAAAAAAAAAAAAAAATATTTCTTTTTAATTCTTTTTCTTTCTCTCTTTCTTTTTTTGTATTCGAAATTTTAAAATTCGAGGCATCTGTGTTGGGATATTAATATCCCAGTTGGTAGACAATAGGTCTTGTGATAACTGAGTGGAGGGTTTATAATTCGTTACTGTCTACGATTTTCATGGAATATAGTTTGTTATTTTCAATTGGATCTTAAATTTCTCGTTGGAGTAGAAATTAGGAAAGAGGAATGCGTGCTCAGATGACTTTTTCGTCCCTTCACCAGGTTAGGATTTTTTTTTAAACATGATTGATATTTTTAGTTGCTGAATTACAATTTGCGTAAATTATAAAAATAACTCATTTAATAAAAGAAAATTTTAAGCACAAGATAAGCAACTAAAAAGTATATTCATTTCCCAAGAAAAAACACATTTTTTAACTAAAGAATTTTTTTATTAGAGTAACTTTAAAGGAAGGCATAATTTCTGCGGAATAATTTAAATTAAAATAATAATAATAATAATAAAACACATATGCAAAACATAGCAAAAACTTATCAAATTTAAAAACATAATAATAATTTTAAAAAAAATTTTCTTGAATCATTTGTCACATCAATCACACACAATGGTTATATATTATATTTATACCTTTTCAATTCTTTTATTCACATTCTTATTCAATTTAACACATTCTTATTATTCAAGAAACCCAGTCATTAAATTTGTTCATCAAGTATATTGTCCAAAGCGCCATAAAATTCCTAACAATGCATTTATGTCATGATAGACAATGCAAAACATATTTACAAATGCACTTATGTACAAACTTTATAAGAGTTATAAAAAATGTACTACACGTATATGCAGGAGTTCAAATAAATTAACGCAGCTTTGGAACACGCAAGACTTTGCATATAGAATAGTATACATATACACACGATTAAATAAAAAATTCTACTTCAGTTTGTACTAATTGTTTTTTATATAATTCATCCATTTCCTCAATATAAATATATTTTTCTTTTCACGCATGATTTAGTAGGATACGTTGGTAATCCCATTTAATTTGAAATACCATATTTACTCGAATCTAAGCCACACTATTTTTCCAGTGTTCATGCTACTGAAAATCGGGTGGGGCTTAGAATCGAAGGCAAAGCATTTGTTGGAAGGGGGAAATTGAGTTTCTACCTCTTTCAAAAGGAAAAATGTAACCATCCTTTCTAGCAACTAGTATCTTTGACTTATCCCATTCCGCAATCTATCCTAAACATCGTTGTCCGCTCGTATTTAGGAATTTTTTTTATATACGTTCTTTCTTTTAATTCCCTGAACATCAAAGATACCGGTAATAGATCAGGACGAGTTTACTATGACGCAAATGTGAAAAGGGAGGTAATTTTATATGCAGAAAAAAACAGAAACAGAGCAGCGTCCACTGAAAATTTGACACGGATGAAACAAATAGACTTCGATGGCATAGGCAAAATTACATACTTTTTGCTTATAAGTGTTCAATGTCTTAAATAACTCTTTTGCATTCTTCTGTAATACATTATTTTAAAAAAAAGTTGCACAACAAATACATTGGATGGCCCGGAAGACGACATTGTATGGAAAATGACGACACCAGCACCAGTTCCAAAGTCAGTTGTGACAAAGGAAGTGACGAATCATTTTCCAAACATGGGAGAACCTGTGATGTGATCTTACCCCAGGTGTCGCTTCCTCATCATCTTGTCGACCTGAAGCTGTAGGAGGGAGGAATGAATGACCAAGACTATTCATGATAAATCTAATTTATTATTGTCATAAATAATATTCCAGAACAAGCAATCTATAAAGGGAACCTTTGGAGTGATATAAAGAGAGCAACAACCTTATGTGAATAAGCGCACGAAATCCAAATAGATAAAATTAAACTAATCCTATCTTAATAATTCTAAGTTCACTAATTTATTCTAGTAGTTAAAATCCGTGCTATAGTCACGATGCGTAATTCCAATTCTTACTATAGTGACACTGCTTTCAGCGGCTTCGCTCCTTCTGATCTACGATTATTAATTCTAACTTTATACACACTAACTAATTTGCATCTCATGGTTTCTTCTAGAGAGGGATGGCTGTGATATAAACGTGATTACAGACCCAAAGATTCCCCAAGAGGATTAGTAGTTGAAAGTCGCGTAAAGCCCCATCACAAACCGATGGTTAGAATAATTATAAGTTCATGCATGTATTTAAAAATTTTTATACTGGTAAAATAAAAATTAATTATTAACTTATTATTTCACATTAATTTTTTTCTTAAAATTCCCTAAGTATCGGATACCAATAAATGTTTTACACAAGTTTTCATTTTACCTCAAAAACGAGTAGAGAATTTGGGGAGTAGCTTAGAATCGATGGCGGCTTAGATTCGAGTAAATACGTTATATATTGAGATTCCTTTCTAAAAAAAAAGAACTTGATGATTGAAACATTTTAATTGTATTTGAACAGAAAATATAATTAATAGAAAAATGTGATAACTAAGACTTTACAGACTAAGTTAGCCTGTTGAATAAGGGACAAATTTTTAATTTAAGTGTATTAATAACAACAGAGGTTCATGCCTGTAAAATGTATTTTCTGGAAGCAAATTAGTTAGGATAAAAAAAACATGCAATACTTTCAATATTTAAAATGTTTTAAACTTTCAAAGGCTTTTAAATTGTTGTTTCAATCATTTATCATTCTTACCTAATTAGTCCTTCTAATGAGCAGAATAATTACAAATTAAATTTTCATAAAAATAATAACGAAATAAAAAGGAGATAAATTCAGAATATCAGATTACAAAGTGGTATTTATTCATCAACGAAAAAAACTGGAAATGATCACGGAAACAATACATAAAATCAATTTACTAAAAATTTTTGAATATCAATTTAATTCATTATGCCATCAGTTAAAAAATAAGATAAAAATAGAGCTTTAAAAGCATTGCCATATTAATTACACGAGAAAAAAAATTTTTTTGCTCTTTATTTATATTTAAGAAATGAATTTTTGCAAAGCAGAGAATATTTCTTAATTTAGTAGCGAAAAAAAGATTCTAAGGGTGGTGTGGGATAAAAAAATATATTCTCATGGAAAAAAACACATTAGAATGTCTGGAAAAAAAGTAGGTTTAAGAAAAGTCAATAATTATATTCATTAAAACAAGGATTTATAAGTTAAATGACGCATTGTTTCTCGTAAATAGTTTATTTTGAGCTAGCTGTGAGAATTAATGTACCAGAACCAAAACCGACAAAGAAAAAAAGCTAAATTGACAAACTAACTTCGTTCATATAGTCTGAACTTTTTTTTTTCCTTTTCTCTCTGTAAATTAGATTAGAAGGTGTTTTCTGATATTGAAGTTACGATATACTATATATAACGGGGAGTTCTCAAAGTTATTTTTAAAAAATAAATCAATACTTTTTTTTTCATGACTATTACTTATTTACAAAAATTTAATAATAGCAAGAAAAAAATTGGAAATTACTTATTTTTTAATTAAATTCTTTAACATGACTCCTTTTTATAAATTCTTAGAATAAAAAATTTGCAATAATACGTGGCCTCGGTAACCTAGAGGTCAACGTGACGGATTCTCATGACTTATATACAGTTCCACATTCTACTATTAGATATTCTTTCGTTTAATATCTATTGATTTCTATTGAAACATTTCATCTCATGTATACCTTTACTTAAATATGTAAGTTTCCAAAAATTATACATTTTTATGTAACTATTAAGTTTCTTCTTATCTATCAAAAAGATTTTGGCTGCAGAACAAGTGAAGAAAATTTTCTAATTCCACAGAAGCTGTTACTTTAACCCTTTATCTACCACATTATAATTTACTGCAGTTTTTTTTAAGCAATATTTTTTTTCTATCGCTACATTGAAAATTTAGGGATATACATAAACAAAATACTCAACTTTGGGAAATTTAATCCGTTAGAGCTAATTAATTAATGAAAGATATTCAACTGTAAAATTAATTATATGCACTGTTCACTTAAAATAAATAGTTAAATCGTTTTCTAAGGTTTTCAGTAACATACAAAGAAGAAAAAACTTACTTTTTGACCTTTACCACTTTCTCGGAACAAAAATGACAATCTACGCCATCCGCTGAAAACGCCTTCAGCTGAAAACGCAACTTCTGCTATAAAAATATTCGCTTTCCCCGCTAAAATACTCATCATAGAACCCATGCTGCCATATATCTTGGAACAGTGGATTTAAAAGAATATTCCTGCTAAGTATCGTCAGAGTATTCCTAAAAATGGTTATTGTATGTAATTTTAAAGTGAGTGGCACTTAGAGGTACTGTCGGTAGATAAAGGGTTAAGGTATCCAACTACGTTCGGAACCGTGATTTTCAAAAGCGCATAAATGAATAATTTTCATGATATTTAGTGTCACTTAGATTAGAATCTATGCATAAAATTGTTTTAAGGGCATTTTGACAAAAAAAAGTTTATTTAAATACACAATATATTTCAGGAAAAAAGGAACTTAGAATAACGTTTTTTCAAAATGTTCTCCTTTTGTGAAAAATGCTTCTATTAGAATAATATTTTACCTGTATATAGCTCAGACCTTTGTTCAGAGGCTCAACCCGAATTTTTGAAATATGTAACTTAGAAGTGGGTTTATTCATATTTTACGACAACAGAGGGGAGCAATTTTGAGGAAAAAAAACGCGAATAATTATTTCAATTGGTGGTAACTCTGAAAATAATGTGAATTTTTCAAAAATTCTAGTTGGGCCTCTGTAGAGATGTCTGAACTACATACAGGCAAAATATTATTATAATAGAAGCATTTTTCACAAAAGGAGAACATTTTGAAAAAACGTTATTCTAAGTTCATTTTTTCCTGGAATATTGTATTTAAATAATTTCCTTTGTCAAAATGTCCTTAAAACAATTTTATGCATGTATTCTAATCTGAGTGACACTAAATATCATGAAAATTATCTATTTATGCTCTTTTTTAAAATCACGGATCCGAACGTAGTCGGATACCTTAAATAAATTTGCCTTTGATTTCGATTAAAAGCTTTTCCACATAATTTTAAAGATTTTCCATTTGCAGAAGGAGGAGAGGCAATTATCGAGATTTCTTAATATTTTATTACGACACTTAAAAATTCAAGTTCTTTGATAATTTGCTTTTGATGAAATGCTTTTTTATTAAAAGTAAATAAAAGGGGAAATGTATGTATTTTTTAGTGAAATAAAAAATATAAGCCCCCGATCCGGTATAGTGGCTAGTGACGCTTCCTACTGTGCTGTGGGGCATGGGTGTGAATCCCGTAAAAGGCATGAATGCTAATAAATGTATAGTGCCTGTGTAGAATGGAGGCACTCTAAATATTCGCCGGGTCTTAAGTCCTCTCGTGAAGAAGAGGTGAAGGAAGCCCCTTTTCCACCCGCATGAGTCTCCCTCAATACTGGGGTGAAATGGAGCCCAAAAGTAGAGGAACCTGCATGGTGTTTAAAGCTGCAGCCAACGACAGACGTAAAACAAGTCCCTTGTCAAGATAAATTTCGTGGACCTCGATCTGACACCATCGATTGGGGTGAGGGGCCTTGGAAACAACAATAAAAAATGTTGCATAAAGAAATTCCATAATAAGTTTTCGACTCCTTAAAAACTATTATAAATAAACAAATCTGGTAAACAATGTCAAATCTGAGTTCTTTATCTAAAAACATCCGTTGGGTTATTATAAAATATTCCGAATCCAGGTTATCATTGTACTTTTATGAACTCTGCGCGTTTATACTTCTAGAAGCTTACCCAAGACAAATAAATTCTAAAGTATTCAAGAAAGTTTCTCACGTTTAAAGGTCTTATAAAAGAGTATGTTTCGTATAAAACTTTAAAAATCTTTAGTGTGTGATCTACTAAGAGAAATGTAAAGTTTTTAATATTTCAATTACAGTTTAAGAATAATTTTTAATTCAATTTATAACAACACTCTAATTCAAAATGTTTTGTAAAAATAGTAGGATCTAAAAACTTTTTTTGGTAGAGAAAGAACCATCTATCATAGTTAAAGTTATAACGAATTACGTGAGATTTTTTATACAAAATTGACATTTACTTTTTTTTTGTTAGAAGGTGAAAAGGTCAAGAAAGAATTGGTGCCCCACCCTAATAAATCCGCCAAAATTAGTTAAGGCGTTTTTTTTCCATCTGCAATCTTCTGCTGAAAAAGTTAACAGTGATTGATAGTAAGAGATAGACAAAATCATTTTATAAAAGAATAAGAAGAATTATTAATGGTGACTCACACACATACACGCATGTTCTCTCCCTTGCACTTGGTACAAGTATGAAAAATGGGCTTAAAAATTTCCTTAGCACTTTAAAAAGTTTATAAGTTAAAGTTATTGAAGAACTGGTTTAAAAACATAGTTTTTTTAAAGTCACACATACACTAGCTTTATAATAATTAAGAAACCCCCCCTCTACAAATTAAACTAAAATAATTGTCTTACTCATGAGTTATTTTATGTGAACAGTATATTTTTTTAAAGAAAACTTTGAGAGCAACAATTTCTCTTACTCATGAAAATAAATCATAAAATAGGCTGCATAAAAATTTCATTTTAAAATGCAGTATCCAAAAATAATAATAATAAATAAATAAAAATGTCCCGAAGCATTTGAGATAATGTTTGAATTATTGTTAACTTCTTTGCTAAAAACAAATAAGTAAAATATATATCAGTCGAACCTCCATAATAAGAACCTCAATATTGCAAATTTTTCTGTATAGCGAACTTTTTTCTGGAACCAAGAACACATTTCACTATTTTCTTCTAAAATAACCTCCCAATAGCGAAGTGCATTTTCTATATAACGAACTTTTTCTCTTGTGATTCAGTCCCCCCCTCTCCCCACTATTTTTAAGGTAATTCTCGACATTTCAAATTATTCTCTCTTTTAACACATTTTATGATGGTTATAAATCTTTCACTGGTTTTATTAAGTGCCTAACTAGCCAAGAGCAGTAGAATTCTGGGTGTTTCATCCAAGAAGTGCAACCTTTAAACCCATTGTCCAGTTCATTGGAAACACCTTCGATATCGCCTTTCACCCTCAGTGGAATTGTCTCGGTGTCCTTTAACTAGTCTCCGTTCATTTGTAGTGTTGATCAGCCGTACTAGTAACTTCGTTTCTAGTAGCTCGAAAATGTCAAAACTTCAGTGCTTGAGCATCAAAGAAAAAAGTTCTTCAGGAAGTGGATAAAAGCGCCAATAAACTTTCCTTGCAGTTTTTCTTTCCTTCCATTTTTTTCGATAGGTAAGATATATAAAATAAATTTTTATTAATTTACAAAAAGGTGTGAATAATTATTTTTTTAATATATATTGTTTATGAATTTAAAATATTTTTTATGTAGTTTAGAAAGAAAATTGAAAGATGAACTTCTGTATAGCGAATTTTCCATATAACGAACTTCATTTTTCGGGATTTAGTGACTTCATTATATAAAGGTCCGACTGATTATATGTTTATATAAATATAGATTACCAGGGTGAGTTTTTCCAAGATATATTTCCTTTTTCTAACTGTGAAAATATCAGAAAGATAGAGAATTATTTTATGAAATGAAATATTTCTCCACTTCATACTCATCTTCTTTTGTATCTTTTTTTATTAAGGGAAAATATGTACTCTTTTTATGTGTTATTGATAAATACAACTTAACTTTACAAGCGCTCGTGAATAAGAGGTTCTTAACCTTTTGCATTCCATACATCCCTTTTAGCAAATAAGGTTGGAGACTTCGAATCTTTCTCAAGGGGGAATTCTCCTTTTCCAAAATTTCATCCTTTCCGTAGGTATTCACATTAATAATTATTCGAATTTTAGGGAAAATCGTTTTACATTCATATCAATTTATAAAGAAGAAAATGTAACATTTTATAGGATGAAGAAATTTTTTTTTACTGTCAAAAGCGTAACGATTCTCTTAAAATCTTTTGCAGCCCCCTGTTGGAACAGGACAATGAAAAATACCAGGTAAAAACATAACTTCTGACAGTCTAAAAATAGCTGTCACGACTACTCGAAATATTTAACCAATTTGCAGGCATTCCTAGAAATATCATAAAATCCACCAAAAATTCCCCATAGAATAAGGAGAGAAAAAAATATTCTCCAAGTGTCTCTCTATTTCTAACCCACGTACGTACCTTCGGCGACTCCACGCCGAAAATGAATTTCCAAAAATCCCTCCAATCCTACCTTTTCAAAAAATAATAGAAAACCACCGCCGGCCAACGCTCTGCTCTGTTGTGACGTCACAAGCCGTCAGGTAAGGCTCTGCCCACTCTGAGCGTAGGGGCGTCTGCTCCTAACCGAAGCGGAGACTCGCGAACAGAACCAAATTCAGCATCACAACTGTCATGGAGAACGAAGATGGAACACAGAACGCCGCCGTGAAGAAGGTAAGCACAACTCCCCGCAAATAATTTCTGTGGAACATTTGTTTACCTTTTGTGGTCAGAGAGGGGAGAGGGGTTACAGTGGTACTCGTGTTTTGATGGAGGGTTGGGAAAGGGATACCCCTGGCAGGTGGTGCCGCTAATACACGTGGCTAGACAGCTGGGTGGTGTTTTGTTTTTTTTATTTAGTTCGAAATCGTTTGTCAGGTATTCGTTGGAATATATGTCAGGATGATTGGTAGTTGCTGGTCTGTGCATGCCGGTCAGTTTGTCTAGCCGGAAGCCATGTCCGAAATGTAGGAGTGGTCACGGAGGAAAATATAAGTGATCATGAAAGATACTTGGAAGTAATATTGACAATTCTTTTAACAGAACTTTTGTGAAATTGTAACACAGATCGTTTGGACAGAATTGTTAAAAAAAAAATTTCGAATTTAAATATGTATCATAATGTTTACGAAGGATTTAAAGGTTTGGAGTTATGTTGCAGAATTGGAATTTAAAAAAGCCAAGTTTTGGCAATATGTGGAAAATTAAAAATCTTTTACTTTATTTATTTTGACAGCAGAAAAAAAGGAAAGTTTTCATTTTCTTTTGAAACTTACTGTCAATCAAACAAGCTAGTTTCGAATTTTGTTTTACTAAAATGTAAAGAAACTGTGGTACTTCAAATTATGCATAATGCTTGTGATTTTGTCAACATAATGTACCAGTTATATATTGACATATTAGCGAAATAATGAAATAATTTTTTTTGATAATCAGCTGGGATTAGATTTATACATTTTAATAAAATGGTATATTTTTGCGTTTTGCTTTATTTTTTGGTATATTCTGTTGTAATCTGAATTATAAGATTAAATTGTTACCTGCGTAAGACATTTGTACTAAAGATTCTTAAAGTATATTTGCATTTTAAATTTTTTAAAAAAAATAGATAATTTATATAAAAATAAGGAAACAATATTCAAATATATATAGTGCTACAACTGTAAGTATTTTTATCTTCTAAAATAAAAATTAGGATCAATTTTAAAATTTGTTGTGGAAGTATGAATTGTTTCATATATATATATATATATATATATATATATATATATATATATATATATATATATATATATATATATATATCATATACTGTTAAATTTATAAATTTTACTAATTTACAGAAAAAAATATTTATCTATTTTTTCAGCTTAAATGCTAACATTTACTTGTAATATTTATTTGTAAAAAAATTACTTCTCCAAATTGTGTCTTTGTGGCTTTGTTTCATATTAGCATCATCACTTTTAAATAACTGTGTTTTAAATTTGGCATAAAGTAGATAAACGAAAATATTTTTAAATTGTACCAGAATTTAAAATTTATAGTGATTTTTTCCTGATTTTATGTATGTAAGAAGCTTTATATATATAATTAATTATTATAAATGATTTATTTTAGTAGTTGTGTTTACTATAACTCTTCCTCCACTATTTTTATGCTTCTATTGTAAAATTTGCCTCATAAAAATTATTTGTGGAATCATTTTCCTAGCGTATAATTAGAATGTTTGACTTTCGTTCTAAAAAAACATTTTTTTAAGAAAAGTTAGAACAAGTAATTTATTCACCACCAGCATAAGAATTATATATGATTTCCATTTCAATAGATCCCCTCAAAAGTATAATTCTGAGCATTTATTATGTCCATATTAAGCCTTAATATGTCATTTAACTTAAATTATAAAGGAAAGTATTTTTAAAGATATTATCCTATAAAAATTTCTGTAATATCATCATGGAACATTGTTTCTGCAGCGTAGTCCCTGCAATGTTAGAAATTTATTGACAGCATTTCCTGTTAGACATCGTTTTCTGGATTACAGTTTATCAATTGTTCGTGGCTTGTTATTAAGATCAATAGACTTCAGGTGCTGTGTTAGCAAAAGAACATTAACCAAAGGATAAGGAAAGACAAAAAAGATGGTCTCAGAGATAATCTATAAGTGATAAGATCATTCCAACAATAGTTTGGAATAGCAGCGATGGAAAAAACTTCCAAAGTTTGGATACTAGGAAACTGTGTGTAACGTGTATTTTCATAGTGATTAAAATTGGAATGATTATGCTTACACTTATTCTAAAAATTTTGAATTTTGGTGTTTTATTTAAAGTAAAATTCTGTGGGAAGATTTATAGTGTAATATTTTTCAGGATTAATTTTTGGGAATGACCTTTTTTTGAAATACTTAATTAAGTAGTCTTATTTATAAAAATCTGGTAAAACTTTGAAGGGAATACAAATTCTACAGTACAGAGAATATCTGAAATGTACATTACTGTCCTTTCGATAACGAATAATTATTTATTTTCCTGACTAGTTAGAACAGAACAATAACAGCAACAATTCTTCCTCTTTAAAACATAGTTTAATACAAAGAAAAAAAACTTGCAATATTTTACATTAAATAGCACGATAACTATGTGAATATATTCTAGTATCACACACACACACTCCACAATATCATTATTGCTTAAAGGTACTTCAATGAACAAATACGTTTTTTGGAATTCGTATAAATTTCTCTATGCCTTAAAAGCAACAAGTTGAATTGTTTTGTATCGTCTGCTCTTTCCGAATGGAAATCTTGCATCATTTTTCCATGGAATTGCTTTTCACCAATTTTTAATATTTCATCATTCAAAATTGAATATTTGAATTATTTTATGCTCTTTTGAAGTATATATGTTTAAATTTATAGCATTCATTCAGATAAACATTTATTAGATAGAATTTCACGGGGAAAAAAAAGTCTGATTTATTTAAAAAAAAAATACTTTTTAAAATTTTTGTTTTAAAAGCAATAAGAGCTGAGCTGTATTCTATTGTTTGCTCTTTCCCGAAGGAAATATTGTTCGACAATATGAACCATGGAATCATTTTTCACTGATTTTCAAAATTTTATCCTTTAAAATGGAATGTTTAAAGTATTTTATGCTTTTTTTTTTTGAAGTAATGTGTTGAAATTAATCACATTTATTTTGATAAACATTTGTTAGATGGAATTTTATTGGAAACAATTCTGATTTATTTTTAAAATATGTACACTTTTTAAAAGCTTTGATTTAAAAGCAATCAATTGAACTGTTTTCAATCGACTGCTCTTTCCGAAAGGAAATATTGTTCTACAATATGTGTGTGTGCGAACCAAGATATTAATTTTTTTCTCCGAATTTTAAAATTTTATTCTTTAAAATTGAATATTTAAAGTATTTTATGCTTCTTTGAAAGTTATATTGAACATATTGCATTAATTCAGATAAACATTTGTTAGATGGAATTATACAGGAAAAGAAATCTGATTTATTTTTAAAATACTTTTGAACAGATAATAAATTAAAATTCTTAATGCTAGCTGATTTATACATTTGAAATGCGATTGTTCGATAAATGGTTTTCGATATTATTCTTTTAACCACAAAGAGATTCTTTAACACAAATAGTTTACTTTTTAAAATTTCTTAACATTGCACATAGTCATTTAATATTTTATTTAGTTTTCTGCAGCTGGATCAAAAATGCACTCAGATACAATCCACTCGGATTTAAAACATCGTTTAAAGGAATGTAATGTATTTTATGCATTGAAATATTATTAAAAAAACAAAGGTATTGGTTGAGTGAATTAAAACGTCTCTGGAATGACAATGAAATGTGATGTATGGAGCGAAATGTCATCGGAGAAAATACGTAGCGTGACGAGTACGCTGATATGTCAATGGGTAGGAAACCAGTTTTTAAATGGTATGGCTTTCGCAAGAATGTATGTACAACGAAAATAAAGAATCAATCATTAATAAAACACTCATAATATTTAAGAAAATTTATTGCTCGCTTTAAGACCCCAGCCTTTGTACAAATTTTATTAACTTACAAACGGTAGAGTGTTATTTTTCTACTGATGAAGGCATTATTACGTAAGTTCAGAGTGTCAATCATATTTCGTAATAGTCTTCAAGGTTTAAAAGGGAATAATTAACAACGACATTGAAATAATAATAAATTTGACTTTTGATACTTAGAAGTAAGAAATAGAAGTTACGTATCCAAAATATTGAGATAAGTCTTCAGTAATGGAATATTATAGGAAGAACTACTTTCTTTTTTTAAAAAAAATATTAGTAAATGTGCTTTTGTAAAACAATTTTTTTTTGTTATTTAAACTCTTTCAAAAACTTTATTTCAAATTGATATTTTAAAAGAACTCTCGAATATGCAAATTATTAGTTTAAAAACTATCAATTATACTACTTGAAACTAAAGAACTTTATGAGACAGATTTTAAACTTATATTGTTCTATCTCTCTCGAAATTAATTTTTCATGAAATTTTTGAAATAATATTCTGGATTAACCGTTCACTAGATGGACATTTATCTTGTAGAATACTAAATTGAGATTTTTTTTTGTCTATGATTAACTTATATACTTTTTAAAAATTTCAAAATTATATTATTGGATACAACAAAAAACAACTATATTTATTTTTAATCCTTTTTTTACAAGAGTTAATACTAATATTCGGAATCTGATTACATTCTTATTTTGTGAAATCATTTGCAATGTATCTTTTTTGAATTTCAAAATACATCATTATTAAACTGTGAATTTTAGAAGAATATACAAGATAAATAACCAGTAGCACACACAGGAATTTTTCAAGGGGGTCCGGTGTCGAAAGTTCACCATTCTTGTATCATGCTCCTTTTGATTTTGTTGATTTTCCGGGACAAAATACAGTAAAAAATTAATTATTGAATAAATAATTAGCATTAATTAATAAAATTAATCATTAATAACAAATACATAATTAAATTTTACGTACTACACACTTAAAATAATAATTAATCGGAAAAAATATCAAAGGCTTTGGGGGTGGGTCCGGACGCCCAGGACCCCCCACCTTGTGTGCGCCACTGAAAGTAACTGATTATTCAAATTTTCAAAAAAATGTGTAGAAAACATAATTGTACGTGACTTAAGATTTTTTTTTTAACAAAAAGAATTTTGTACGAATGATAATTTCTTTTTGAGTTTTAAGAGATTGTGTGTCAAAGAAAATTGATTCGTGAATTTTTAAAATATGCATTCGTTTAAAAATACGTTCATGATATTATTCACAGAAATTTTAAAAATTCACATTTGTAGTTGAATTGTGTAAAATGAGCTAGATATATGTCATAGTGTTGATTCTTACATGTTACAAAATAACTTTAATACATTCTATTTGTCTCTCAATTTTTTTCAAAGTATACAGAGTGAATTAAAAAATATCCTACAATAATATTTTCCGAGTATAAACAAATAAGCGTGGTTTGGTACACACATGTAAGCAGTCCTCACGCGCATGCGTGTTCTCCCTCCCCTTTCTGTCAGTCTTCGTTAGGAAGTGTAAGATTTTCATTCATTACAAAATAACGATACTGGATGGCAATTTGAGGAATGTAAAGATAATCTGTGGTTTAAGCGTGAGGAAGTTTTGGAAAACGTTTAAGTGACAGTAAACAGAAATTATACGTGATGGAGATCCCTAAAGTCAAGGTGCATACCATTGCACTCGAGTAAATACGCAACTTCATCTAGGATTATTGCGATCGCTACTTCAGACTACATTAAAGGTAGGAGTGACTATTTATAATATTCGGATCTGTGATAGTCTAGGAATAGAGCTTAGGCGAATTAGTATTGATAGTGGTCCGGGTTACGTTAGTTCGGTATTATTATATATTGTGTGTTTAGCCACCGTAGATTCTCTCACTTATATTATTATTATTTAAATTTTTAAACGTGTAAGTTAAAGATCTTAATAAAGACAGATTAAGATCATGGCTGCTTCTAGTTCTTCCGCTAATCCTACACCTCTAGCTCACGCTGATAATCAAGGAGAAGGGCACCCGAGGGGGGAGGGGGCGCCCTCACAGATTGTACTAAGTTTTGTGAAGATAATTGCAATTTGAAAGGCCTAGAAAAAAAGAGGATTTTTTTAACAAAGCTCGTAGTACTGGAAGAATTTAGAACATTTATTATCTAAATACATTTCAAACATTTATTAAATAAAAATCTTAGTTTAGATACACGTGTTATTTAAATCAAGTTAAAAAAAACACAAATTATTTTTCACCAAAATAAAAAAAAAAGCTCTCTCACACACACATCTTATATATCCTTCAGTTAAATACTCATACAAAATCAGTATTTTCATATCCATGAAAAACTAAGGCTGTGATGTTAAAAATAAGACCCAGATTTCGAATATTTTTCAGATATAAAAGCACTGTAACATCAACATAATATTATGATTTCGCTATCTTATAAAGAACCTATTATTTTATCATATTACTCATTTTTATCCGAGTTGACACACGTTTCTTGAATAAAATGTGTTCCGCATTTTTTTCTCCTGTACCGTAATGCTAAATGAACGACCCCTTTATGTGTTAAAAGGAAAAATTAATTATTAATGGAATATTTTGAAATTTTAAAAACTCTATACTAGAAACAAATGTATGAATTACAGTGTTGCGAATTTTCATGAATATTGAGACATTTTTCTGTTTGAAAATGTGGTCCGCGTTTGGTTCCGAATCTTGTATATTTGGTTTAAGGTATCCGACTACGTTCGGAACCGTGATTTTGCAAAAGCGTGTAAATGGATAATATTTATGATATTTAGTGTCACTTAGATTAGAAAATGTATATAAAATTGTTTTAAAAATAATATTACAATAAAAATGATTTAAGTAAAATATTTCGACAAAAAATGAACATAGAATGACCCATTTTCAAAATATTCTCATTTTGTGAAAAATGCTTCTATTATAATAATATTCTTCCTGTATATAGCTCAGACCTCTCTACAGAGGCTCAAGTAGAATTTTTGAAATATATAACTTAGAAGTGGGTTTATCGATATTTTACGACAAAAGAGGGGAGAAATTTAAAAAAAAACCGCCTATAATTATTTCAATGGGTTGTATCTCTAAAAATAATGTGAATTTTTCAAAAATCATAGTTGAGCCTCTGTACAGAGGTCTGAGCTATATACAGGCAAAATATTATTTGAATAGAAGCATTTTTCACAAAAGGAGAAAATTTTGAAAAAAGGTTATTCTAAGTTAAATTTTTGTCTAAATATTGTATTTAAATAATTTCCTTTGTCAAAGTGTCCTTAAAATAATTTTATACATGTATTCTAATCTAAGTGACACTAAATATCCTGAAAATTATCCATTTATGCGCTTTTTTAAAATCACAGTTCCCAACGTAGTCGGATACCTTAAAGATAGATTTAAATTGGCTCGATGATTATGAGAGAAATTTATTTCAATTCAGCGTATTTCGTTTTTACTTTTTATCATACGTTACGATTTTTGGTATCTATATTGGTGGCATTATTAATTAATTTATACTATCCTGATGCTATTTAGAATGAATTTTGGCAGTATAGTTCTTTGTATTGTAAGTTGGGTGTGGTTGTTTCAGTATTCATTATGTATCTGTTTCTTAATTACTTCGTAATTTCTCAAGGGAACTGAAGTCGAGTCCTTATTTAAGTAAAATGTTAAAATCGCATGGAATGACCATTAAAATTTCATTAATTACCGCCTTGACCTAATTTTGTAAGATATTGAATAAGTCTAGAAAGTTAATTCTATTTGATATTTGATATTTATTTTGATATATTTGTGTTATTTTAATCGGTAAAATAATACTTTTGAATATCAGGGCTTGATTTTTGATTGGCAGTGCTTGCAGATTAATCATAAAATTCTTTTGTTTTGGTCATTTGTAAAAAAATCAAGGATAATACCTTTTGTTTAAAAAAAATTATGAAAAGTCGATCCATATCTTTTTTCCTTAACTTTTCGATTCACTTCTCAAAAATTGAAAGAAAATGCGACACTGTCAGATAAAATCCAACGGCATTTGTCCGAGTTCTTGTAGGTCTTCCTCGGATAAAAGGGGGAAGCGAAGTTTCCCCCAAAAATTCCACGAGGGAAGTATAATTCATTCTGGATTAACCTTTTAAAAAAAATAAGGGTGTGTCGGCAAAAATCCTTCTTAAATCGATTTCGGAATGGGGATTTTAATGGATGAGTTGCTGCTGTCAAAAACATACCTTTAAAAATAGTCTATTCGTTGAAAAACCTCCTAGTACGAAGCTTTAGGTGCATCATTATATGCAGGTAAATTTTCTTCAGACATAGTTCTCGTGTTGCTTTTTAGTTTGACGTCACTCACTCACACTTCAAATAAATAGCCCAGGGATGGCGAACCAATGGCACGCGTGCCAATGATGGCACGCGACAGAATATTTTGGGCACGCCATCGATCAAAAACGATTTGCATTTTAGCTTAAAATAATTAAGTTTACTATGAAGTATTATGAACAAACACGAGTGATCCGTCGCGACGCCGACAAGTCGGGGAGCAGACTCGTTTGTTATGTCTTGCGTAAATACTTCGTATATTATAAATTGCTAATGATGCAAAGTTTATCTACGCATAGTGTGTGTATGTAACTATTTCTAAATATATTCAAGTTGTTTAAAGAACATATTCTAATGTTTACATTAATAGTTCAGCTTGTATACATCTAATTTATTAATGTGATCTAATTCTTGTCTTGTAAGTCTAATTGGTAAAATAACTCTCACTGCTTTATTTTTAAAAATTTTAATGACCTGAGACAAAAGCGAAAGAGCAGACCCTACAGAAATCTCGTACAAGCACTCAATTTCCTAAAAACAAATAAATCTGCCCATGAGCCCGCAGTCGTGCGCAGTCAGTAAAAAGGTTTTTTTGGCGGGGGGAGGAATCAAGCGAGAGCACATAGAACAATCAATTTCATCGACACTACTGTACATTTAAAGTTTTGTGTTAAATTTGCGATTTTTAACTGCTATTTAACATGGCTAGTTCAACAAAAAAACAAAAAGTGAAAGATAGTAAGTAGCAGAGAATTTCAAACTTGGTGGGCTGAGAAATATGACATGATCAATAAAGGCGACAAAGCGGTGTGTGTTTTATGTTCTGGAACAGTGGTATGCAGAACAACGTCTGTAAAACGGCATTTTGAAACAAATCACAAATCCTTTTGTGAAAAAAGCGAACCAGAGCAAAATGAATTAATTGCAAGTGCAATAAAAGACAGAAATAAACAGTCGACGTCTATGTTTAAATAAGTAAGCAAAAATTGTCACACAAGTGCGGCAAGTTACTCGGCTGCAAATGCCATTGCTCGGCATGTAAAACTTTTCAAGAGGGAGAGTTTTTGAAGGAAGCTTGGTTGGCATGTGCGCCCTCACTTTTTGATGATTTTGATAATAAAGATAAGATAATTCAGCGCATCAAAGATGTTCCTCTATCTAGAAACACAATGAAAGATAGAATCTTGAAATTGACAGAAAATGTTACAGATCAACAAAAAAAATGACATTAACTCCGCTCCTTTTATATCGCTATGTCTTGACGAAAGTATTGACATTCTAAATCAGCATGTTTAGCTGTCTTTGCTCGATATTGTGTAGGAAACATCATTAAGGAAGAATTAATTGCGATAACATCGTTGTTAACAACTACAAAGGGCACAGATATTTGTACGGCAGTAAGAAATTCGCTTGCTGAGAAAGAAATTGATTTGAAAAAAATTGTTTCAGTAACCACTGATAGTGCGCCAAAAATGGTAAACAAAAAAAAAATGGTTTCATTTCTTTATTTAAAATAGACGTAGGACATTCGATTCTTGAATGCCACTGCATTATTCACCAACAAGCATTATGTCCAAAGAGTGGTTTAACATTTCTTGATAATGTTATAACTTTAGTCACAAAAATAGCCAACCTCATATCGTCGCAGGCTTTAAATAAACGAAAGTTTGATACTTTGTTGGATGAAGTCAATTCGGTGTATAATGGCTTAATAATGTATAACAATGTTCGCTGGTTGAGCCGCGGGAACGTACTTCAAAGATTTATTGATTGCTTGGAAGAAATCAGACTGTTTCAACAAAATGAGAGCAAAATTGAGCAATACCCACAGTTGATGGATATTATGTGGCTTTTAAAATTGATGTTATTTACAGACATATGCCAACATTTCAATGAATTGAACATAAAGCTTCAAGGCCCGAATAAAACAGTTATCGTCATAATGGATCTCATTCACGCTTTTGAAGCTAAACGATATGTTTTCAGAAACGATATTATTACAAAAAAACTACAAGTACTTCCCAAACTTTTAAAAAAATATCAAAGATTTAGCTGCCCAAGAGAAACGAAATGAAGAAAAAGTTACTAATGACTTTATTTCCATATAATGGATTCTTTAATCAAAGAATTTTCAGTGAGATTTTCTCAGTTCAAGGAATTATCGGAAACGTTCAAAATTATTATGTACCCTGATGAGATTTCGTTTGATAAACTGAACTTGTCTCAATTCGATTGGTTGGAAATTGAAGAACTTGAAATGCAACTGATTGATTTCCAGTCTAGTTCAATATGGATTCAAAAGTATATTGAAACAAGGAAAAAGTTGGAATTGATTGAAGCAGAAAGATTGACAAGCAATATAAGTAAAAATACCAGTAACGAAATTTTGGAAACATGGAATTCGATTCCAGACGCATTTAACTGTTTGAAGAAGTTGGCGTATGCTATTTTAACCATATTTTCCTCTACCTATGCCTGCGAGTCATTATTTTCAGAGATAAATAACATCAAAGACTCGCTTAGAAACCGTTTAACAGACGACTCTAATTCAGCATGCATTCTACCAAAAGTAACATCTTATAATCCTGATATAATTTATTTGTCATCTAATCTACAACAGCAGAAATCACACTAATGCTGTTTAAATATAAATTACAAGTATAACTAAAACATTTACTACTATACAGTGCAAAATGTATTTTTCGTATTAAATAAAGAATTTTGATTTGTTCGTATTTAGTTTTATTAGTTCTTCAATAATCACAAGTCGAAATTATTTGATGGCACGCCTATAACTCATTAAACGTATTTTTAGAAAAAATGGCACGTTGACCCAAAAAGGCTCGCCACCCCTGAAATAGCCTATCACATTTGCTGTTAAGGCTACACGGTACCCTTTTTCAAAAAAATTTTTTGGAGACAGTTACAGTAAAAATAATTTGTTTTATATTTAGATTATATTATTAAGCTGATTATGTAAGCAAAAAGTCAGTTTGACCAGTTATTATTTCACAATTTTGAAAAATTAGGAATTTTCAACTTTTTTCAAACTCTTATAAAATACTCAATTTTAAAAATTTTTTGGTAATTTTAAGTTATTTATGATTATGTACCCTATTACAGTATGATTATTACAAACAATATTTAGTATGGATTTGAAAATCTATTCCCTTGTTGATTTTTAATAATTATTTTTCTAGAAAAACCTGGAAAAAACACGAAAATTTTTAAAATATCAACTTTAGCATTTTTTAAGAAAAATAACTAGAGTTCTCAGCCTTAAATCCATACTAACTTTTATAGAACATACATTTGGGAGTATATACAAAAAAAAATTCAAGGCTCTATCTTGAACAGAAAAAAAGCCTTAGGGATTAGAAAACACTTATACCTTCAAAATTAAAAGTTTGAGAAAAACGCATTTAAAGTTTGTAAAGTCATAAAACAAAAACTTATAATGTGCCCGTAAAACCCTAATTTTTTAAATTAATTTTTTTCCTATGTATGTTCTATTCTCTAGGGTCTATTTTTATTAAATATGACTGAAAATTATATTTTTAATTCAAAATATATTTTTGCAAAATATTGATAGCATTTGTTAAGACGTCAGTTTATTCAGCTTTATCTTAACCTAATATTTCACAAAAGCTTTGAAACACGAAGCATTTATGTACAAAATAATAATTATACTAATTTAAGCTAAAAATAGTCAGGTTTGCTCATAAAATTTAATTTTTCTCAGTTTTAAATTGGGGCAGTTTAGGAAGTTTTAGCTCTTGTTGTACGACTTTAAAATACTAAAATATAGTACTACAATATGTTTAGTATAATGTAGTTTGGTACATCAAGGAAAAATTCAGTTATATCTGCAGCATTTGAATTCAGAATACTTGTATTCGGAAGTCTACATAATTGCAGAATCAGCTGAGGACTGATTTTTAGATACATCATTTTCAGTAGTATTCCATCTCTTCGAAATATTGTTTCTCACAGAAACCCAGAACGCATTTGCCATGGCATTTTCTCTACAGGAAAAAATTAATGATAAAGCTTTTAAGTTATATAAACTATTTTTAAAGCAAAAATTGGCCATGAAATTAATCTTTATTAACTAATTATGAGAACTGAAAAAACTCAAAACATAATCAAGCAGAAATGAAAATTGGAATTAATAACCATTTCAAACTAAAAGCTCAAAAATATTTTTAATTAATTCAACTTAAATGTGAAAAAATGCTTTAAAAGGAAACCGAAACCAAAACCATAGCTCATAAAACTTCAAATATCTTAAAAACTAATTTGCTAACAGATCTGAAGTTTCGTGGCAAGCATCTCAATGATATAGGCCACCAAAACATGCAAAAAAAATTTTTTTCGGTAAAAATGAAATTTTTAGGGTACTGTGTAGTCTTAATTGCAATATAATACTATTGCTGATCCTCTGCTCAAACTTTAACTTAATCCAAATAATCATGACGAAAACGTGTTGTAGAAAACTTTTCTTATTAATTAAAATGACTGTTTGAATCAAGTTATGAATACAAAATTACTAAAGATGTGAAATAATTGAAATGTTCTAAATTTTTCAAATATGAAAATCTTTTTTATGTCTTTTATACACTTGCTTTATAATTTTGTTAAGAGTTTCTTGAATGTTTAAACAGCAGGAGTGAGCTTATTGAGCTCATTTCAAAACTTCATGAATGAAAATTAATTGCCTTTATTGCTTGAATGTGTTTTATTTGTGAATGAAGAACGTATTTCCATACAAATAAGATCTTTGATTGCTCAGTACTAGGAAGATTATTATTTGTGACCACTCTACAGACGTCTCTTTATTATTTAAATTGCAAGAACAGATATCTCTTTATTATTTAAATCGAATAAAAGAGAATTCACTACACATTGTGGGAATACATGTGTGTCTTCTCAGACTAGTAGCTGATCCATTTCTCTGTCTACTATCATGTTAAGGTATCCGACTACGTTCGGGACCGTGATTTTAAAAAAGCACATAAATGGATAATTTGCATGATATTTAGTGTCACTCAGATAAGAATACATGCATTAAGTTGTTTTAAGGAAATTTTGAAAAAAAAATATTTAAATATAATATTTTGGTGAAAAATTAACTTAGAATAATCTTTTTTCCAAATGTTCTCCTTTTGTTCAAAAGGGTTCTATTATAATAATATTTTGCCTGTATATAGCTCAAACTTCTCTACAGAGGCTCAACTAGAATTTTGAAAAATTCACTTTATTTTCAGAGTTAACCACCAATTGAAATAATTATTCGCGTTTTTTTCTTAAAATTGCTCCTCTCTGTTGTCGTAAAATATGAATAAACCCACTTCTATGTTATATATTTCAAAAATTCTAGTTGAGCCTCTGAACAGAGGTCTGAGCTATATACAGGCAAAATACTACTCTAATAGAAGCATTTTTCACAAAAGGAGAATATTTAAAAAAAAGATTATTCTAATTTTTTTTTGCCAAAATATTGTATTTAAATACATTTTTTTAGTCAAAATGTCCTTAAAACAATTTTATGCATATATTCTAATCTAAGTGACACTAAATATCATGAAAATTATATATTTATGCGTTTTTGAAAATCACTATTCCGAACGTAGTCGGATATCTTAAACATAAAAATAAAAATAAATACAGTCAGACCTCAATTTAATATTTTATTCGATAATTTTGGGTTATTTGTAATATCGAGGCTAAAAAAATGCCTTTTTTTGCACTTATCTTTTAGAAATTCTGCAATAAGCACAACTCTCTCTCTTCACAAAAATTATCCATAATTAGAATTTAAGTATTTTTTATTCAGCAGCTAAAATATTATTAGCGAATTCTTACGCACCAGTTAAATTGGAAATTTTAAAATACTAATAGATGTTTGACAATCTTTTTGGTTTCTGACTCGCGAAAGACTTTTTTTTTTCTATTTCATTTAGAGAAGAAAATATAGTGTCATTTACATCCTGCTGCATGAGGTATGTTTCCACAATTTCCAAACAATGTGAAACATTAGAAAATGTAATGCTTTGTATAGGGAATTCATTATCAAGTTCTGCTTTAGAATCGACCCCGACAAAAATCACAAATTTTCAAAAACAAAATTTTCTGTAAAACCGCACGTATTATAAACCTCACTGCTCTCAAGAAAAAGAGTAAATGGTGAAAACTCTTAAAATAGCTCCTGCATTATGGTGTTGGATGAGATAAGGGAATATCCTTTCTTATTCAAACTTCACGCGTTTGGTTATACTCATTACTCATATGCGTCCATTAAGTCTAATAATAGACGGAACTTTTTCCCATTGAAATTTGCTACTTACAAGGAAAATTTCTTCTGTTCCGGACAAAAAGGATGTGTCATCTTGGCATGGGCCTACTTGGTCCGGGCCCAGGGCCTCAGCCTCGGTGGGGGCCTCGTTCCGTTCTGACTCATCCTTAATAAGATCATTATCCGTAATGTTCGAGTGTTACTCCGGTACATATTCCCCCAAAACAGGGAATTTCAAATTACATGTCAGCTGGCAACAATTGCAAGACCGTTGTCTATGCCTTTCGCTTAGGCCTTATACCATAAATGATCAGTCAAATCATTTAGTTGAAAGGCTGCTTCGTTAGAGCTGGTTTGTGCCGGGGTTTGTGAGATTATGAGCCATGCAAGTTTATTTCGTTTCAAATTACCGATTGTACGTGTATTTGACAATGTACACAGTCTACTTTAAAGATCCCACTTTTAAATAGGGTCCCAGGGTCTCAAAAAATTTTATGATGTCTCTCGGCCCAGTACCTCAAAAAGTTTAAGACGTTCCTGTGTGTCTTTTGAAAAGAAATTCGTTTTTTTTTCCTAATTCACACACAAACTAATACGGAAAAAAAATTTCAGCTATTGAAATTATTATTGTTTTTAATCAGGGTAAAAGAAAAATTGTTTAATCGCGAAATTTGTTAAATAGGGATTTGTTAAAATATAAGTTCGTAATAATAAATGCTAATTCGTTCTGTTCAATATAAGATATTAATAGTATCATAGAAGTAAAAAAAATTAAGATATTTTTAAAGTGATTAAAAAAATCAAAAGAAAACTTTATTTGAAAGAGAATTCAGTTTATATTCTTCACTCTTTTTTTACTCTGAAATCAAGCAATATATTTCGTAAGTTTTCTTCTTGTTTAAAGAAAGTTACAAAGCAATTGCTGACTGCTCTGAACGACAGTAATAATCGACTCTCTTTGTATATTTTCCTGAATTGATTCCATTAAATGTTATAAATAATTCATCAGAATTTAATTATAGAACATAAAAAACAAATTGACTTCAAATGTGTCAGGAGAAATAATCTGAAAAGAAAGTCATCAAAACGGTAACTTTCCTGAAGAAATATAGACAAAGAGTCAAAGATTCTACTTGTAAAAAATTCACAACAAACTTTCAAAGCAACTCCTCTTGACAGCCTCACGAACAAAACAACAAATGATGTTCCAACAATAGAATCGTTTTCGGAACCAATCCTTTCTAACTGTTCTAACGCCAGCACAAAACCCATCACGATCGACTCCAACAAGCACCCAGAATGTGTCGATCTATTTCTGCACGATACAAAGGGTCACTCAATTTATTGGAGTCACGTACTAATTCTAGAGGTCAGAGGGCTGCCAACGATTTCTTCGACCGCCCTCGATTGTCTACTGGTCATCGCTAGTCCACGACCATTCGGATTTGCGTGACCACCAAGATGATTCGCACGTCTTTGGTCACAGTTGTCGATTTCACAATCAATTAATAGACGCATTGTGTAGATTTTATTAAAAGACTTCTTGAGCACTGTGTTTAGAGAGTGATTTGTGACGTTTTTGGCTTATCTGATGATGAGGATTGCTATTTGCTTATCGAGATGGTTAGATTGGAGGGTGACTGATTGCATGGTTATCAGTTGATAGGTACTTCGGAGGCAATTGATCTCGAAATCGAAAACTAACTCTGTGTTTTTAAAAGTCAGAAGGGTCTTCATGAGTTTGTCTGAATGACATTCTGTAAATTAACGGGTCAAGTACTTTTGCTAGGAAACGTTCTTTGTTTGAGTATATCAAATAAAAGAGACGTAAAAAGGAATCAAATGGTTAATGTGCTAGCTATCAAATCGTTAGAATTGGCTTGTTGAAAACTCACTTTTCTTGGAATCAACTTGGAAGGATTGGAAAGGCAGAAGGATCTCTCGGAAGGATTTATAAAAGCAATTTGTACTGACGGGAATTTAGAGCTCTTTCTTTCTATTCTTTTCTCAAAAATGCATTTTTTTGAAAAAAAAATTATTTGAATTTCTGTTTTCCCCACACCGAATGTTTTGGTGAAAAAATAAATACTAAATTTTATTCTGAAATTAAATTCAGCCTTCAGAAAGAATGGAGAAGTCTTGGAACCAAGAATATCTCATTTCAAATAAAGGGAGTTTAACAAAGAAATTTTTTTCCAATCATCAATAAGAGAGACTATCATGCCATCATTTTTATACTAATTACAAAATAATCCAATTTCTCACTGGGAATGGTAACTTTAAAAGCTACTTGAACAAATTTAATTTAGTTCCGTCATCTTCCTGTGATTGTAATATTGGTGGCGAGGAAAATGTAGAACATGTGCTCCTTTTGTGTTCCAAGTATGTTACAGAGAGAAAGATCCTAAGACTGGCTTTCAACTGACCTAATATAAATTGGCCCTCGAATTTTCACCAACTTCTTTCCACCAGAAGTGCTTTTAAAAAGTTGCGTGGATTTGTTGTAAATATTTATAATCCTTCATAACTTCAAAGGATTTTTTCCCTTTTATTCCTTTGTAATGTAGGATTAATACTTACTTCTGTGAGCCTCGTGTGATACTTTGTGATGCACGGGGATTTTATAATTGTTTTCAATAAAAAAAAATGTATCGAACTGAAGCTATTACATAATGTTTTTTCCCCAGGAAACTACAATTGAAGTCATTGTAAGAGAAAACATATTCCCTTTACAAAAGAGGAAAATACTCATATAAGGATAAAAATACCGGTATATTTTTTTTAAAATTAAAATTTATTTCTATAAGAAAACATTTTGACAAAAAGTAATTTTCCAGGATAGTTGAATGTCTTTTCAGGGTAATAATCAGAATAACGATATAAAGATAACAGCAACGTATTACTAATTTGAACATGCACATTTTAGGTGTAAAAATAATTAATAAGATTATAGGATTTATTATTTATAGCGGATAATATACTTATAGAAAAATTAATTATTTAATAAGTATTTAAAAACGGGATTAAGTTATTTAAAAAACTAGATAATATACTTATCGAAATTCAGAATTTTGTTTTGTAAAAATATTATTCTTAACAAGACTTTATTTATTTTTTGCATGGATTATAGAAAGTCACACAAACCTGAGAGAAATACACCGCAGTAAATAAAAGGGAAATAATCTAGTCCGGTCTGGTGTTATTTGATGCACGGACCGGTACCGGTTCACGTCCCGGGGATTAGGGACCACTGCATTAGGATACCGCAGCCACTTGCTTCTGAAAGAGCACGATGTTAATAAATCAAGCCAAATCAAGAATGAGTTGAGCCAAAAAGCATGAAAATTTTAAATATTTAGCATACACCACATATAATTTTTTTTACATTTCTCTAAAATTTATCGAATCTCGGGACAAATTATATCCTTTTTTTATTTATTTATTTATTGCAATACTCGAAAGTATTAAGTCGCAATTTCAAATACTTAACAATCACCATTCTAGACATGTTTTGATTTACTTTAGTTATGCGAAAAATAAATGAAAATGAGCGAGAGTCTGCGACATGGAATACTGCTACACTTTTTACGACTCGTCGTTAAACCTGACCTGAATAACCAGAATGACTGGGAGTACCTCAAAGGATTGAAAATGGGAAGATCTAAGTTCCGCGCCCGCGTCTTGCGACATGATAGTTGACGGTGAAACTGCATGAGCTCTAGCCACTGATTCAACCGTATTCCTTATTTTAATTAATAGTCAATAAATCCAATAGCTGCTTTTTTGGCTACAAATGAGTGGCATTGGTAAAACAGCACCTTGGAAATTTCGAATACATATCGTGTAAAATTCCCAAAAATTCCTTTCAATATTTAAATTTAAAAAATAATATTTATTTAAGGTGTATCCGACTACTTGCGACAACTTTTTTTTTTTAAAAAAAAAGTAGAGATATGGAAATATTTTTGTGGTTTTTAGATTTATTTAGCACATTTTTTTTAAAAAAAGCTCAAATTAAGACGAGAAAAAGAAATTATTACTACTAAAATGGGAAAAAAATTGGTAAAAATTTACAAAAAATTGCATAAACATGGCCCATCCTGTACAAAAAGTTTATGAAAAAATTCTCAATTTTTCAATTTTGATGTGTTATTTTGCTATTCGTTTTTGACATGACCTTCAGGATAAAAGCTATTTTAACTTTTACAAAAATTAGAGCACTTTATCTTACATTAGTTATATGAAATTGCTTTAAAAAAACAGTGATTATATTCACATAAGGGACTGTAAAACTTTTTAATATATAAGTATTTGATAAATATGAAGGTTAAAACACTTCTACTATTACACAGAATATACACAAAAAATTTCAGTTTATTATTCTTAAAATTATTTGAGCAATCGTTGTTCCCTTTGAGCTTTTCAAAAAAAAAAACACATTTGGAGTGAAACGCACTTTAAAGTTAGACATCTCGTTAAAATGTATGGCATTTGCTTTACTAAAACACTTATAGCTTTTGTTCTAATGTATGGAAAATAAAAAATTTGGCATTTTTACAAAGCTCATAAACCAGTCTATAAAATAAATCATAAAAAAAAATTGTCAATTTTTAAAAAAATCACGATTTTGGGGTAGTCGCAGTAGCGCACACAGGAATTTTTCAAGGTCGAAAGTCCACCATTCTTGTATCATGCTCCTTTTGATTTTGTCGATTTTCCGGGGAACAAAAAACAGTAACAAATTAATTATTGAATGAATAATTAGCATTATTCAATAAAATTAATCACTAATAACAAATACTTAATTAAATTTTAGGTACTATATATTTAGAATTATAATTAATCGAAAAAAAGCAAGGGCTTTGGGGGTCCGGGGAGCCCTAGGACACCCCCCTTGTGAGCGCCACTGGGTAGTCGGATACTTCAAGTATTGAAATTATAAATCGATTAGTGTTAAACCCCCATTGAACAATATCTTTTGAAATAAAATTCTATTGAACTAAATTTTTCTTTAATAATTGCATTAAAATTAATAACTTACAGATAACTTATGATTTTGAGATAATTTAATAAATTCTTTTGGACAAAAATTTTAATTTGTTATCATATGAAAAGATTCTTAGTTTTTGGCTGTGGTTGTTTTTTTTTTTTTCTTCTTAATTTGTATAGTTGAATAGTAATATGTCTGAAAAATATTAATTATATATTTCGATGAAGAAAGTGAGAATCACAGTTAAATGAATTGATAGGATATGTTAATATATTCATATGTAATAGTAAAATTTCACTTTAAGTGATATTTTTTTAATGAAAAATTAAGTTCAGGATTTTCCTATAGAAGAAATTAAAATTCTTCCCTTGACTATAGTTAAAAAGAAAAAAAATAATAATAACGAATCCCCCCCCATAAGTCTCTCTCTTGTTGGTGCAATGCATTATAGATTTCATATAAAATTTCCGAATAAATATTTATTACTAGGCAAACAACTTATATATATATATATAAGTTGTTTGCCTAGTAATAAATATTTATTCGGAAATTTTATATGGAAATTTTTGGTAAAAATAGTGAATACAAACCAAATATTACGTTCTACCCTGATTATCTCAAGCTCCTTAAAACTAACTTCAACTCTAATATGGTGGAATTCTTGGATTTAGACTTGCACCTTATTAACAATAATGTAGTCAGTAACATTTTTGACAAAAGAGATTCGTTTAAGTTCCATATAATTAAAATTCCCGTATGGAATAGTAATTTGCATATATCAATTTACAGAAATATCATTTTAAATTTTTTATTTAGAAATGATAACTTAACTACCCACAAAATAGATAAATACAATAATATAAAACAATTTTTTCAATGTTGTTTAGATCATGAATACCCTTTTAATTTCTTAAGAACTTATATTCATCACAAATACATTAACCGTCTTGCTACTTCGAATTCCAAAACCACCACACAACAATAGGATTTCAAAGTCAGCATGTTAGTGGTCTTGCTGTGAAGATTATATCATAACACTCATATCACAGTTTACATTTTTTCCACACACATCTTGAACATCTTACACATTGTTGACAACCAACCAAATTAGAGCCTAGCAAATTTACATTTTTGACAATCAACCAATTCAAATTCTACCGTATTTGATTGTCGTCTTTTTTATACCTGTCTTTGCTGGCTGGTTTAAAAGTCAGCTCAAAAGATGTGTTTATGTATTTTCGAATTTTTTTAACTTGGTGAATAATCGATTTTCATTAATGTCAAGACGCTTGATTCTCCTCGTAAAAGCTCTGTGAGTAAAGAAATTTTGTTAAATTATTTCTTGAAAGATACTTTTCTTATGTAATTGTTTTAGCATTTTTCTACTTTTCTTATGCAATTATTTTGTGATTTTTCTGCATTAAGAGTTTGGGAGAGTTTGTTACATAATAGTAATGAGTGGTTTTTTCATACTCTCTGAGTTATCCAAACTCTGAAGTTTTGTTTATTTTATTTTATTTGGTTTTCCTACCGAGTTGCAAAGGGGGAAGGTTGGCGCCTTCAAACTAGTTTAACCCCACTTATTCGGTCCTAAGTCCGAAATTGCTTTCTGACTCGCTAGGTTCTTCTCTTTTTTGTAGTTTCTTTTTTTTTTTATTTCTCTATAATTTTGTTCTTCATGTTCAGGTTTTATATATTTTTTTTATTATGCTATTTCTTGTTATGTTCTTTATCTATTATTTCTTATTTTTGATATATAATACATATTTCTTTTATATATATATGTGTGTGTGTGATGTGTGTGTGTGTGAGCGACTCACTCACTCACGGGATTTCTAAAAGTATTAGATCTGCAGACTTGAAACTTGACAAGAATGTGCCTTTTGCTGAGTGAAGATCCCTTGTCTTGCAGAAATTGACACCCAAGTGGTATTGCGAAGGAATGAGGGACGGAATAGATAAATACACTACTGGCCATTAAAATTGCAACACCAAGAAGGCGATATGCTATAGACGTAAAATTTAAACGACAGGAAGAAGGTGCTGTGATATGCAAACGATTAGCTTTTCAGCGCATTCAGACCAAACTGGCGTCGGTAGCGACATCTACACTGTGTTTAAATGAGGGAATGGTTCATCCGGTTTCTCTTACACAAATTGCATTTGAACGTTGTTACCTGGTGAAAAGTTGTTGGGATGCCTCGTGTAAGAAGCAGAAATGTGTACCAGCACGTTTCTGTCTTTGATAAAGATCGAATTGTAGTGTACCGGGATTGCAGTTTGTCGTATCGCAATATTGTTGTTCGCGTCGGTCGAGATCCAATGACTGTTAGCAGAATAGGGAATCGATGGGCTCAGGACGGTAATAAGGAACGCCGTGCTGGATCTCAACGCCCCTATCATTAAAAGCCGAAAAGACAGGAATGTTACCCTCATGACCTTAATGCACAATGCAGCCACATCACGATCCCTGAGTCAAGAATTTGGGTCATTTGCGAGACAACAAGTGTCTGCATGAACAGGGTTTACAGCAGCCATGGCTGCGGCTACCCTTGACACTGCAAAGCAGACAGGAATATCTTCAGTGGTGTGATTAGCGACAAACCTGGGCGCACGAATGGCGAGACGTCATTTTTCAGATGAATCCAGGTTATGTTTACAGCATCAAGATGGTCACATCCGTTTTTGGCGGGATCGTGGTGAACGCATATTGGCAGCATGCATTCGGCATCGTCATACTGGCCCATCACCTGGCGTGATGGAATGAGGTGCTTTTGAATACACGCCTCGGTCACCTCTTGTTCGCATTGACGGCACTTTGAACAGTGCACGTTACATTTCTGGGGTGTTACGACACGTGGTTCTACCCTTTATTCCAGTCCTGCGAAATCCTACGTTTCAGCAAGATAATGTACGACTGCATGCCGCCGGTATTGAACGGACCTCTATTGGCACGAAAAATGTTCGGTTGTTGCCCTGCCTGCACATTCACCAGATCTCTCACCAACTGAAAACATCTGGTCCATGGTTGCCGAACGACTGGCTCGTCACCATACTCCAGTCACTATGGTTGATGAGCTGTGGCATCGTGTTGAAGCTATATGGGCATCTAAACCCGTGCGTGCCATCCGATCTCTATTTGACTCAATGCCCAGGTGTATAAGGGCTTTTATTACCGCCAGAGAGGGTTGTTCTGGGTACTGATTTCTCAAGATCGGTGCACTCAAATTTGTTGAAAATTTAATGACTTGTTATTTTAAGTATAATATATTTGTTAAATGAATATCATTTTGTTATCCGCATTTCTTCCTGGTGTAGCAATTTTAATGGCCAGTAGTGTATTTCCATTTTTGAACTATTAGACCTGCAAATTTGAAATTTGGTAAATATTTTTCTTTTGTTGATTGGGTATTTGCTAAGAAAGGGTTTTGTGTTAATTAATTCCAAGGCTAGGGGGTGTTATGGGTACGAATATTCTTTTTGAAATGTAAACCCAACTGGAAATTCGGCAAATAAGTTTCTTATATATTGCGTAGAGATCCGCTAAGAAGGGTTTTGAAAAATAGATTCCCATGGAGATAAGGGGTTACGAAGACGTAAAAGATAATTATACTTCCGTTTCCGAAGTTTAAGTCCTGTCCTTGTTATATCAAGAGTTTTATTAGAGAGTTAATTGTCCTTGTTACATCAAATGTTTTTCAATACAATAGAACGCTTAATGCTAGAACTTAGATACCAATAATTTATATTTAAACAGTATACACTCATATAACATCATGAAATACCTGGCAAAGTGGTGGAGGAGTAACAGCTAGTATATATTTAGATATTTACTTTAAAATTAAGTGAGCTTTACTCACTTTTGAAAAAAAAAATTAATTTCTATAAATAATCGACATTTCTCATGTTTATAAGTTACTGAACTATAGTAAAATTTCTCAAATGGATTTGCTCTTAGCCTATAGAGAATACGTCCAAAGCGAGAGAAAATTTCTAGATATTTCATACCATGCAAAAACAGATTTCCAAAGAAAACTCTTCGACAAATATATTAAACTCAGTTCTAAATGCATGTCAATAAACAATTATGCGCTGCTTAAGTTTTTGCATGACCTTTAGTGGGTGTGCCTGTATCAATCAATTTAATGAACAGTTTTCGAAATTTTTTTTATGAATGATAACTTTATTCATCTTTTAGTCTCATTATATCCGATGTATGACTGGTTGCAATTGAAAGTACTCATCCTACGCAATGTGGAAATTGGTTTCCTGCTGTTTCAATGGCATCATTCGAAATCTATTTTCCACTTAATAAGTTTTTGACGTCTCGTGACATTGGCACGTTTGGACACATTCCAAGACACCACGCGTGGAAACCTGAGGACAAATGCAAATGGTCCAGTCGGACAGTGCATGTGTGATCAAAATGCCTTTTCATTATACTAGTCAGACTAACAAGATTTAGTTGAATAATACCACATGAACACAGTATATTTTAAATAATATGCTGTATAAAGGTATCTTTTTTTTTTCTGAATTTTCAAACCTTCCTTTGCGGAAAGGATGTTTTCTAGTGTATAGAAGAGAAAAATAAAATAAAAAATTAATTTTGTGTTTAGGTATCCGACTACGTTCGAAACCGTGATTTTGCTAAAGCGTATAAATGGATAATATTTATGATATTTAGTGTCACTTAGATTAGAAAATGTGTATAAAATCGTTTTAAGAATACAATAATAATCGTTTTAAGAATTGTAATTCTTAATAATCGTTTTAAGAATTACAATAAAAAAATTATTTAAATACAATATTTTGACAAAAAATGAACATAGAATGACCCATTTTCAAAATATTCTCCTCTTGTGAAAAATGCTCCTATTATAATAATAAAGGGTGTTTTTTTAGAGGTATAGAACTTTAAATTGCAATAAAACAACGATTCGATTGACATGAATTTTTTTTTTATTCGAAAGATAATCTTGTGGCATTACATTTTAGATATGATTTCTGGCATATGACTGCAACGGCTGGCTCGGATGTAGTCCAATCTGGACGTCCAATTTTCGATAACTTTTTCCAACATTTGTGGCCGTATATCGGCAATAACACGGCGAATGTTGTCTTCCAAATGGTCAAGCGTTTGTGGCTTATCCGCATAGACCAATGACTTTACATAGCCCCACAAAAATAGTGTAGCGGTGTTAAATCACAAGATCTTGGAGGCCAATTCACAGGTCCAAAACGTGAAATTAGGCGGTCACCAAACGTGTCTTTCCATAAATCGATTGTGGCACGAGCTGTGTGACATATTGCGCCGTCTTGTTGGAACCATAGCTCCTGGACATCATGATTGTTCAATTCAGGAATGAAAAAGTTAGTAATTATGGCTCTATACCGATCACCATTGACTGTAACGTTGTGGCCTTCATCGTTTTTGAAGAAGGATTCCACCAGCCCATAAAGCGCACCAGTTAGTCAGTTTTTCTGGATGTAACGGTGTTTCGACATACACTTGTGGATTAGCTTCATTCCAAATGCGGCAGTTTTGTTTGTTGACGTAGCCATTCAACCAGAAGTGCGCTTCATCGCTAAACAAAATTCGCTTATGAAAATCGGGAACAACGGCAATCTCGTTTTGGGCCCATTCGACGAATCTACGCCTTGCTTGATGATCGTTTTGATGAATTGCCAAACCAAACTGAGAATAAATCACTTGACAGCTGTTAAATCGGTCGCCATCTTGGAAAGTAATGCCAACTTAAACTTCTATACCTGGAAAAAAAACACTCTTTATTTTGCCTGTATATAGCTCAGACCTCCGTACAGAGGCTCAACTAGAACTTTTGAAATATATAACTTAGAAGTGGGTTTATCCATGTTTTACGACAACAGTCGTGACGTCTTACGCGTCTTTTCTTTAACAAGTCCTTTGGGTTCTTTGGGCCAGAATTAATGGCAACTCTTTTCCAACCAAATCCAAGAAACGAGATGTGAAGAAGAAATGCAAATAAACCGACTTTAAATATAGGATCTTAGAGTAAGCGGGATGGCAATGTAAAGGAATGCTAGGCAGTTGATGTGCGTTGTGGCAGTTGATGATTATTGTAGTTCGTGGTTCAAGATTTAAGTTCTACGTGTCGTGGATAAATATATTGGTGTTCGACTAGAAGTTAACCGTCAAGCTGCATACCGTTGCAGATAAAGATAAGCATTACAGAATAATATAAGGTAGGATTGATTACACTTTATTAGAATTGAGGATTAGCGGTTCGATTATTGAGATTGGTCTGAATTATATTGTGTGTTGCGTATTGCGTCATCGTAGATTCTCTCATATTAATTATTATAATTACATTTGTTAAAAGTTTAAGTTGAATATCTTAATGAAGTCATATTAAGATAATGTATGATCCGAGTTCTTTCACTAACCCTACACCTTAAGCTCACGCTGATACTTCGAGGGATGTACTTCCAAGGGGAGGTACATCACACAGTGGGGAGAAATTTTAAGAAAAAAACACCGATAATTATTTCAATGGGTTGACACTCTGAAAATAATGTGAATTTTTCAAAAACCATAGTTGAGCCTCTGTACAGAGGTCTGAGCTATATACAGGCAAAATATTATTATAATAGCAGCATTTTTGACAAAAGGAGAACTTTTTGAAAAAAAGTTATTCTAAGTTAATTTTTCGCCGAAATATTGTATTTAAATAATGTTTTATGTCAAAATGTCCTTAAAAAAATTTTATATATGTATTCTAATCAAAGTGACACTAAGTATCATGAATATTATCCATTTATGAGCTCTTTTAAAATCACGGTTCCGAACGTAGTCGGATACCTTAAGTACTGTCACAAGGGAAATGTATATATATATATATATATATATATATATATATATATATATATATATATATATACATACATATATATATATATATATATATCTTGTTCAAATTTTCAGTAATAAAATACTTTTTATTCATCCAATCAAGTTCAAATACATTTTTTCAAACTTATCGTGGATGACACTTGATGTTAATACAGTTTTTTCATATATTAATTCATTAATTAAATATTAAAAATGAGTAAATAGTAAGAAACAAAAATAATAGTTCAGCAGCATATATAGAAAGAAAACCCATTCGTTGTGTACCTGTAGCGCAATGGAGAGCGCGTTGAATTTCTAATCCGAAGGGGGCGGGTTGGAAAGCCACCTGGGATTACCTAATTTCAGAGAATGCGATTTCTTTTTTACTATACTATGTTATTAGAATAATTAAATTTAATGAATGAATAAACAGTAACAAAAAACAAACAAAAAATAGTCCAACACCATATATAGAAAGGAAAATGGGAAATCGCTTTATATTTTGTCACTTAATATTGTGATTCTGTCGTATTTATATTAATAGCAGCTATTTAATAAAAGTGACTAAAATAAAATTTTTCTTTGCTGACATAAGTAGGAATGACTTAAAATTATTTATATATATATATTACTTGTTACCTTAGAAAAGTTAAATTTTTGTTAAAGGACACCTACTAAATAGTTTCCAAAGAAAAGAAAAAAACCAGGTACAGTTATCAACTTTTTTAGTGTTAAATTAAAAAACCCTTTTCTGTCGAAATGACAGTACATGACAAAGCGATAGACGGAAAAACTTGGATCGGACTGATTCGGCGGTCCTGGGAGAGAAAGTGCTGGTGTTATGAGATGTTGTACTGTACATTGTACTATGCAAATACCATTTACTCATTGTGACGTTTGAGATAAATAACGGTTGCGTGATATTGATTAATTTAAATATTCAGTTTATTTACGTCATTGTTATTATTTACAGATTATGCATTGAAGTTATTAAGCTTATTCATTAGATTGTTAGAGTTTAAATGATGTGGTTTGTGAGGGAGAAAATTCATTGGTGTCCGTTCTCAGCGAAGTTTTTATACCATCTCCTGTTCTATCTCTCTCTCTCTCTCTCTCTACCCTCTCTAGGGTCTAGAATCATCACAGATGGCCCCTTTATCCTCGGATTGCATCCGGTTCGTGGGCGGAAAGGGGTTCCTCATGGTGTCAGAGGTTGCCGGAGTGATCCAAGACAAGACCGCGCAATAATCAAGGTTTCAGATATCATTGCACGTGTGGTGATTATTTCCACAGAGAAGCCGATTCACAGCTGTGTGGCGGGAGACACGTTACACTCCCTTATCAACAATAATCGCTTTTGATTATTTATATCGTAGAAAAATAATTTTATTTTGAGTCTAAAATCCTGTAATCAAATTTAAGTCTGCTTCCTTTTTTTTCGAAAATTCAACCCCTTTATGGCAATATTAAAATTTGAAAGTATTATTTTTAGTTATTTTTCTTCTAATCTCCGTACCATAGAACATCTTTTCCGCATTGGAAGATTTCAATGAACAATAATTTTTTCCTCGATAGTACCGCAATCCACTCTATGGTGTAATCGTTAAACGTTTTGATTTTTAGATAATTGTAATATAATATAAAAATATAAGAAGCCCATTGGCTGAGTGGTAGTGTATCGCGCTTCCACACTACAGGTCTGGGGTTCAAATTCCGGGCTGGACAAGGTCGACTCAGCCTTTCATCTCTTTAGTGGGTCGATAAATGAGTACCATGCTTGCTTGGGAACTAAACACTGGGAGTTTCGGGTCAGACTGACCACCTGATCGGAACATCTGCTCATGCACCTCAGCGCCCAAGGTCCCGAATACTGAAATTGGTTCTCATGGGCTGTTGACTTTAGTTTAATATAAAAATATAATCCAAAAATTTTTGTATTTGTAATTCAGTCGAGCCTACCATCAGACTGGATGGAATTATTTTACTTGTAAGATGTTTCCACTTATCCAGTTATGGAGAAAGGGATATAAAATTTCATTTTCTTTTTTGTAATCTGCTCTAAAAATCAAAATGATGTACAAGTACTGCAATTTAATCCATTGTAGAAACAGATGCAGAAAAAAAAATTGGTAAACAGGATTCAATTTTCCTTTTAAAACATGATATTAGCATTTGAGAGTTTGGGATAATATTTATTCAAATATATAGTTTATCCGCTTAAGAAAGGGGGGTATGTATTCATAAGTTCTTCATTATATTTAAAAATTCTAGACTACAAATAATTTATCCACTTGACTGATTTATCCTTTTAGAGAAATCCAATTATGCTTTCATTAATTCTTATTCCCGGGTATTAAAATGCGTTTGATACAATGTTAACATTGGTTTTTTAACAACTGTTACGAGTAACTATTTGATTATTAATATTAGCTTTTTCATTGCTTTATACTTGAGCTTGGGAACTTTTTTAGGCTAGTAGGCTGCCTTTGTATAATGTATTTAGTATCAAATAAGGGTTTTTACTTATTCATTTTGAAAAATCTAACACAATCCCATAGAGAATCAACACGTTCATCAATTCTTTTTCTTGTAATTGAAACTGATCTGCAACATTTTTAGCCCCCTTTTTTGTAAGTGACAATTTACAATTCACTGTTTAATTATTAATATTATATTTCTAGATATCAAAGTTTTTAAAAGCTAAAATTAGCATACTTGTAATCCATTAAGGTTTCTCTGGTTAATCTTTAATACCCTAGCAAAATATATCATTCATTTATCTGTAATTGAGACGGGTTCGGAAAATTGATGAATTGCGTGAGACTTATGGAATTAATTTATTGATTTATCATGTTTACAGCTACTAATTACAACATTAACTGTTAAGTACATGTTATATATATATATAAACTATTAAGTGTTTTAATACCACAGAATATGTTGGTGATGGAGAAGGGCAAAACACAACGTCTGTTTTCGAGTGTTTCAAGCGGTCTGCCTATTCCCTTTCTAGGGGGTGGGGCGGTCCCTTCTCATATTTCGAATTCCACTGGAGGTTCGGCTTCCAGGTGGTGCAGATGCTGCTACGGCCGTCGGTGTGATGTTCGTTATAAGAAATCATTTTTACTCTAACTTATTAATAAATCCTTTTTATAGACAAATTTATTACTAAGAAGCTCGATATGGATTATTTATTGAACGAAAGACGATCCTTTGAAGAAAATTTCTGTTGCATTTTAGTAATCCATTTATATATAAATGCAATGATACATTTACTTAAATCTGACAATTATTTTTGACCGTGAAAATATTTGCATGAAATATGTTACAGATTCTGACATTTAATTTCTAAAAAAGGGGATATTTTCAAAACTTACCTGTCTTTATCGTAATCAAGTTATGAAAACAAACGTAAATAAATAAAATATAGAACAATGGCGATAGAAAAAATTTACATAAAATACAAGGAATCTATTTTTATATAATGTATCGAGAATATCAAATAAGATATTTTTTTAAGTCTGAAAATAAAAGGAAAAGTATTTTGATGATAAAAATTGGAAAAGATCATCTACATAATCTCTTATGCCTAAAAAAGGATGACCGCCTAAATAATAACAGTAAGTAAATACGAGACTGATGAAAACAGTGATTCGAATGCTTCATTCTTTGGTGAAAGTAATGAGTTGTATAGGATTATTGAGTCTAAATGCAGTATGCAGTAGCAAGTTGGAATTCATTCATCTGTAAGTGTTATCACTTGCTATCTGTTGTAGCTCAATCATGCGTCAAAGAGAACGGAAGCTCGAATCTAGATGAATGAGAAAAAAAAATATATATATATCGTCTACTCTTTATTTATCCGAAAATTCTACTTCCTCTTTAGGAGGTTTTTCTTTTTGTCAGGTTTCTAAATTCAAACTTGTGAACATTTTAAAATATCTTCTTTATTTTCCTCCTAAAATAAATAAACTTTGATTAAACAGATTAGAGACAAATAAGTAAATTTTTATTTTTTAATGATGTGAAAGTGGCAACTGATGGAAAAACACATTAAAGTGACTATGTTCGGAACTGTGATTTTGAAAAAGCGTATAAATGATTTTTTTTTATATTTAGTGTCAGTTGACTTGGAATATACATATAAAATTTATTTAAGAATATTATTACAGGAAGAAATTATTTAAATCCAACTTCTTAGCAAAAAATGAAGAAAGAATTGCAGATTTTCGAAACATTCTCTCTTTAAGAAAAATGCTTCCATAATCATAATATTTTGCCTATACATATATATATATCTAGAGCCTTTATACTGGGATGGAACAAAAAAATTTGGAAAATTCACCTTCTTTTCAGAGTTACGATCAATTGAAATAATAACGGGTAGGTCGTTAAAATTTCTCTGCTCTGATATAATAAAATATGAATAAATCCACTTCTAAATTATATATTTCAAAAATCCTAGTTCAAGAAGATGTTACAAAAGATACTATAGAAATCATTATGTAGGCAAAATACTATTATTCTAGAAGCATTTTTAATTAAAGGAGAATATTTTGAAAATATGTCATTGTTTCTTCCTTTTTTTGCCAAAAAAAAAAAAAAAAAATCATCAAAATACTTTTTTGCTTCTAGCAAAACAGTTTTTATATGTATATTATAATTCAACTAACACTAAATATTTTTAAAAAATGTTCATTTCGAAGTCACAGCTCCAAAAGTAATTTTAGTCACCTTTTTCAAAAAATTTGAATTCAAAGGATAAGTTTTATTTTTTCGCAATATAAATATAAAAGGAAAAAACTTTGTTGTGACAAATGCCACTTGCCTGACGAAGTCAGATCGAGGCCCGCGAAATTCATCGCTGCTAAGGGCTGGAATTTTTACGCCTGTCGTTAGCCTTAGCTTTGAGCACCATGCAGGTGACAGTACTATTTTGCTCGGTTCCACCCCAATTTAGAGGGAGAAAACCCTGGGCGTGGCCAGGGGTCTCCAACCTCTCTTCTCCTACCACCAACCACACGAGAGGACTTGCTGCTCGACGGCTATTTAGAGTACCCCCATGCCGCAAAAGGCACTATACGTTTACAAACGTCCATGTCTTATTCGGGATTCGAACCCAGCCCCTACGGCACCGCAGTCAGCGTCGCTAACCACTATACCGGATGTGCGACAGAACCTTTGTAATTCTAATTATTGTATTTCACTTATAAACTCTTAATATTTAAAGTAAAAAAAAACATTTGAAAATAATTAATTTAAATTTATATTTAGCGTATTACAGGGAAAAGTGTTATTATCTTTAATTTTTGCATGTATTTCACTACGCAATGGACTAAATTCATGACGGTCATGTGATCTATGTTAAATTCGAAGCTGCCATTAGTCTTATACTTGTTGTTCTGCTTCTAAAATTTAGATAAAATTTCAAATCTGATAATCTAATAACGATGTTTCGTGTATTAAAATTTTTCAAAAAGTTTTGCAAATTTTTTAAAAAAATTATATTATACGTGTACTTTTAAACCATATACATTTTGTTAAACTATGCGCATTATTATTGTTGACAAATATGTATATTTTTTAAAAGAAAGTTTCAGAAAAAAGCAAAAGTTGGCAACAATGAATGAATTGATGAACTGGAATTTTGTGATTGCATTTATTATGTGATTATGATGTCGCAAGAGTTTATGAACTGATTAGCTGGAAACATGTGATTGCAGTGAACATGTGACTGTGACATCACATAAATTTAGCCTATTAAAAGCTTTTAAATATTTCAAAATGGACATAAAGTGAAGCTATGTAAATGTGAAAGGAGTAAATAGAGTTTTTTATGCTAATAAATTATTACATTCGAAAGTATATTAGTTTAACAAGTTAGACGAAATCTGCATTCAATTTTTTTCTCTTAACGTCAATATTCAATAAGCTTCTCGAATATACAAGATAAATAGTCGAGAATAAAGAAATAAAATTATTGACTTTAAAAAAAAGCAACAGGGTCATTTATAATACAAAAATTCTCCAAGAAATACTTTTTCCTGTTTCTTAGAAAGTCATTTAAGGCAGCTAAATAAATAACTTTTATATCTCTAAAAGCGATTTCGATATTCACTTCAGTTTATGTATACAAAAATCCTGTTTATTTAGAGAGGAAGGAAATGATTTCCATTTTTCTTTCTTATGATATACTTTGCTCTTTTCTTCTTCTATTTTTCCTGACTTTTATTTATGGGAATAATCATTTATAAAAAGGTGAATGCACTTTCCCTTATTGCTGATTTCATCTTGTCGTTTTAAAAAGATGGCCTTCTTGTCTTTATGAAAAAAATATGAAAGATTTAAGAGCAGATTCTTGTTTAAGGCTGTTTTCACCTTACGTTGCAGTTTAGAATTGAACCTTAACTGCCAAAATGCGCTACAATTCTTTAAAATACAGAAAAAAAAAATGCGATTTATTGTAATATTTTTTTCTGTGTGAATGTATCCATTTTTTTTTCGAGCAATGTATTTCATTAACTGTTAACCATATTTTACAATAAATTACATTTTCACTGAATGCTTATGAATTTTAAGAAACTAGTATGATAAAAGATTTATATATAATCACGAACTACTAAACCCCCTAAGGACTTAAAACTTGACAGGTATGATTCTTTTGTTTAGTAAAGATCTACTAAGAAAGGCTTTTGTAAAAATCACCTTCCTAAAGCGTTCAGAAAGTGGTTGGGATTTAAAAAAATCTCGTTTTTGAAGTATTAAACTTACGGATGTGAAATTTGGCAAATATGTTTATTTCGTTAAGTAGATATCCACTAGCAAATCAAATCACAAGTGTATGTGTGTGGGGGGGGGGTGGCGTTAAAGATAAAGAAATTCATTTTAGATCTATGAGACCAAAAGATTTAAAAATTGGGAAGCATATTTCTTTTGTTGGGTAGAGATCCAATGTTGAGAGACGAGATTTTGAGGGAATTGAACCTAGGGGATAGGTGCCGAATAATTGTATTTCCGTTTTAGAAATTCAAGTATTGTACTGTCCTTCATAACAAGAAGCGAGGGCTACGGGAATGTTTTTTTACTACGATCGAAAGCTTAATTCTAGGACTAGCATTTCAATAACTTAAAACAGCATATTGTCATACAACTTCATGAAATATCCAGCAAAACGAGTGAGTAATGGCTGGTGTATATATATATAGAGAGAGAGAGAGCAATGCTTTCAATATTACAGCTATTTCTGCTATGTATTACAGCTATATATATATATATATATATATATATATATATATATATATATATATATATATATATATATATATGAACATTTTAATGTTAGTTTGTGTGGCTACAGAAATAGCTGTAATATTGAAAGCATTGCTCTATCTGAATAAAGATGTTTTTCTCAAAACTCTTTAAAAATTTTAATTTAGATAATTTGATTGTTTGTTTATTTGAAAAAATTATCTGTAAGAAAACACAGTTACATTTTATTAATCGTAGAAGTCAGCATTCCATTACTTTGTGAATAATGTTAGTAATAAAGCAATGTACAAATAAATATTTCGTGGAAAGAAGTTTTATTTGAAAGTATAATTATATAGAAAACCATGAACATCGTATTCAGATTATTTAATGAAATGCTTTTATTTTATTTAATACATGTGACAAAAATAGCAGTTTTATATGAATGTCTGTCTTCTTTTTAATAAAATACATCGTCTGAATTTAAAAACATTATTATTTGAAGGTTTTATTCTAATGGCATGTAATATTATAAATATTTCTTATCATTATAGAATTTTTTTCGGAAATTAAGCGTTGAGTTTTGAATTGAATGTATAAACTCCTTCCCGCGAAATTTAGAATGAAATGTCTTAAATTTAGAAAAAGGCCCTAGTTAATTTTATCACCTATCATGTATTAATTGGCCAAAGGTTTTTCGGTATTATACCGTAGACCAATTTATTCAAAGTGGAAACCCGCACATGATCCAACACAATTATGATAACGATGACAGCATTTGGTAACATTTTTTTTATTTGGCGAGATTTGTTGATTTGGCGAAATTGGTCGATGGTATAATATGTAAATACCAATTCCTCTTATTATTATTATGAATTTTATTGTGAATATACTTAGCATTTTTTAGAAAATACGTAGAAACGTAGAAAACACTAAAAATATTCCAAAAGGAATTCCAGAACACAGGAGGATATCAACAGGAATTCGATACTTGTAGAACAAAGAGGATAAAAATAACAATATAACTCTTTAGAAACGATTGATATTGAGCAACATTATAACTTATGAATAGGCATTTTAGAAAGAAATAGTTAAAGAAGATGTCAGTCATGGTTTAAATATTCCAAATAAAAAATAAATCTAATGGCGCTAAAGAGTTTAGAGTAATTGCTTTTTCCATGTTTCTGACTTAATACGGAACTTCCATTATTTGTTAAAAATTTTAAGAGACGTACTCACTCATCGTGAACATGCTTTTGTACTAGAAAAAAATACTTAAAGTGTCTGTGTACGAAAAAAAAGTGACATTTTGCGTTCAGTCACCTATTTTAAGAAACCAAAGGGAGAAAAAAAATGACTGGTCAAAGTCAGCGAACTGCTTAGGCTTTAATGAAAAAGAATTTAAAAAAATTCTTTATATTTGATCAAACAATAAGAAAACATTTTAAGAACTATTTAAAGCTCAAATAGTTTTTAAAATTCAGCTGTTTTTAAAATTTTGGCTGAGTAAAAATTTATTTTTATCATGTTTTTTGTTAAGCATCCACCTTTTTTTAACGAATTTTTAAAAAATTCCTTTTTTTCCCGCGCTTTCCCAATTTAGAACACATTTATTTAAAATCCATTTTATTCTTAAGAAACCAAGCGATTTCTTAAAATCTACAACAATAGAATATACTTAGATTAATAAAATTCGCAATACTTTTGTTAGAAGACAAGCTGATATTTATTTATAGAACAAATGATTTGTTAACAAAAATTTGTAAAAAGTGAAGTTGGAAAATTTCGAACATTTACATTTTGTTTTATTTTTACTCATTTGTAATAATTTATCAAAAGTTTGTTTTCTTGTATACTTATAATGATTTTTCGATTTTTAATGTTTACAGGTATGAAAGAGTAGAAATCTAAACTTTTTTATGTTGCAGCGTGATTTCAAAGAGTTGAATAATTTTTCTATATTTAATCTGAAATTTACTCTTCATTTTTCTGCGTTTTGTTTTGCTCTTTTCTCTTCTACTCGCATTTTTTTTTTTTTTTTGCGTGTGTTTGTGTAACTTTTTATTGCTTGGGTATTTTTTCATTGTATGTAATATTTCAATCGGCTTTTTGTATTCAGATTTCGCAGAATAGTTTGTCAATTCGAGTTAAATGAGGTTAAATTCTGTTCATTATATTTGTTCTTGTGTATACTTCTGGAATTCAAAAGATTTATATTGGCATAAAACATGACTAATTACTCTTTTTTCAAGTTTTTCAATTTTAATTTTTCAGATCAGTTTTCTTATTTCTATTTATTCATGGGTAAAAAATACCTTAAATTAAATATGTATGATATATTTTTTCAAATGTCATTTTTTTTAATATTTGTTTTGGTACTGAAACAAACACTTTTGTAGAACAATTTTTTACACTTTTAAAATGTTAATGTATATTTTAGAGGTATGATTTTTTTTAAAATTGTAGTTCTACTTCTGGTTGAGGCGCAATAATAAACATTAATAAAATTAATTATTGTAAGTGAAATTGGGGGAGGGGGCATCCCCCGTCCGCCTAACGGCAGATCAGCCTCCATTGTACAAATTACACAGTTATTCACAGATGCCGCAATTTAATTTGTTCTTCAATTTAGAAACTCTTCATAAACAATATCCCTAATCACCTTTTCTTCTAACTTGCACAGAATTTTTATTCCGTCTTTGCTTCTGCCAAGTATTGCAGTCAAGTTGGCATCATTTTTGGAGACCAAATTTCGCTATCTCTTATGGATGCTTCTGAAAATTACAGGAGAAATCTTTTATAACATCACGATCTGTGACGTAAGCGGCTTTTTCGAGAAAGCGCTGGATGTCAGAAGGGGGAACCCCTAGGCCAGGGACGGCGAACTATTGGCACGCGGCACAATATTTTGGGCACGCTACCAATCAAAACGATCAACCGCGATTGTTTATTCAATCAAGGAATTTTCAGTGAGATTTTTTCAGTTCAAAGAATTATCAGAAACGCTCAAGTTTATTATGTACCCTGATGTGACATCATTTGATAAACTGAACTTGCCCCAATTCGACGTTAGAAATTGAGGAATTTGAAATGCAATTTATTGATTCATAGTCTAGTTCAATATGGATTCAAAAATTTATTGAAACAAGGAAAAAGAGTTAGAATTGATTGAAACAGAAAGATTAACAAGCAATATAAGTAAAAATGCCGGTAACGAAATTTTGGAAACATTAAATTCGATACTAGACATGTTTAACTGTTTGAAGAAACAGACTCATGGTATTCTAACCATTTATTCAACAACCTATGCCTACGAGTCATTATTGTCAGAGATGAATAACATTAAAGATTCGCTTAGAAACCATTTGGCAGATGACTCCAATTCAGCATGCATTCTGCTAAAAGTAACATCTTATCCAATTCTAATATAATTTATTAATCATCTAATCTGCAACAGCAGAAATCACACTAATGTTACTTTATATAATTTGAATTACACGTTTAACTAAGACATTTACTACTATAAAATACAAAATGTATTTTCCTGTAGTAAATAAAGAGTTCTGAGATAATATTTAATTTTATTATTTTCTCAATAATCACAAGTCAAAATTATTTGACGGTACGTGTATACCTTATTTAGCATATCTTTAGAAAAAATGGCACGTTGATTCATAAAGATTCGCCACTCCTGCCCTAGGCAAATCGTTTGCTTGGGGTTCCTCTTCAACTTTTTTGCGATCCATTTTTACTAATTAAACCTTTTGTATAAATACATTTATTACAGCATCACGAAAAACCTTTTCAGATAAAAAAGAAATAAGGAAATCCTCGGATATGCATAACATTTTTGTTCAATAACAGCAAAAATTTATTTAAATTTAAGCAGTTTTAGATGCTTCTTCGACAGTTGACACTCTTAACCTGCGGTGTCTCCTGGATTTCACTAAAGACGCGCTAAGTAGAGGGGCTGATGCTCAATAGATCTGTCAAGACTCAAAGTCTTCCTATTGGCATGATATAGTAGTTAGGAGAGGGCCCACATCACTCGATCGAGGTTCAATATTACGAAATCCGTCGCCAATACCCCTCCTGTTGCTTTATAGTGAGACATTAATAAACATTCAACCCTCACTCATTCATTCGAGAATCGACTTAAAATAGTTTCGGGACACTTTTAAGGTGTTAATGTAGTTCAAACATAGTTATTGGATATAAAGGGTGTTTTTTTCAGATGTATAGAACTTTAAATTGCAATGAAACAACGATGTATTATTCGATTGACATGAATGTTTTTTTATTCGAAAGATAATCTTGTGGCATTACATTTTAAGTATGATTTCTGGCATAGGACTGCCACGGCTGACTCGGATGTAGTCCAATCTGGACGTTCAATTTTCGATGACTTTTTCCAACATTTGTGGCCGTATATCGGCAATAACACGGCGAATGTTGTCTTCCAAATGGTCAAGCGTTTGTGGCTTATCCACATAGACCAATGACTTTACATAGCCCCACAGAAAATAGTCTAGCGGTGTTAAATCACAAGATCTTGGAGGCCAATTCACAGGTCCAAAACGTGAAATTAGGCGGTCACCCAACGTGTCTTTCAATAAATCGATTGTGGCACGAGCTGTGTGACATGTTGCGCCGTCTTGTTGGAACCACAGCTCCTGGACATCAAGATTGTTCAATTCAGGAATGAAAAATTAGTAATCATGGCTCTATTCCGATCACCATTGACTGTAACGTTGTGGCCTTCATCGTTTTTGAAGAAGGATTCCACCAGCCCATAAAGCGCACCAAACAGTCAGTTTTTCTGGATGTAACGGTGTTTCGACATACTCTTGTGGATTAGCTTCACTCCAAATGTGGCAGTTTTGTTTGTTGACGTAGCCATTCAACCAGAAGTGCGCTTCATCGCTAAACAAAATTCGCTTATGAAAATCGACCATTATTTTCGAAATAAAATTGCACAATTTGAAAGCGTTGTTCAGGCGTGAGTCTATTCATGATGAATTGCCAAACCAAACTGAGAATAAATCACTTGACAGCTGTTAAATCGGTCGCCATCTTGGAAAGTAATGCCAACTTAAACTCCTATACCTGGAAAAAAAACACTCTGTAGTATGTGGACGAATTAACTTATTCAATATGTACTTTTAAACAGGTCTTTATTTAATACTGATACACTTACAATGAATGTAATTTGTCAAAGTAATGCATGAAAACGTATATAATAGCACATAAAAAAGAATGTAAAAAGCTATATTTACTAATGTACTTAGAGATTCAGACAGTACTGTACTTAGACTGTTACAAAAGATTTTTTTAGGCTGATAATAAATTCCTTCCTGATCTTAATTATCGAATTAATTTTTATATGATGATTGATGTTCAGTTTAAATCTAATTAAAATAATGCAATTTATCACAGTCAATTATATTACGTAAATTTAAACAACAAGAAATAATTCTCCTTTTAATACACTCTGAGGATTTACGAATAAAACAATCATCGAAACATGCGTAAAAATAGAACTAATTGATTTATCTCTCGTCAGGCCACTAACAAAACTTTTAAATCTCTTCCCGATGTGCCCATTTCTTCTAAATAAAAGAACAATATAATTATACCCGTCTTAATAAGCTTATAAATGAATTCATTCTTACTCCTGACGCATCTTTTAAACAATTAAGTTGCAAAAGGCTGACACAGCACATGTTACGTTAGCCGGTTCATAAAACGTCAAGAAGGTGGGTCTTCATCCAACCAATCACCTAATTGTGATAGGTCACGAACTACGGTTTTCCTTTTTTGTTCTCTTTTTCTGTGGACACTTAGTAACATTGGTTTCTTCGAAATGGGGTCAGTGGCATCGTTATTACAGATTGAGTAGAATGGTTTGGTTTCACAGAGTTCTTGGTTATATGAAGTTTATTTTTGTGTTTGAAGATTGCTTGATTCTTTCCTTTTTTTTTATTCGGAAGATAGTGATGTGTTGTTGAAGGACAATAAATGTTTGGAATAAAAATAAATTCTAAAATGTGATCTTTGTGGAATTTTAGATAAAAATAGTAGTAAAAATGCCGTAGGTATTTTTAAATTGTCGACGGCTTGATGGTTATAAATTTTGTTTAGGAAGGATTAAATTATATAATATCCTAAATTTTAACTTTAATACATGTTAAATAAAAGAATTTCTTCATAAGTTATGTGATCGCTCTTTCTCTCTCTCTCTCTCTCTCTCTCTCTCTCTATATATATATATATATATATATAACATAAAAGAAAAGAATAATAGTTTATTATTAAATACCCTGCTAAACAGAAGAGATTAACTTCTGAAGATTATAACCAAGAAAATGAGACCTATTATAACAAGAAAAATCCAATGGGGACCAAAACGAAAACTATTTTATAAAACCTTCACTGACTTAGGGTAGTGAAGTAGGGTTAAGCTTGATATATAGGGCCCTAACCTTTTTTTTAGTAGAAAGTTTATTCATAACAGTACTAGAAAAATAATAAAGGACAAAAATCAAATTTGTAACAATTATGAATTCCAATTTTTTCTTCGTCAGTAGGGAAATTAAAATAATTTACGATGATATATATATTTATTTATAACATTGGGCTGCGAATAATTCGATAGTTAGAAAAAAATTTAAACAACCTTGTAACAGATGTTATGTGCTGAGAGATTATGCATAAAAGTAATGAAAATATGTATTGATAGAAATAATTTTTCCCTGAAGGTATGTTGTGGGATTCATTTTGATTTTGGTTGTTTGATTTAATAATTTTATTTTGTTCCTTTTATTTTACTTTTACTAGATCTTTTGTTCATTTCTAGAGATAATTAATGCAAAAATGCTAAGAAGGAAAGTGAATTGCGTTTTCTATCTTAGTATTTCGTTTTTAGAATGTACCGTAAAATCCGGCGTATAACGCGCATCGTCATATTACTCATTATCAACCTATACTTTAGAGTTGCAATTTTTAATTTTTAGATAAATACGCCTTATAACGAGCATCGCCTTTTTTAACCTGAAATGTGTGTAAGTATGCAGTGCTCCTATGTTTTGAAGTCATTTATTCGAAGTATTATACCAGGCTTTGGAAAAAATAGTATATTTATCGAGCTACAACCGTTTAAGTTCATAAGAAATAACATTTCGCAGTATAAACAATATTTCAATACATGTAGAAGTCTAATTTTTTTTCTATGCTCTCTCATCTTTTTTTCATTTTTCAAGCTATCATTTTTATATCCGGCGTTTAACGTGCACCCGTAAATTACGATCTTATTTGTTGTGTTAAAAGTGTGCGTTGTACGCCTGATTTTACGATAATTGTATTCTTAGATGCAAAATTGTGAATATATGTGTACACAGGAGACGTGGTTTGGAACCCCATGTTCTATGATGATTTGTCATCCCCATATTGCCTATTATCACCTCTCTGAATTTGTCGGTCGAATTCGGCAACACCCCTGTATATCATTGAAAATATAAATTGACTTACTTGAAAGTTTTCTCAATAGTGATTGAATATCTTTGGAATACTCAACTTGATCAAGTAGCTACTTGCATTAAATTTATACAATATTAGGGAATATTCGAAAATATGCTAAAAAAATTCTTTTTTTTTTTCAAATTCTAATAATGTCTTGTGTGTTATGAAAGTCGTTATGTTTTGCTCAGTAATAGATAACGAATTCTATTTCATAATTTTATGTGAATTACTACTAATATTCCATTTTTAGTCCTTTTTTAACACCCTTTTATAAGCTTCACTTGAATGTAACGGAATTGAACTCAATTTTTACCCACTTTAAATGGTCAGATTAATTCGAAATTTTGCTTACTTATCCTGGACCGATGACAATATAATAATTTAATAATTTTGCTTCATTGTCCTGATCAGGATTAACTATTTCCCATTTTCAGATCTCATCCCGCATCTGGCGACTAATTTCAGATCCCATTTCCAGACTCGGCAATTGAAAGATTAAGTTACACAACTTAGTTTGATTAACTATAAAAGGGTGTTTTTTTTTGTTTTTTTTTAAACTATAATTTATTTAAACATTTATTGATTTTTAGCAGTTTAAAAATAGCGTAAACTTCGAATAGTAATATTCCAAACGCAAATGATTTAAACATATTTCATTTGTTAAAATTTTGGGGGTGGGGGGATTTGCAACGATTGTTATAAACATTTTTCACAAATATTTAAATGTTTATCCAAAAATATTTTGTTTCTTGATACACATAAATTCATAGTTCGGAAAGGTATGAAAGATATCTCAAGCATGACACATTCTCCTCTCTGTGATATTTATCGTAAAACAAACTTTGCGGTTGTGAACAAAATGTTAAAAATATCGTTGTTAAAAATATGCTTTTTTGTTACTCGAGCATGATCGTAAATTTTTAAAAGGTCAATACAGATAATATGTGATGCATGTAAATCAATAAAGATAACACTATCAGTAACTGTCAAAATAAATGCGAAATGATGTTTTTTAGTTTACTATTGATCGGTGAAGATACAAAAAAAGAGCATGTTTGAAATTATAATTGTTCCATTTTAGTACTTCTTTACGCTTTTAGATAAGTATGAGTGGTATTTGTAGATAATTATGTAAGTCCAAGAGTTGTTTGTTTTTTGTACATATTGGATAAAAAACAAAGAACTTTCTCTCAATTTTTTTTATGTGTGTGTACTCAGATCTAATTAACTCAATTATCTAAGTATTTTTTTATTTCCAGAATTGTAATTTTTTTATATTTGTAATAGACTAATAATAATGCGTTTGAATCTTAATAAATTTGAGAATACAGTGGTACCCCGAACTTACGCGATAGGTTAGACTGAGCGATAACCGCGTAAGTCGAATTCGCGTAAATTGGGGTATGATTTCGCATATAAATACATTTTAATTATTTTTATTTATTGCCGGAGACGAAAGAAAATAATAATTTAGGAAAAAAAATGTTTAATAGAATTTTGGGTAATACACATACAAAATCGTAAGCCGAAGTTATTTTGATGTAGATGGTTTCATAAATACTAACAAAATAGTCTGCCGGATAAAAGATTTCTTTTTCCCCCACAAAATTTCCTCGTAGTCTACTAATAATTTTTTTTATTTCTTGTTTTGTTGAAAAAATATGCTCATCTTTCGAGTCTATATTTTCTAAAATTTGTGTAACCCTTTTTCAATTAAACTTAGGCCTTCTGTCAAATTCCCAACCGTCATTCGATCTTCTGATTGAACTGGTGCTGAAGACTCAGACTCTTCTTCAACGTCTTGCTCTTGTTCATGCATTTCCACGAGCTCATCCATTATCAGCTCCTGATTGTGGAAATCCAGCATTTCATGAAAATCATCACTATCCACTTTGAAACTTATTTGCGTGGCAAAATCGGTAGATTCTTTAATTACAGTACCAATTTCAACATTCTCCCCCCCTCAAATTAAAGACGAATCGACGAGATTTGAAAATTGCGAACTGTCGGGGTAGTGTAAGTCGAGGTATTACTGTATTTAAAGGTTAAGTTTAAATGTTTGTTTTTATTTAACTTTTGATTTAGTCTACTAATAAAAACCTGAGGCCTCAAATAAAGGGAAAGACTTAATCTTTACTGGACCATAAGGCTGCTAAGAGAGAATATTAGTATCTAAATGATTATTTTAGTTTGTTTGGGCTTAAAATAAATAAAAATCATCAGAAAAATACATAGCAATGTTCAGTTTTTTGGATCAATGTGCCAATTCAATTGGGATCAATGTGTAGTTTTAGCCAGCGCGCATTTGTTTTCATTTATTCAAATATACTTTTTTAATTGTCCAAAATTATATTTACCGAATGGCATAAAACACATGAGAAAACAATAATATATTACACGACGCTAAAATAAGTAATAAGAATACAACCCTTGAATGCGCTTTATCATGACGCCAATTGATTTGACAGTTCTTTTTCTTCTAAACGTTCTCGTTAAGATATTTGCGTTCAGCATACGTTCTATTTTGACATTCTGTAAAAAAATGCAGATAAGGTTATAATTAAATATGACAATCACCAATTTAACAATAGAGGAATATGTTTCCCTTAGTAGCGAAAAGGTTAAAAAAAAGTAATCGGGTATGATTTTTTGGGGAAATTTACTTCTGTGGTTCACTAACTAGTATTTCTGTTGTATATAAAGCAGATAAGGAAAACTCTCCACCATAGTCTACCCAAAAAGTGATTGCATATTTTTAAATTGAAAGTACCATTATTTTTCATAAGAAGTTATTACACACTAAATAATCATTAAGTGTGATGCAAATGATGTAAAGGGTGTTTTTTTAAAAGTATAGAACTTTAAATTGCAATAAAACAACGATGTATTATTCGATTGACATGAATTTTTTTTATTCGAAAGATAATCTTGTGGCATTACATTTTAAATATGATTTCTGGCATAGGACTGCCACGGCTGGCTCGGATGTAGTCAAATCTGGACGTCCAATTTTCGATGACTTTTTCCAACATTTGTGGCCGTATATCGGCAATAACACGGCGAATGTTGTCTTCCAAAGGGTCAAGCGTTTGTGGCTTATCCGCATAGACCAATGACTTTACATAACCCCACAGAAAATAGTGTAGCGGTGTTAAATCACAAGATCTTGGAGGCCAATTCACAGGTCCAAAACGTGAAATTAGGCGGTCACCAAACGTGTCTTTCAATAAATCGATTGTGGCACGAGCTGTGTGACATGTTGCGCCGTCTTGTTGGAACCACAGCTCCTGGACATCATGATTGTTCAATTCAGGAATGAAAAAGTTAGTAATCATGGCTCTATACCGATCACCATTGACTGTAACGTTGTGGCCTTCATCGTTTTTGAAGAAGGATTCCACCAGCCCATAAAGCGCACCAAACAATCAGTTTTTCTGGATGTAACGGTGTTTCGACATACACTTGTGGATTAGCTTCACTCCAAATGCGGCAGTTTTGTTTGTTGACGTAGCCATTCAACCAGAAGTGCACTTCATCGCTAAACAAAATTCGCTTATGAAAATCGGGAACAACGGCAATCTCGTTTTGGGCCCATTCGACGAATCTACGCCTTGCTTGATGAGCGTTTTGATGAATTGCCAAACCAAACTGAGAATAAATCACTTGACAGCTGTTAAATCGGTAGCCATCTTGGAAAGTAATGCCAACTTAAACTTCTATACCTGGAAAAAAGCACTCTTTATTTAATGGTCTTCAATCAAAAATATCCGAATACTTTTATCCAATTTGGTGAAAATCGACACTATCGTTTTGTACCTGCAACAATTAAAATTGTGTGAGGAATATTAAAAATTACGTATAAAGGTGAAAAAAGCATTTAAATCAGTGCTTCTCAAACTTTCAATACTTGCGACCCAATTTTCAATCATAATTTTCATCGCACCCCCTCCATACAATAACAATGTATTGATTTCAAAAATAACACACTAAAAGCTACATGTTAAAGCAACAATATGACTTTAATTATAAACCGTACAAATTATTAAGATAAGTATTAAATTTTGCGTATAATTTTGTATATGACAAGTCCATGGGAGTTACTAGTAATTATTAATCTTGTACTTAACTTATTATTGATAAATTAATGATAAAATACATTATGCCGTACAGATGCAATTATAAGTATATTATAACAATGTAAATGCCGCCCAGCCAGTATGGGAGATATGACCCTCGGCTTGTAACAGAGTGGGTTCCGGTTCCAATCACCAGGAAGACATATATGTATTTTCTTCGGGAAAAGAAGTCGGACTTTCGCCTGCAATGGATTCCCGACTTGAATGGAGAGCAGCGTACCCCTTCTGTTCTAAGCTGGGATCATAATTTGTAATAAATGTCTATATTTTCTGTTTGTGTATTCCATGTTTCTGTACTTCCACTTGTATTTCTTATGTATTCCAGGATAAAAACATACGACAACAACAACATCAATGTAAATGTGTATTTTACTTTTTTCTTATATCATAATGTATTTGTTTTGCTTCCTTTCAGTAAATTTGCAAATTTTTAAATCTTTTATTTTTGATTTTTTGATATGCTCACGCCCCCCTTGAACGGTTATCACGCCCCCAAGGGGAAGTGCGCCCACAATTTGAGAAACGCTGATTTAAATACTTGAAAATTGGCTAAGAGTCCTTTTAACCATAGGGAATGCATTAAAAATAAATATTGTATATCCAACCAAAAAATTCAGGATAATTTGTTGGTTAAGATGTTATCTTCGTCTAACGATACAAATCGAATATTGGAGTTCGAATCTTGATTTTACCCACAGCAGTCGTGTGGAATGCAAAGAAGTGCAATCCGCAGTCATTGTGGTTCATTGGCCCAGGTAGAATATCGGTTGTGGTCATAGATTCGTGGCCAGCGGGAAATATATTTGGGCCGCCCACCCGGTATATTGGTTAGTGAAGATGATTGATGTGCCGTAAGGGCTGGGTTCGAATCCCAGAGAAGGCAGGGGTGTTTGTAAACGTATAGTGCTTTTGCGGCATGGGAGTACTCTAAATAACCGTCGAGCCGCAAATCCTCTCGCCAGGTTAATAAAAGGGAAAGAGAGGTGGAAGGCCCCTGACCACTCCAGGGTTTTATCCCTCAAAGGGGGGGAAACTGAGCAAATTCGTGCTGTCACCTGTGTGGTGCTCAAAGCTACGGATTACGACAGGCATTAAAAATACAGCTCCTTGCCGCGATGGTTTTCGTGGGCCTTGATCTGATGTTTCTACCGATCAGGTGGCATAAGTAACAACAACAACAAATCTGTTTGGGCTGAAAGTCATCTCGTTGACGTAGTGTAGTAGTTTGGAAAGTGAGGTGCTGGTTCAGGTGTCGTCTTCGTCAGTTCACCATGGTTCAAAATTGCGAGGTCCGTCGCCAATAGCTCTCGTCTTACTTTATAGTGTGAGGTTAATAAACACTCATTCACTGATCGGGGCTCTTAGTAACGAATTCATCTCTAATAGTATATTAATCCTTTATCTACCGCATTAGTATTTGCCACAGTGTTTTTCATGCAATATTTTTTTTTGAATCATTACAATGAAAATTAAGGAATATACATAAACAAAATACTCAACTTTGAGAAATTAAACTAGTTAGAGCTAATTAATTAATTAAAGATATTCAACTGTAAAATTAATTATACACACTGTACACTTAAAATAAATAGCCAAATCGTTTTCTAAGGTCTTCATTTACATCCAAAAAAATAAGACACTTACCTTTTAACATTCTATTTTTTCGGAGGAAAAATGACAATCCTCGCAATCCGCTGAAAACGCAACTTCTGCTATAAAACTATTCGCCTTTCCCTTAAAATACTCATCATAGAACCCGTGCTGCCATATATCTCGGAAGAGTGGATTTAAAAGAATATTCCTGCTAAGTATCGTCAGAGTATTCGTAAAAATGGTTATTCTATGTAATTTTAAAGTGAGGGTATTTGTATGTCCGTCGATAGATAAAGGGTTAAAAAGTAACCATATTGATGAAAACACACACACACACACTGAATTAATTTGAAAACTATTTAAAAACTTTTACTTCCAAGAGTTTGGATGTATGTCATTTTATTTATTCGTTCGTTTAATTATACTACGCATTGTGCAAGTTCTAATTTTTTAATTCCTTTTTTTATCCCACCTGGCAGTTTCTTACATCCACCTTTCGAAATTAAAAGTTTCTCTTATGCTTTGTCTCGCACAAATGAGACATTCTTTTACAAAAACACACATTCTCCAGAAGTGACAAACGAGGCACAACAATAGTCTTAAACACCCTCTCTTCGAATAACGGGTAAAAACCTCGAAAAGGAAACTCGCTTCGGTAAAGCGAATCGATGTGCCAAAAAGTCGGCGGATATAAGGTTAAAGGGATAGAGAGAAAAAAAAATGGAACAGAAAATGGAATTTTTTCTTTTGAGTGCTGCGGTGGCTTAACCAGGTTTTTAACATTATATTTTGAATGTCCATCGTTTCTCACTCCATTAACAAACAAAAGGATTTTTTTTCAAGCGCGCAAACCGGCTTATCCTAATACCACTAAGTTTTTTTTTTGCGGCTTGAGTGATACAAAGGTAAGCGCCACTAAGCGATTATTTTATATGAGCTAAACTTTAATCCTTTTAAAAATATGTTATTTTATTATGGTTTCGAATGTGGGATTTAAAATCCCTTGCGTGCTTTGGTTCCAATGCCTATATTTAACCTTTATTTTTTTATTATTTTATTACTACCTTTCATTCTAAAATTTCTGAAAATATTCGGGATATTACTTGGTATCGATGTTTCTTCTTAGTTTAAATTCATTGAAGTACCGCATATTCTGGCGTATAACACGCACTTTTGACGCAAGTAGTAAGATTGAAGCTAATGGGTACGCGTTGTATGCAGGATTTAAATACTGAGGCACTGATAACCAAAGATCGCGAAATTGAAATGCAAATGCGTAGCAAATGGAAGTAAGAAGGGCGAGGGGTAGTATTACGAGATGATATGCAATCTGTTTAACTGACCTTCAGTGGCGTACACAAATTTTTTAATGGATCGGGGGAGTTGCATTCTTAAAAACACCTAGACCAGTGATACTAAACCTGCTGTCTTTTCTGTGTGGCCCCGCCATGGTTCATTGCAAAAAGAAATTCAATTATTTTAGAAAAATATTCTAAAAATTTAGCGGGAAATTCTATCATTCAAGCAATCAAATCTATCAATTCTTCTATCAGTTTGCTTATTTTGATAGTAAAATATAAACAAGAAGCTTGGTCAGGGATGAAAGAAAATCGAAACTACACCAAAACTCATGAAAGATATATTCAAGTAATGAGTCAAAGAAATGAGTTTTAATATTTTCATTAATTTTGCTTTGTTCAATGTTGTTTTGGTCTTACAGTGTTTTTACATTGTCCTCATGGTGCAGTTCGCGTGAAATTCCTGTCATTTGTATGTGACCCGGCTGGAAAAAAGGTTGAGAACCCCTGACGTAGACGAAAGCCCCGAGGGGTAATATTTATGGTAAAAAATTGAAAATCTGTTTGGGGACGTGTTTGACCCCTCCCTCTTTGCGTGCGGCACTGCTGAGCTTTGATACTGTGGAAGGCAAATTAGAGATCAAGACAATTTAAGGTATCCGATCACGTTTGAGGTACTTTTTAACAAAATAATATATTTAAACATTATAAATGCTTTTTTAGGACTCAATACCAATAAATACTACTATTCAACTAATAATATTTTAAGTAAATTACCTAAATTTTACAAAAATCACAACTATAAGTGAAATTTTAGCAATATTTTTGAAAAATTTCAAAGCAGTTAGAGAAATAAGTAATAAACGTATATTAGTAAAAATATTACTAAAACAAATTAGATGCATTCACCTAAAAATGTACTAAAGCTTTAATGTTTTATAAAAATTTGAAAATTTTAGAGCTGATTGAGTAAACATTATAAGAAATGCTATATTCTTTATGAGGTCATTATTTAAATAACAAGCCGTAACTCAAAAAGTTTTCATAAAATAAGAAATATTTTAGTATATTCTCTTGAAAAAATAACATAAATATCAGGTTGAAAAAGTTTTATAGAAATATATTCGTAACATTTTGAGCTATGATAGATTTTGAGAAATTTAAGGTAGATTAAAGACCCACTTCCGGTTTCTCTAACTTTATAAAATTGATCGTGACTTGGCCTTTAGGTAGCGTAGAAACAAACCAAAGTTTGTTTCGTAAAGCCAAAAGATATCTCTATTCAATAAAATAAAAAACAAAAATATCTGTCTTGATCGAATTTGGTCATTTTCAATGTGTGCGGATACCTTAAAATACAAAAGGAAAAGAAAGATAATAAGGAATGAATGAAATTTATAAGGATTACCTGACGAACAGCTGGGCAAAATGAGGATATGTTTATTAGACTGCCGTAGTGATTTCAAAGGGAGGAACTGTTTACACGTAAGTGCTACTGAATATGCATAGTATTTCACAACAGCAAGTTGTGGAGGAGGTTACAAAAAGAGAGCCACAGTCTTTCAGCGCAGAGATGTGTTCAAAGCATGGGAGGCAGTTGCATAGTAAGGCAATGGTTAAACCCGCAACAAATTTATTTAATGATACTGCTATGTCGCTTTTCCGTGAAATTTTGAAGCGTCGGCAAAAACAAATATCTTTAGAAAACTTCCTGACGAAAACGAATTATGTAAGTATTATAAATACTCAAACCTATTTATATATGTTTCCATTTTATATTATTATTATTATTATTTTAATCTTTGTTTATAGCAAATTGAATTCACATTCCTGGTTGATCCATTCTATGCTATAAGGAAAGATGAACATGATTTACATTTCGTTTTTTTATTATTATTTTTTCGGTGGGCTGTTATTGTATTTTAAATAATTCATATGGGAAAAATTGCTTTGCTTTATGAGTGTTTTGCATTATGAGTAAGCTTCTGGAACGAATTATTTGCTCACTAAGTGGTGTTCCACTGTATTTTAATGAGAACTCATCCAAAAACCGTCTCGTTGAATGTATTATTTATATGTATGACAACAATTTTTGTAAACATGTAAAAACCTTTAAGCAATAAATAATCCTCTTTTAGAAATTACTTTGGTAATTTATAACCTTTTCTCAGTTAATTATTCTTTTGATTATTTATTGGGCAAAATGTATTCGATTAAAATTATTTCGAGCAAACATTAGTTCACAAGCATATGAAAACTAGATTCACACTGATTGCGTACTATTCTAGATTTTTCGTCACATGGCACCATGATTTAATTTTGCAACTGACAATCTTCATATCATTTGTGATCCAAACATGTTTGTAGAAAAAAGATGCAGCTGGATAGGATTGTCTCATATTTCTCTTTTGGATTTCTTTAAAATTCAGTGTTGATGTGCTTTAATGTCTCATCATCCCGGTTTAACTTTGCGTCTTATAATATGTTCCTCATTTAGATTTATGAAGATCGTATACTTTATACATATCATACTGTCCCTATATATGATAAATATATTTCTATTATCTCTATAGTTATTTATCATTTAATTTTCTCATTTATTTGCTCTTTACAACAGAATTACAATTATTTTTAATTGAAATATTGCAAAAAAGTATTGTTTTAAAAATTCATTTTTTAACAACTTAGTTTATTATTTGTCTCATTAGGTTCATTATGGTTTTTTTTCATCGTAGTCCTGTTTTATCTGTTTTGGACAGTTTAGATTTTATTTTAGTTCTTATTAATTTCATTTTTTCACTATCGTATTACATCTAATATTCTATATTAAATGTAATATACATGTTAAATAGTATTACATCTATTCTACATGTAATATTAATTTAATGCTACAGCGAATTTAATTTTTAATGGTTTATTTAAACGTAGGCCTGTTTTATCTGTTTTAGATATTTTCCCCCTTTATTTTAGTTTGTATGAATTTAAATTTTTTCCAGTTGAAGGCTTCCTAATATATGTTATGTATGATAGTATTTTAGTTAACCGGTTTATCATAATTAATGTTTTCTTTCGGTTTATCTATTTCAAGTTATTTCACTCATTTTTTTCCATAGCAGAAACATGCAACTGTTATTACTTTTCTGTTATAATTTGTATTTATGTTTTCATTCTTTCATTTCTATTTACCTTTTTAGCATGTGAATTTTCTCTTACATTCAAATATGTTTTTATGAAATCATTCTTTACTTGTGAAGACAATTTGCAATGTGTGAACATTCATTAAAAAAATTATTTTTAATTTCCGGATACACTGCCTTGTATAATGGCTCTTCCCTCTTTAAAAAAATCATGTCTGCTATGAAAAAGCTGAATTTTGTTTATTTTAAAATTTAACCCGTGCGATGAACGGGTACTTCAGCTAGTATTCTAGAAAGTAAAACAGAAATCAATTAAAATCGGTCCACATGAGACGTAACAATCATAACCCATTTACACGCGCGCGCATAGTTCTGTCTCTATTTTGCACTGAATGTGAATCAATTTTTAAGAAGATTTTGAATCGTACAAGATAAATAGTGTTGCGTATTGAATCATAATCATTTATGTGTTTCCCATAATATGAAAAAAATTGCAATATAACGTTGAATTTATACGATGAATGGGGGTTGTTAATGTGATTATAAATTTACGTGTTATTGTTTTAAAAGTGAAGTAAACAAAATAAACGAGAAAAAATGAGCTTTTGTGTATTTATATTAAAATATTTAGATTCTAAAGGCATATTACAGTCATTATTTAGGTCTTTTCTGTTCTATCAAGTCTTGTATCGACTTTGTCAATCTTATATAATCCTGCATGGCATTTGACTATCGATTAACAGCTGTAGAGTGTCATTTAATATCGGAAACCTTTCACTTTCGTTCTTATTATCGAAGAAAGATAACGAGAAACAGGCATAAACAAAGAGATTTTCATTTACTGGTTCATGCGTACATTAAAATTTACTGTCTTTTCTTATAGGTGTATCAATCATTTGTAATGTCATAGGTTTAACAGGGCAAGTGAAAATATTGATGCCCTATTTTTCAAATATAAAAATATTTTTCAGAATAATGAATAATTCAACATGATATTGAGGGATTCATATACTTTTGTTGTTACCTGTGAGTTAGATAATGATAATAAAATGAAATTGAAATTTTTAACTATTTTTAATAGATGTTATATTCTTATTTTTAATGAAGAAAGAATACTTATTTCAAAAATACAATCTGTAACAATGGGCTATCCTCGAGGTCTATCCTCTCTAACTTGGGTTTTCTTCCATGCAGCCACATTGGCACCTTAAGCTAGAATAATTCCAATCCGAACATGAACGTTACTACAAAATAGTATATAAATTGTCAGGGATAGAGAATATAGATCACTGGACAGTATAGCCACATCAGTTATTGCTGGAATTTTAATCGTGTAGCTACCTTGAGTTTCTTTTTGGCAAGTTTCAGAGGTTTTATTTCATTTCAGATAAGTAAACATTTATTTTTACTCTTTAGCTTGACTTGTCCGCACATCGCTAACTCATTTCTAACGCTTAAATTAATAAAAGTAAATTACTACGAATACCTTTTTGTAATTATTTCGAATCCGATTTAACCCTCTGACCGGAACATCCGTCTCTCAGATGGGGATGATTGATGCCTGTAGATAACGCTGTGGTAGGATTTTTGTGATGAGCTAGCTGCTTGGCATATTCAGTTGGACTCTACCCAGTGAGAGGATCACGTGGTGGTACTTGGCGATTTTTTTTCAACTCACGATATGTGCGATTTTTCTTATCTATGACCGTCTATCAGTATCTATATTCCTATAGTTTTTTTCGTTTTTGGTATTATTATTTTTAAATATTTTTACATAAATATAAATAATTTATAATCAGTTTTTATAAAAATACTAGTCACAGTTCTTGTGATAAAAATATGTTGATATAGCGTGCACTAGCTTAGTTCTGTGTGGGCCCTGTATCAAAATTCTTTCGGGGCCCTTTTTCAGATACGAGAGCCCTGTTAGTGGGTTGGTAGTAAAACATGTTGGGGCCCCTGTAGCTTGGGGACCCCGTATCATTGATACGGTTGATACGGGGATAGCTACGCCCCTGATAGTGTGCCACGTAAAGACTTAAATATTAAAAATTCTACTCAATTTCATGAGCGATAAGGGCATTTAAAACAGTCCTTAAGGTAATAAAATTAAAAAAAAATTGCGTACCCGTCTGTCAGACGGGTGTTTCTAAGAACGGCAAAAAAATTGATGTTCTGGCCAAAGGGTTCATGGCTTCTCAATCCATGTTGCTTTCGTATATACCCGGAAACCGCAACAATCAAGGAAATCTCTACCTCAATCAACATGAGGAGGAGGAACCGCGACAAATCCTTTTTCCCAAGTTTTATTCCCTCCCCCCCTATAGCGCCAAATAATACCTTTTCACGAAACCTAATGTTCTTTTTAACTTCTATACCTCAAGTTCAAATAAAAAGCTGAGGAGTTCTTTTAAGCTTAAAACGAACCTTGTCTGCCACTATATAATTCAAGTAGCAAACGATTAATCTTTTTTAAAAAAAACTGAATAAGTACTGGCAGAAAAACAACTTGATCGCTTCAAATAAATTCCTTCGATCGAAAACGAAAAGTTCGAGCAAACATATCAACCACACACAATTCCGGCGTAAGAATCACAGTTACTTTCAAGATAAATATAACCTTTTCCTCGCAGACAACGGTATCTCTCTGTGAAGCGTAACGCTTTACGCATGACACGGCCCCAGAAAGAAGTTAGCCCAAATCATTTAAAGAGAAAACCCGTATCATCCCCGACCGTCATGCGTGAGGTACTAATGTAACAAATACCGGAAAGTTAACCGACTCTTTTCTTTTCTCTTATTAAGCACGCGTTCTTTTACCGGTTTGGGGGACAAGATGGGAAAATTCCTCGGATTCTCGCAAATAAAATGGAGAGATTGTTTTCTTTCGTGTCTACAATGGTTTGATGGAATGAGTGAGTCATTATCTAAACTCGAATTAGAATGACCTGTTATAAAATTCCAAGAAAAATAACCTTTGAATGTTTTAAATGGTGGTGATTGGAAAAGTGACCTTAAACGCTTTTATTGTCGTAAAAAAGACGATTTATAAGTTTTATAAATCAAAAGTAATGGTTTTGCACTAAATTTAAATGCCACACAAAATTTCAATTATTAGATTCCATACAAAAACATTCAATTATGAGTAACTGACAAAAAAAAAGTTATCGAATTAAATTGTATTAAAAGAAAGTCCGTACAGAAGCGTTTCTCAAACTGTGAGGCGCGCCCCCTTGGGGGACGTGATAATTCTACTAGGGGGGCGCGAGCATATTGAAAAGTCAAAAACAAAAGATTATTTAAAAAAATGTATTATTTTACTGAAAGCAAACAAACAAAATACATTCTGACCTAAAAAATAAACTACACATTTACACTGAGTATTACACTTATAAATATATCAGTGTGTGCTACACAATATATTTTTAAATTAATTTACCAATACTAAGTTAACAACAAGTTTAATAATTACCAGGGATTGTTATATATAAAATTATATACAAAAAGTAACACTTATCTTGATAATTCGTACGGTTTGTAATAAATCCCTTTACTTCCGATTTAAAGTTACAGGGAGAAAAGGAATAAATAAAAGCAATAAAAAAGAGCCTCTGAAATGAGTAAATTCAACGCTAACACTCTGTCAAGGTCCTTTTATTCAATTCCAAAGCTTTCAGAATAATCGTATGGATGACAGTGCACAGAAAAGATCGTATTTTGAAAAGACGCATATATACGTCTGGTAAAATTAGCGCACTTGAGTGAGACATTCATATACACCAGTGACAATTAATAGGTTAAAGTCGTATCATAGTTTTAGCATCAAAATATAGTATTATTGAATTCAATACATTGTTATTGTATGAGGGGGCGCGATGAAACTTATGATTGAATATTAGGTCGCGAATATTGAAACTTTGAGAAACACTGCCGTACAGTCCTAATAATTACTGATTAACACAACAAAAGTTGTGTATATACATATTTTTGTTTACTCATTTTGTGTATAAATTAGCGATACATCAAGTAAGAGGTAGTCTGGCAATAGGCTACATTCATGTAACGTCATAGTCACATCATAAATGCATTCAAGTGTTTCCAGCCAATTAATTCATAAATTCATGTGGCGTCATAGTCACATGATAAATACAATCATTTCCATCCAATTGGTTCTATCGTTTCACTGTTGCCAACGTTTAATTTTTACAGAAACTTTCTTTTAAAAAGTACGTTAATTAACAATAGTAACGCACATACATAAACAAGATGCACATGATATAGATAGATGTACTCATATAAGATTTTTTTTTATTTTGTAAAACTTTCTGGGGAACTTCTAATACTTGAATATGTTTACACAGTTATCAAATTTGAAACTGTATCTGGATTTTACTAGGTCACGAAGAAAAGTCTAAAATCAGCTTTGAATTCAATGCGAAGCACGTTATTGCATTTTTCATGTGACCGTCATGAATTTATTCTGCTGTGTTTTAAGCAAACTTTAGCTCTTCAAAATGTATTTTCGTTAAGTATTTCTGATGTGTTGTGTTTCTTATTAGTAATTCAGAATTTGAGATTTACGTATAATCAAACCTTTTTAAATGAACATTCTTTGCACCAAACGTATTAATAACCAGATAAAGCGAATTACCTTCCTATTTAGCCTCGTGAAAATAAGGTGAAATTTCTTTTTCTTTGTTATAAAATCAGCTCCAATATTCAAACCAATCGTTACAGAAAACTATTTGCTAAAGAAAGAGAAAACACACATTTATAACATGTATCGCTTAATTTACGAGGGTGAATCAAATATGAACGAAAATATTACAGAATATTTTTTCCTAAGTATTGCTTATACTAAAATTATGTCATTGCTTTTATATTTTCTATTTTTCAAGAGCTTTAAGAAATTTTCTAGCAGATAACCAGCTTTCCGTTTTTATTGGAGCTTGTTTCGCTTTTTGTGCACCTTTCCATACCGGACCAATTTGTTTTAGAGCTATAATGTTGCAATCAGGTTTCTTCATAAATTAAAATGTATTTACTTTTGTTTCACTGCAATTTAAATGCCTTTGGCAAATCTTTGCTTTTGTCCCTTTTTGATTTGCATTCAAAACTCGAGACATCTGCTTTGCTGTGATTTTGAAAAATAGCAACTTTTCTGAGCAAGAAATTCCGCACTTTAATAACTTATACCCATTTTATTACTAATTTCGTCGAACACCAAGAATACAATCACGAATCTGCCCATTTTTCATTTCAGTTAAATTTGTTCTCGGTTAACAATTATGTGTCAATTTTACATCTTCTGGTTCGTTTTTAAATACCTTGTGCCGTTTGCATATTTGAGACCTAAATAAAGTGTCAGTACCAAGCTGGATATTCAATCTGTGCAAAATTTCAATAAATATGACATTTTTATTAATAAAAAATTTCATAACTATTTACTGTAGAATTGTAAAAGATACTTTATGCTTATTCACCATGTTAATGACTGCATATATAAATGAACGTATGAAGAATAAAACAGTCTCTCTCTCTCTCACACACACACACAAAACGGTTTTTTAAACTTTAAATTATTTACAATAGTTGCCATGGCAACATACATAAAAAATCGCCTGCTGCTATTTAAAAATTGTCTCGTTTATATTTTAGTCTTATCAATCTGCTATTTTGAAACAGAATTTTCGTGTATTTGAACGATTCGCTATTGTATTAAAAAAAAATTTATGTACGATCCGAAATCGTGAATGCATTTACTTTAATATTAATATAGCAATATATTTTACTATTTAATAATGGTAGAAAACAAGTTTTTTAAATTACGGGTTGAAAAGATAATTTTCTTTAGTTTCTCACGTCTTTAGAAAGGTGCACAAGTTTATTACAAACATTATGTTCTAAAATATATATTACCACACACACACGCACACTTTCAAGACAAGAATAAATTCCACTGATAAAACTTCTGACTTCATTAATTTTATGTATTTTGAAAAAGTATTTGTATGAATTAGAATTGGCATTTATAAGTATTTTTAGTTAACTTTTGTTGCATTTTTCGCATTATAGTAAGTTTTCAAGCTACTTCTATTGTAAATCTTTTAAAAGAAACAATTTAAACTCATTTCATTTTTCAGAAAATTCTCTTAGTTAATGTAGATATATTAATTTAACACTCACAAGAAAGTGCGAAATTTCAGTAAAAAAGCATGAAGTATTGCAAAATTTTAGAAATGTAACACGTGAACTAATACTACTTTTAAATTCTGCGTTAGCTATATCATACATTTTCAATATTTCAAAACAGCAAGGAGGTAAAAATTCGAATAAAATAATGAAACGTGCAAATTACTTATAATTTACACCTGAATAATTCGATTTTAATTTAACTAGAAACTCCGGCACAAAATATCGAAACAATTTTTTACTGTCGAAAGAATTTTTTTCCTACATACTGCACGCATGAAAATTTAGCTGTGTTCTATTTTTCCGTAAATATGTCAAGTAGCTCGTAAAATTGAACTTAAGTATCAATATACGAACCCAAATAATATGTTTGACAGAATATATGTTACTTTACTGGAACAAATAAAATTAAACATGCATTTAGTAAAAGAAATAACATATTTTTTTTCTTAAAATTGTTGCACTATATTCCAAAATAGTGGAGATAATAAAAACAACAACAAAAAGATTGCTTATTAATCACGTGCTATTTTATAAGTTTTAAGAAATAATACCAATATGAAACACTGTTCTAGACGTAGACCTTAAAAATGTTCATGTATTATGGTATCCGACTACATTCGGAACCGTGATTCAAAAAAAGCGTATAAATGGATGATTTTCATGATATAAAGTGCCATTTCGATTAGAACATATGTATAAAATTATTTTAAGAATATTATTAGAATAAAAAATTATTTAACTGTAATATTTTCGCAAAAAATGAACTTAGAATTACATATTTTCAAAACATTCTCCTTTGAGGAAAAATATGTCTATAATAATATTTTACTTATATAAAGCAAAGATTTCTCCAGAGGGCCTGAACTAGGAATTTCGAAAAACTCACATTATTTTCAGAGAAACTACCAATTGAATAAATTATCGGTGCTTTTTTTTTCTTAAAATTTCTCTACTCTTTTGTATTAAAATATGGATAAATCCATTTCTAAGTTATATATTTCAAAAATCCTAGTTGAGACTCTGTACAGAGATTTGAGTTATATATAGGCAAAATATTATTATTATAGAAGCATTTTCCATAAAGGAAGAATGTTTTGAAGAAAGGTAATTCTATGTTCATTTTTTGCCAAAATGTTGCATTTAATTAATTTTTTACTATAATAATATTCTTAAAACAATTTTATCCATGTATTCTAATCTAAGTTGCACTTAATATCATAAAAAGCATCTATTTATACGCTTTGCGAAACAACAGTTCCGAAGGTAGTCGGATACCTTAAACATTGTTTTGTTGTCATGTATTAAGCATTTGTTTGCAGATCTAATGTTTATTCAGATGGATAAAAATGTTACTATTAAACTGAATTATCAAATAACTAAATATAGACATTATTTATACATTTCTAAGATAATAATACTACGCTATTTTAATTATTTTAGAATTGTTTTTTCAACCATGATTTTCTTTGAAATTGCTATTAAGCTTAAATTATGAATTATTAAAAAGAAATCGTCTTTTATGTAAGCAAAGTGGTTTTTTTTACGCTGACACTATTCAGCACCACCACTAGTTCGATGAAATAAAAGAAAGAATGGAATGGAAGTGAATAATGACATCGGAAGTAGGATTCCGTGAGAGAAAAATCGCTGATAGGGGATTTATGGTGCTATACAATGCAAGAAGTGTTACAAAAAAAATAATAACACATGCAGAAATACAGAATAAATGTAATGTTTTATTCTCTATATTTACTTCCCCGGCAAGGAAATTCACCACATTCAACATCACTGCCGTTCTCAGAGACTACGCCTCGCATTCTTTGCACGATACTTCCCATAGCCGCTTACAGTATTTCACAAGGAATATTCCTCATTGCCAGTGATATATGTATTAACAATGTCTCCCTGTGTTTCGATGATGATTACATTTGCAACATTTGTTTCCACTTCTTCTGACACAGGTTTGAGTTTCCTGCCAGGGCGAATTATCAGTGTTTCTTCGAACTTTTTAACACCCTTTTATAAACTTCATTTGCATGTAACGGAATCTTTGAACTCAATTTTTACCCACTTTATAAGGTCAGATTAATTCGAAACTTAGCTCACTTGTCCAGGACCGATGACAGTACAATAATTTATTAATTTTGTTCCATTGTTCTGATCAGGATCTTCGGGATTAACGATTTCCCATTTTCAGATCCCATCCCGCATCTGGCGACTAATTTCAGATCCGATTTCCAGATCTGAGGACTAATTCCAGATTTGGCGACTAAAAGTTTAAGTTACAACTTAGTTCGATTAACTATAAAAGGGTGTTTTTTAGTTTTTTTAAATTATAATTTACTAAGCATTTCTTTCAAAGCATTAAACGATAAAGACCCCTTAAATAGATTCTCTCTGGTTCTTAGCTCCTGAGGAGGTGTGAATTATTTAAATAATACAGCTTTACAATCGTCCGCATTCTAGTGATTTGAATCGCGTATTTACTCGAACTGGCTCACTTCAGCTGAGAATATTCTTCCGAGCTCTGTACATATTTTTATAGCCCAAATTACCGATGAGGTTGTCGCATATGGAAGCACAAATTTAGATTTTACTTTCATACTTGTGTTTTATACTCATTCTCGATTAGTAAGCTATAACCAAGGACGTCTTAAGACTGTTTGAAGCCCTGGTCCCCTGTGCAAAAGTATACCCTTCCTACTTTTGCACAGAGACACACAGTATAAAAGTAGACAGTATATGTATTATCAAATACTCGTTGAAAAGGTAATTTGAAACAAATAAATGTGCACGACTAACAATCTCAAAAACCTAGTCACAAACTAGCTCAACCTATGGCCGCATTTCGATTGAATTGGTTGTTTATGGTATTAGGCCTAGGCTTAAGCATGGACGACGGTCGTCACATAATAATAGTCTTACCAATTTGCCAGCTCGAAATGTGGTTTGGAACTCCCTGTTTTTTGGAAATTATGTACTGGAATAGTATGTGACTTTAAAATTATCCGATGAGGATTTTATTAAGACAGAGTCTAGAACTGATCGAGGCCCTGGGCCCGGGCACTCAGTTGGCCCAAGACGTCCATGGCTACAACAGAACCATAAATACCCCTATCTCCAAATTTTTCTTACGGAATCTTACTTTTTATTTCATGATTAATCTACATACCAAGTTTTGTGCCATTGCGTTTGCTAGATCAAGCTCTAGATGACTCTGAATGAGGTAAGTTTAAAAAAAATCACCCACAGTGTATTTCAGCAAAGAATTTGTTAAAACATTTCTTAAGGTATGTTTCTTTCTTTCCTTTTTTTACATGTCTGATTCAAATGCTAATTCTGCTTATCCTTACTAATATTATAAACGCGAAAGTTTGTATGGATGTTTATTTCTCTTTCACGCAAAAAGAACTGAATGTATTTTAATGAAACTTTACAATAATATAGCTTATACATCACAATTACACATAGGCTATAATTTATAAAGATATTGTGGGAAGTGTCCAAAATATAAAGATAATTGTTAAGTAAGTAGGAAAAAATTCTGCCATCTGCAAAAAAGTCCCCGACAGCATATATCTATCTTTTATGCGTGAAGAAAACTTTCCCTTTTGTTTTGTCTACGCCAGGCAACAGGGGGTGCTCGGTTCTAATTTATTGCTTTGACCAGTGTAATCACTATTTTTCTTTTTATTTCAGAATAAAACTTACTTTTATCGCTTCTGGTATTTAAAGTAGATAAACTTTGTCTTTCACACTACATCGTTTGGACAAATTTACAAAATTTGTTTGTGGTTATTAGTTAATTATAACGCTATAATTTTAATTCAATAGGCAGGTGTTGCAATTTTTAAGAATAAAAATAATAATAACAACCGTACTGTATTTTTGGAAGTGTAGAAAAAGTACCTACGAAGAATTACGCCGAACAGAATGTAATATTAACGTATTACACTTCCAGTTATAAATTATTTACACTATTTTAAGCGTTCATTACACAAAATTTGTAGCAATGTGTTACTTTTGCTGAGCAGAGATCAGCTTAGGAAGGTGTTTTCAAAAATTGACCCACAAGAGAGTTACTGGGAGTTAAAAATAAAAAAAATCCTTTTTATTTTCTATTAGATATACAGACTTAAAATTTAACAAACATGTTTTTTTGTTCAGCTGAGACATGCAAAAAGCTTTTTTATTGTTTAATTTGCAATTCACGTAAAATTAACTGATTAAAAACTTCTTTATCCTTTAATCTTTATTGTTTAATTTTTCAATTCACACCCGTTTGAAGAACGGCTATACCAGCTAGTAATTTTATACACGTACAGTGGTGCACACAAAGGGGCGGGGTCCCCGGGACTATTTTCGAAAGGAATTGTTGTAGAAATAAGGATGAACGAAACAGAAAAATAAAATTGATGAAACCCTTCATAACAATAGAATTCGGTAATGGAATGTTCGTAAAAAAAACTTTTTCAGCTGTAATTCGGTACATTTTTACCGTAATTCGTACATTTTTACCGTATATACCGTATTCCATAATGTGGAAACCTTCATTTTATTCAAAGAAAATAGAACATTACAAATCTGATTTTAAAAAAAATATTGAGAATACTTTTGAAGCGAACATCAAAATGGCGGCAAACAATTATACAATTTCAGATGGAATGTTATTATTATTCTCTATGAAGAAAAATTGTGATTTAAACGTGTTTTTCTCACCTTGAGAATTCATTCTTCATTACTTTACTAGGTTATGAGATGTTCGCTCAGTGGGCGTAGCATTTTCGAAGTAGATCTTGTAAGATAAGTTCATATTCGTTCTACTTCTCAAAAGCAACAAGCGTCTTTCTTTATTTTTTATTTTTGATGGGTATATTTCAATGATCCCTATCTTCTCCCCGCAGATGAAGCTCTCGAAAGATAAGAAAAGAAGTTATTATTATTAAATCAGAGAGGAAAAATAGGTTTATTAAAAATTCATTCGATATGCCTGCTCTACTTTTAGATTTGATCTTAAAGTGTGGCAGGGCAAATCAATTAACATCTTACGTTACCTAAAATTATATAAAAGAGTTCTTAGAAATATTCTTTATTATGAAGAAATTCAATGTTTAATTTTAAATTATTTTCATTGTGTTTAATTAGTGGAGTTTTTCCCAATTTTTTTATTCTTCAGAATTATGTCCCGTAACCTTTGCGTTGGCAACAGTCGACACCTGTGGCTCGCATGTGGGCTAGCTACCATTGACACGCTTGTGGACCACATCAGCATATCTTACTTTGTGTGTGACTTGGTAAAATATATATAACTTTTCAATGTAAGTTTATTGTGTTTCAGTCCATTCAAAGTCATGGGATTGTTGCCAGGTATATAATTACAAAAATCTTAAATTGAGCATCAGTAACTTGAAAATTCCCTATGGATTCTCTTTGATTAATTTCAGAATAAAAATACAGAGGTCACACCAAACACGAACAAAGAAATCATACCATAACTGAATCGGTTTTTCATTACTTCAGGTACTGTGATAACCTAGCGGTTATGGTTGCGAACTCGTAGTCAACGTGTCATGAGTTCAAATTCTGAAGGCTCTCCGTGTAGAAGGGCTGATGCATATTAAATCTGTCGAGGCTCAATGTCCTTCCATTAGCGTGGTGTGGAAATTCGAGAGAGGGCGTCACCGCAAGTGTCCACCAGTAACCCTCGTGTTGCTTTATAATATGACTTTAATAATAAACACTCTCTAATTTTTCGTTCTTCAAATAATCTATATAACCAGGGACGTCTTAAGACTTTTGAGGCCCTGGGCCTAGAGAAATCATAAGATTTTTTAGGCCCTGGGCCTCTATTCAAAAGTAGGCCCTGCCTGAGATCTTGAAAAGTTAACGGTACATAGCATGTATTGTCAAAATATTCGTTCAAACTATAATTTGAAACAAATAAATATGCACAACTCCCAATCTCAAAAACACCGATGGCCTCATTTTGACTGAGTTGAATGATTGTTTAGGATATTAAGCCTAGGTCTAGACATCGACAACGGTCATCACATAATAATACAATCTTACCACTTTTGCCAGTTGACATGTAGTTTGAAATTCTCTGTTTTTCGGAGAATATGTACGGGAATAATATTTGACCACATTAAAATTACCCAGATCATGATCTTATTCAGACAGAGTCCAAAACGAAACGAGGCCCCTTGGCCCGGGCCCAGTTGGCCTATGCCTTAAGACGTCCCTGTATATAACTCCTTTCTTGAAAGGAATAACAATAATTGGCCTTGTTTGTAATGCTAAGTTTAAATTCAGGGAATCATTATCAAGTTATCAACGTCCTTAATTTTAAAATTGGATTACAATTTTCCCAATACACGTTGCCTAAACTTAATCTCACCAGTTATCTCTTTCTCTGATGTAATTATCATCTCTTCTGCCCAGAGCAGAATCTTACTTGGAAAATTTTTTAAAAAATAAGTCTAATAAAATAAATTTCAATAAACGTAAAACAAATTTTATATTTGCACACATAAACTTCCAGAAAATGTACGTTGGCTCAGGTACTAGTACTGAGTGGTTGAGGGGCACGTGGTTCTTTCGATCCCAGTCTCCAACCATTGAAAACGGGAATGACTATAATTTACTTTCAAAGCGCCCATTTTGCAATAAAATAATCTATGCTAATAAAATAAAGAGCTAGTGTGTGCGTGTATCAGTTGTTTTGGCCAAACTAAGTAACACAGAAGTATGAAACTTGGCACGTAGAAACTGGGTCATAATGCTATTACCCTGGAAGACTTTTTTCGAAATTCAATTTAGATTTTTTTAAAAAATTCAATTTTTAAGCGATTTTTTAGCTAACTGGTGGTATGACGTCATCTCAGGAGTCGCACCTAACTCTGCGAAAATTAATATTTTGAGTAGTTTTTTTTGGAAGATTGTTGCATATTTTATTATGAATACATTTATTTATTAAATATAATAAAACAAATTAGTGTACCTTATGAATTAAACTTTGAACTGAAAAATACTTTTGATAAATCACTTTGATATTTTTGGTATTTACTGAGTTATTACAGGTTAAAAATGGATAAAAAGTTCTGGGGTTGGAAAATTTTATATGTTCGGAAATGGGCGGAGTTAGCCCTTGCCAATTCGGTTGCGGCAAAGGTTGTGTGAGATGGGAAAAATTTTGGATAAAAAAACATGTGCATTTGTAGCGGTGCTATCTATTAACAGCCTCCGAACTAAAGTGATCATTTTGGTGCAGTGGTATGTTACTTGTTTACGGAACCGAAGGTGGCGAGTTCTATCCACCTCACATTGCTGTCAAGTGGAGCTTCTGTGATTGGCTGATATAACGGTCAGCTATTTTACTTTTAAGTAGGATAAAGATCATTGAGTAAATAACAGTTCAAGCAAATCGAACTGTATATCATGGATATGTGGAAGCATAATTGTAAGCTAAAACTCATTAATATCATTAAATTAAGTAATAAAAATAAAAGAGAGACTTATATAGTTTTCAACTATAAAAATATTAATATATACTTAGTATGTTAATATATAGTTTCATAAAAATATTTTGATTTTAATCTTCAATAATTAGTTTTCCGATTTGCAAACGTTAAAAATAGTTACTAGATTTATCAACAATCCCTTTTCTTGCTCTTTGCTATTTTGATCACGAACAAAACAGAAGTAGCTTAAATTTACTAATACCGAAAAAGTCTGGGAATTTAAAAATTTTTAGTTTTTGGTAAAGCTTTTCTTGGTATTTGCCGACAGTAAATGCTAATTTAGTTGCTTCTTTCTCTCTCTTTTTTCTTAAATTTGACGTAAATTTTGATTATATATTAAAACTTTTAACCTGATTATACATCTATTATTAAACATAATTGATTGTTTTTAAGAAGATGTATCATTCTTTTAATGTTGAAAAAAAATGGAATGCGGAATAAAAACATTCTATTTTTGTAAGTAATTTACCAACAAGAACAATAAGAGAACAATAGATTAGTGGAATTACTTTTTGAGAGACAAAAGAAAAAAAAAGAAACATGTATGTATTTTATTCACTGAACTAGAAATGGCCTCATCAACAAAAGTTTGTAAAAATAAAATTAAGCTAATTATTTATTTATTTATTCTGGGATGATGCTTATTATTTATGATTAAAATATATGTATACATAAAATGTGTGTGTCTATTTCTCTAATGCTGTATTAATATTTAAAATAAAAAAAGAAAGTTTGCTGCCTTTTTAGATAAGGAAGGGAATACCTTTGCTTTTAAAAGCATTTTTTGTAAAGAAATTATTTTTAAAAAAGTGCATGGAAAAAAGTTTACAAATCTTTTATGCCACATTTGATAAAAATTTAAAACTTCTAATTCATCCATTTTTATGATAAAAACTGCAACAAAACACAATTTTGCTTTAAAAAGTTCATTAATAATCGTTTGTCCATGAATATTCTGGAAGTAGATTCGTCAACTTAGTCGCACAGATCGAATTATTTTGAGAAATAGGTAAAATTCAATACTATTAAGCCGCAATACTTATATTTTAAAAAGTTTGAATAAATGAAATCTCAAATAGGATTTTACGACCAATTTTTTTTAATTAAATTATTTTGCTAATAATATCAAATAACTTTTATGTGTCGTCCGCCAAATGCTTTTTTATTGAATAATTCTCACCAAAGATTTATTTTGAGGAACATATCTTTCAGCTCTTTATATCTCTCTTTCTCACTTCACTTCTTTTCATACTGTAAATGGTCAGATATGAATATATGAAGAGCTAGAAGTTGAAATTATAGTAAGATGCATATAACGAAGTTTCTTAATTTTAAAATATGAATATAGGGAACACAAAATAATAATATTATCGATTCATTGAAAAAAGATTTTGATATTATTTCCTATATGAAAAATTTCTTCTAAACTTGAGGACTTATTTCCAGGATTACTTTTATTTTTACTTATTATGCATTTTCTGTTATTTAAATGCAAAGTTTTTATGGAAATTTTTTTATAAGCTATCCGATGTTTCTTTGGTGAACTTTCAAGTATCTACAGATCGAATAACTAGACTCTAACGACCAATAAAAATTAAATAGTTCTATTTACTTAAACAAGCCTTGCTTACAAAGTCTCTACCTGAAGAGCATAGCAAAAATAAATACATGCTTGATAGAACCGAAAACACTAACAAAAGGGAGAATAATAACATAAGTTTTCTCTGTTTAAAAGAGATACAATCGGACTCCAATTTAACGAAGCCTATTTAACGAATTTCTCGATTTAACGAACTTTCCTTTTTCTCTGATTAAGATGAAGGTAAAAACCTCTATTCAATGAATAATAAACCCCGATTTTACGAGTTATCTCAACAGATGAAAAAAAATTTATTAGCTTGTGTTAGGAAAAATGGATTTTTTTTTTCAAATTAAATGTTTTTAGTCCGGAGGGAAAGAAAAGGATTTTTCTTTATAATTTTCTCTCTTTTCTTCTTTTTCTCCGATTAAAATGAAGGTAAAACCCCTTATTCAATGAATAATAAACCCCGATTTTACGAATTATCTCAACAGTTGAAAAAATTTTTTATTAGCTTGTGTTAGAAAAAATTGGATTTTTTTTTTCAAAAGAAATCCTTTTTGTCCGATGCAAAAAAGGGATTTTTCTTTAAGTAGCAAATTTCGAGGGGAAAGGGAGAAGACATTATTATACCTTAAAAGTGCTGATGAGTCATGAATGCAACCTATCGTGTGATTTTTGAGTAGGACATGAAACTCTTTTCTTATCTCATCCCAATCCACAAAGCGAGGAATGTTTTCAGATTTTAACGATTCTGTTACATTTGATGAAGGAGTGCCTATCGATGCAATTGAAGTTCAGAATATTGTTGATTTGTTTGAGCCAATGAATAGCAATATTGAAGCAGAAATCGACTTGATTGATTGAAAATTAACGTCGCACTGTTCAGCTACACGAGGGCTTTTGGCGTCGGACCACGTAAGTTTGAACCATGATCAAGTGACGTGGACAACACCCTAGCTGGCACCTCCTCTCCTAACTACCACACCACACCAACGGGAGGACGTTTCAGCTCTCGACAGATTTACGAGCATCACTGCAGAAATCGCCAGTGAAACTCTTATCATAACTGTAACATTTTCTAATGCTTTGCATTGTTTGTTGATGGGAAGAAGTCCCTCACGCAGCAGGATGTAAATAAGGAGTATTTTCTTCTAACATAAAGTTGAAAGAGAATTCTTTCGAGTCAGAAATCAAAAAGATTTTCAAGCATCCATTAGTCACTATTTTAAAATTTTCAATTAACTGTATAAACTGCTAACTGTATAATTGAATAAAAAGGGTGTAATTTCTAAACACGGATATTTTTGTGTTATTGCTTATTGTAGAATTTCTAAAAGGCAAATGAAAAAAAATTTGTATTTTGTTTGGATCCCGATTTAACGAACAAAACCTTTGGTCCCTTTGAATTCGTTAAATCGGGGTGCGACTGTATATCTAATGAAAATGTCAATCTTTAACTCAAAATTTTTTAAATTAAATTCTGCTAAGTCAACTAATCATATCTATCTTATGGAAGGATTATGATAGAAAATTAGAGGATGCAGTTCGCTTCAATCCTTCATTCATTTACATAAACAACTTCAGGAAATGAAAGTGGGCTTTCTAGGGAAAAAAATTAAAATCTATAAAATAGAATAAAAAGTTATACATTAAATTTTTTTAATAAAAATAAAACGAGACTCAAAATTGAATTAAAAACATTCAATCTGTTCTTTTAAAGTATGGTTTTCGTATAACTGGAATCTTTAACCTCAAGGTATCCGACTACCTTAAAATTAAAATCTCAGATTTCGTCGAAAATTAAAAAAAAAAAAAAAAGTGTTTTATATTTTAATCTTGTTGGCCAATTTATTATAGGTATATAGAAATACTTTAAATTATCTGTTTACTAGCATACAAAAGTAACGACTGTTTTAGTAAGAGTGAATGTGCCATTTCTAGCATGCTGTTACCGATTTTAAAGCGCCCTTTACTTAAACTGCGTTTTTTTCGAAAATTTGAAACGGCGATATGGATTGCTGTAAAGTTATCGAGATAAATAATTAAAAAATTTTTGTGAATGTTTTGCTCAATATTAGAATTGTTTTCCCCTGCTTATTCTAAACATCATTGCGCTAATACAACCCACTAAATATAACAGGTTTTTTAAAGCGATTTCAAATAGTGACTCAAATAAAAAAAAATTTTGTAAATTAAAATATTTCTTATCTTTTAAGTACTTTCAAAAGTAAACAGCAATATAACATATAATTGTTCAAAAATGGAGAATTCGTCTATAAGCGTTTTATTTATAGAGGGTTTGCGTTGATATGTGTATTTTTTAAAAATAAATTTTCAATAGATTTTTTCCCATTTTGATATTAAAACTTTTGCTTTCTTTGCAATTTTAGCTTTTTCCTTGATTGTCTAAATCCTTAATTAAACTATATTTTAAGAAATAAGTATTGTTTTGATTAAAAAAGGCATACCCACTTTTGTTTCATGTATTGATAGCAACAGAAAAAAATATCAAAGCATGGGGCACAGTTAAGAAAAGCCTTTGCATTTCAAACGAAGACGAACTAGTTATTTTTTCTGTCCGAGATAAATCAGTTTAAAATTTTTAATTTCCATTGAGATGTGAAAAGGAAAATGAACATAAAAGTTATAATAACTTTTTTTAACCTTAAGCAGCGGTTCTTAAGCTGTGGTCTGCGAACCCCTCGGGGTCCGCAGCGTTTTTCTAAGAGATCCACGGAGTCTTTCATGTAACGTTGATATTTTACTCTTTTTCCAGATTCTGAAAGGCCTCGTGGGAAAATTGAAAGATGGGCCATACTAGACTAGATCACTAAATGCTCCCCAATTCAAAAAAGTGGGTAGTCTAGTACTTAGAGCATCGGATCCAGACCAGAGGGCCTGGGTTCGATGCCCGATGCCACCAAATACCCTCTGAGTACAAACGTACGTGTTCGTTAAATCAGTGGGTCCGAAAGTCTTGTGGGCGGTCGCAGCAGAAACCACGTGTGAAATGCGCTGGAGAATATTTCCCTCCCTTACAGTTTCAACCCTAAATTGGGGAGGTGGAGATAGGTGGTGTCGCCATCTATCGTGTAGAAGTCTAATCTGTCTCAGAATCTGACAACTTCCATTCCTTTCCTTCGGGAAGGACACAACAACATTAAAAAACTTGTATTTTGATCAAAAATATTAAGTCAAGGAGGGATGTTTAAAATCTTGAGGGACCGTGTTGTCACTCTGAAACATAAAGGGGTGCCGCGGCGATCGAAAGTTTAAGAACCACTGTGCCTCGGAGCTTTCAAATTTTGTGGGATTATAAAAATAATAATAATAAACAACTTAGACTAAAAAAATTTGATTGATATTTTGACCGATTTTTGTCAATTGACATCTCCTTATAAAAATGTTTTTACATGAAGTCACTTTTGTTAGTTCCTCTTTACACTCAGAAAATATCTCATTCAGAAAATATTTAGAATTATTTCCCTTTCGCTTAGAAAAAAATGCAAACAAAAATGGGAATTAAAAACCATTACGTAAGATAAAGAATGTGCCAATCCTTCGACAAAAGACCCGCTCCCCTCCTTTACGCTCACCTCGAGATCCTGAAATTATTTACTCATTGGTCACTTCTTCACCTTTCTCTACTCGGCAATGTGTAGAAGTAGGAAAAATATTTTCGCTGATGGCGTAGGCAGAGAAAAGCGGTGTCGCCGCAGTGGACACGCGTAGGATACTCTGTGGAGGAAGAGAGAGTGCAACAGTTTTAAATATTTTCATAAGATTATTCAGCTGTTTTGAAACACCGGATTTCATAAGAATGTTGAAGAAAATAGCATTATTTTTTTTGTTGTAGCACCCAATATATTTTTTTTTTTTGGCTAGCTGTCTTCTGTTTTGTTTTTTACGATCGTATTTTTGACCTTGCGTCTATCTGTTGTAATTTTGTGTGAGTGAGTGAGGCTCTTTTGTGGAATGCTCGAGAACACAATGCTAAAAATGCCTGCCAGGTATTTCTGAGATTCGAGATATTTGAGTGGTGAATTCTTTTTCTGCCTGTCATCCGATCGGAATGGGATTTTTATAAATTGTGCTGCTGTGTTTGAGATTAAAATGCAATAATTGCTAGATTTTTTTTTTTTAAATTGCCTTATTTGTGAAATTTTACTTAGAGATTTATAATCAAGAATAGTTTGCTTCCTAATATATGCATGTTGTGAGAGAGTGAGTGTTTATTAACGTCACACTAAGAAACAACATGATGGCTATGGGCAGAATACCCAAGGAAACCGAACTTACCCGAAAGGGGTTTGGAGCTACAAACCGATTTCCCGAAAAACACCCCCTCCCCCACACACGTTCAATCTTTGCTGGAAAAAATCTTACTATGAGCTATTGGTGGCAGACCTCTTAATTTTAAACCTCGGTTAAGTGACGTGGATAATATTTGAGCTGTTAATCCCTTCTACAAACTACCATACCACGCCAAGGTGAGGACTGAGTCTCGTCAGATTTAATATGCACCAGCTCCTCTACACTGCCGTTCTTCTATGGAACAAGGTTTCTAACTCATGACCAATAGCCACACGGCCACAATATATATGTATGTGCATTTCCAAAAGTAAGGTTATTTTGTAATAGGTAAAACATTAGGTTCAATTTTCGAACCCATACTTTTTAGATATATTGTTCTGCCGTTATAATTTGATCACTTAGCACAAATTTAACACATCAAATATAAAAAAAAATATTACAAAAAAGAAGTACTTAATCATCTTTTACTATTATAAATACCTATATCAAAGAGATATGTACTTAGGGATTTTTATTTTTAATTGCCCTTTGATAACGATAATATTTATTTATTATAATATAAGCAAAAAACACACATGTTTAATAAAGAAAGCAAGGTTTTATGAAATAGAATATATCCTGCGTTATTTAGTTCGATTATGTTAGCATGCGAAGTGATTTGAAATTCATGGCACAAATCGTAAGATGCAGAATCGTCTACTTCAACAAGAACTTTTTGTATAAGAATGTATGGGAGTAAAGTATTGTTTTTTCTACAAGATGGAATGTGTTTGAGGTCCCCTTACCCCAATAGACCAACAATTTTTTTTAATTTTTACAATAGAGATCACACCTTGGGGCTTTCGTCTACGTGTTGTAACGTTTGAAAGAATAACGGTAGCGTATTCTTGGTTAATTAAAATATGGAATTTATTTACGTCACAACTATTGAAAATTATTTACTAAATGATACATTACAGTTATTAAAGTTAATTATAGATTGTTAGAGTCCACTATTTTGTGAGAGGAGGATTCGTTGGTTACCGCTCCCGTGCAAGTTCAAAGCATCTCTCCTCTCATCTTCCGGTCGACGATCTAGATTCCTCGGGGGTCAAAAAGGGGTTGCGTTGCAGCTGCAGATGCACGTGTGGGTGTCGGGTCCACAAAGAAAGCCGACTAGATGTTGATGTTTTCGAGAAGTGACGTTACAGTGTTTTATAGAATGTAAACCCCCCCCTTTCCGTAAAAGAGGTCTGCGTACACCACTGTCAAGCACAAGCAATAAGGAAAGGAAAAAAGGTAACTGCCTACCTTCTAACTGCTTACAATCTACGTGCTGCAAGACACGTGCTTCTGTACATCATTGCTTACCAAAATTATCCGAAATAGTACCCACCAGCAGGTGACGCACGCTTAATAACACGATTGAAGCTATTATCGTATGTAGTGTCAAAGATAGTGGCGCAAACAAGGAGGGGAGTCCCTGGATCCGGACCTCCCCTCCCCGTAGCGCCTGAATTTTCTTCGATTGATTATAAACCTATGTATATAGTATGTGAAATTTAATTAAGTATTTGTTTTTAATGATTAATGTTATTAATTAATGCTAATTATTTATTCAATAATTAATTTTTTGCTGCTTTTTTATTCCCCAAAATTGACAAAATCAAAAGAATATGCTGGGAAGCGTGTTGGAGCATGATACGAGAATGATGAACTTTCCACTCTGTATCCCCCCTTGGAAAATTCGTGTGTGCGTCACTGGTCAAATATAATAAGTATTTCTCATATATGCGGTAGTCGCAATGCTTTCATTACCGCATTTCATTCCACTGATTCATTCTTCTATATAACTGCTAATGAACGCAATTTTGCACAATTCTTTTAAATCGCATAAATAAAAGCTCATTGAGATAAACGAAACCATTTATTTTCGTGTCATGTATATTTTTTGTGTTTTTATTTCAACGAGTCACTTGCTACCTTACTAAAGGGTGTTTTTTTAGAGGTATAGAACTTTAAATTGCAATAAAACAACGATGTCGATGTATTATTCGATTGACATGAATTTTTTTTTATTCGAAAGATAATCTTGTGGCATTACATTTTAAATATGATTTCTGGCATAGGACTGCCACGGCTGGCTCGGATGTAGTCCAATCTGGACGTCCAATTTTCGATGACTTTTCCCAACATTTGTGGCCGTATATCGACAATAACACGGCGAATGTTGTCTTCCAAATGGTCAAGCGTTTGTGGCTTATCCGCATAGACCAATGACTTTACATAGCCCCACAGAAAATAGTCTAGCGGTGTTAAATCACAAGATCTTGGAGGCCAATTCACAGGTCCAAAACGTGAAATGAGGCGGTCACCAAACGTGTCTTTCAATAAATCGATTGTGGCACGAGCTGTGTGACATGTTGCGCCGTCTTGTTGGAACCACAGCTCCTGGACATCATGATTGTTCAATTCAGGAATGAAAAAGTTAGTAATCATGGCTCTATACCGATCACCATTGACTGTAACGTTGTGGCCTTCATCGTTTTTGAAGAAGTACGGACCAATGATTCCACCAGCCCATAAAGCGCACCAAACAGTCAGTTTTTCTGGATGTAACGGTGTTTCGACATACACTTGTGGATTAGCTTCACTCCAAATGCGGCAGTTTTGTTTGTTGACGTAGCCATTCAACCAGAAGTGCGCTTCATCGCTAAACAAAATTCACTTATGAAAATCGGGAACAACGGCAATCTACGCCTTGCTTGATGATCGTTTTGATGAATTGCCAAACTTGACAACTGTTAAATCGGTCGCCATCTTGTAAAGTAATGCCAACTTAAACTTCTATACCTGGAAAAAAAACACTCTTTACTTGTGATACCCCCGGGCTGGGGGTATCATCTCTTCATCCACGCGACCTAAGTTTCTAGGGATAAAAGATTGACCACTCAAAGCTTCCATAATAAAACTAGTTTATTATATCTCAATTTATATTAAGCAATGCAACACAAGTCTTGGAGGAAAATTATCAGGAGTGATACGACATAAATAACAATTCTTAGCAAATAGCGCATTAAATTCTACTCACTATCTTTATGATAAATTAACCACCGAATCTATATCTATAGCTGATTCCTTAACTAACTAGAGTCCGCTCTATCATTAAAGTTTAATATTATATCGCTTACCGATATTCCACGGCGAACAGCTACCAATCTTTATATTTTCTTTATAATACTGTAATCCAACTTGATTCAGCAACTAGGCAACCTTCTGGTTTCGAACCCACTTCTATATGGCTCTTATAATGCTTCCTAAGACTCCCCTTGATCTCACTAAGACTCTTCTAGCCTCTCTAAGACCTTTCTAGCCTCTCTCGCGAATGTTAAAGCTCCAATATATATAATCATTCCTAATCAGCATATCGCGTTTTCTTCTTGAGTTAGATGGAATGAAATGCCATTCTGGCCCCAAAGATTCCCCAAGAGGATTTTAGTGAAAGGCGTGATAAAGCCCCGTCTCATACTTGCTTGCTACTTGCACACATTACTAAAAACAAAATATATCTTGTATTCCTTTAGCACATCTTAAAGTTTGCCCCATGAGTTTTGAATCATCCTGTATATAGGTTGAAGGTGATAACTTTAAAATTTGGATTTCAATGGATAAAATGCTTATATTGTGTGCCTTTACAAGCATTTAACCATAGACGAATCTAATATCAAATATTGTTTTATATTAAAAAGCATTTTTTACAAAAATATGCTCAGAAGTGATTTTTTGTTTCATTAAACAGCAAATAAGCGTATGAGTTCACAACCCTAATAATTGTTTAGATGTTTCGATATATCAAGTTGAATTTCTTTTAATAATATACGATGCCCTAAAAATTAGAATGCTGCAAGAAATGTCGGAAAAAAAATAGCTAAAAATTTAAAAGGAATACTAAAGAGTTTAAAGAACTTATTACACCTTCGCATGCGAGTGTAAGTGATTATGTACCTTTTAACATTCTTAGCGGATGTGAGCACGTAAAAGGTAATATGTCAAGGTTGGTGGAGGTTTTGTTTGCTGAATCATAGTTTGCTCATTGCGATATAAGCTTTTAAATATTTGGTGGTTGCAATTCGTTATTGCTAATAACACGCCGAAACATGGACTGAATATATAACTCATTCAGTATCACGGTCTTTTTCATAAAAGGTAATGAAACAAACATCTCTTTTTATGCAGAACCAAAAAGTTTATTTGCAAGAAACAACTTGTCCAAATGTGGTATTTTTTCTGCATATGAGTTTACCCATTTAAATAGCCTTTCAACAATGAACTTTATGTGTTGGATGTTAAATATAAATATTCTGAACATTTATTTTATAAAGGAAAATTGGGAGTGGTAGCTTTCTTGTGTAAATGGATATCTGGAATGTGTTATTAACCACTTAACTGTAGTTTATAGAAATGTAGCTCTGAGAACTTTTAGATTTAAATTAATCATAAATATTGTAACGAACTCTAGATCTCTTCTAAAACTCTAGGTGGTAACGTGAATTGATCCGAAGCACTGCGCATGCGCGAGTGCCAAGCCAGCGTTAGTCGGTGTTAATCTCTCGACGAGAGAGGCCAAGATTTTGTGTGCTCCATCCGTGAACGTGTAGATATTTGGAAAGTGTGTGTTTTCCTCTCGACAAGAGAGATTGTATTTTTAGCTCCATCAGCGAGCGTCAGGGATTATCTCTCTACGAATGTCATAAATTCGGCGTATTAATGATTTTTACTTAAAAAGTGTAAATAGTGTACAAATTGTTTATGTCTGTGGACTGTCCTGTGTGATTGAAAATAAAACTTCAAAATACCAACCGTCATCACTTATATGCTTAGGACGTTACAATATATAATATAAAAGTGTTCATGTTTGGCAACATGAGATACATCAGCCAAGATTAGAATCTCAGAATAATTTAAAATTCCTCATATAATTTTTGGACAATTCATAAAGTTTTCATAAGTATTAAAGTTTATTAATCATTATTTTCATACGTAAAAGCACGTAGTGTTTTCTATATACGAAACACCGTACTTCATAATGACAGTGGTAGATCACGAGCTCGAGTCATGAGCTCCTTTCTTGAGTGAGTGAATGAATATTAACGTCACGCTGATCAGCTGCACGAAGGCTTTTGGTGACGGACCTTGTCATTTTGAACCATGGTCAAGTGACGAGGACGACACCTAAGCTGGCATCCACTCTTTGAACTTTCACACCATACCAACGGGAGGACGATTGAGCTTTCGACAGATTTAACGTGCATCGCTTCCTTATACGGCGGGTCTTCAGCGGCACTAAGCTCGAATTCATGATACGCCGCCCACGTGTCCGTTACCTTGACCACTAGGCTACCACGGACACCGATTTCTAGTTCGGGTGCCAATGAAGATTCGCCGTGTAGATGAGACAGGTGCACGTTAAGCTTGTTGAGGCCCAAAGTCCGCCCAATGGCGTGGCGTGGTTGTTTGGAAAGGAAGGTGCTGGTTCAGGTGTCCCCTCGTCTCTTGACCGAGGTTCAAAATATGAGGTCCGTCTTCTTTAATCCTCGTGTTTCTTTATATTGAGACATAAATAAACACTCGCTCCATGGTTATTAAAAATATAATTATATATTAAATTATAGTCAAAACAAGTCTAAACACTGTTACAATGTATTATCCAATGCTAGCAACATAAATTAGAATTTCGCATTTAACAAGTTGACGTTACATCAGATTTAATTAATTGAATTAAAAGAAAGGGGAATAAATCACATATTTCGTGTTTTTAACTTTTGAAAAATATTAAATGTTTTGAGAAGTTCCTCTTAAATTAAATAAATTTATCTAAGAATTAGTCAAAATAGGCTCACACATCACGAAAAAATAAATATTTTTCTATTATCTTGTGGTATAAAAATAACAACTGCAACGAAAAATTTTCAAAACATATTTGAATAATTAGTCTAAAAGTGTAAACAATTGTGTAAGGCTGGTTCTTAAAATAATACTCCTCTGCATGCTTAATCGAATGACGTGTTACAGGTAATTTATTTAATCTATAGTAACACAAATTAGGTTTGTAAACAGTGATGTGAGTAATTGAAAATTCTTTAAAAAGAAATATAATGTTTGTAAAATCTGGCACAACTGTTAATTTAAAAAAAGGGAAAAAAATAGTCGAAAGAAATAAAAAATTACGAGTCGGTTAAAAAAAACTACTATTATTACCTCAATGCAAAATAAAAATATTGGTGCTTATAATAGACCATAATAACAGTTTTCACGTTTACGAAATAGGAGAAAAAAAACTCCTCTTTGGAAAAATTTCAATTTTAAAAGTGTATAACAAAGATAAACAAACTTCGATAAAACAAAAGACAGATGTTTTTCCTATATTTAGAGTTAAAAAAAGAATAAATATCCTTATGCATTATGAGAAACATAAATAATTTAATCCACATACTGAAATACCTTGGGCATCTTGAGGTTTTTTCCATTCGCAGTTGTGTTGAATCCTTCCTACTTCTTTCCTTTTCTTAGTCATTTTATTGACAGGATACATTTTCTAATCCATTGTTTGTATGACAAGTTGAAAGTTTGAAAACTCTTTAATGAAGGGGGGAAGGCAGACGTTGGTTTCAGTTCACATGAAAATGGATAATTGTAGACGCTGAAGTGACAAAAAAATATAATCAGTATTTTTACTACAATTAGCACGTCATTTTACTGACAGCAATATGTCAACTATGTTTTCTGATATATTATGAGAATTATGATGAACTATAATAATGGTCAAATGTACAAAGTGGCTCTCTCTAGATCCAAAGGCTTTTAAAAAAAAGCATTTGATTTTTTTTTAAAAAAAAGCAGGATTTTCTTTAATGGGGAAGGAAACTTGAAAAAAAATTATTATTATTAATTTATAAAATTAAGAACATTTACAAAAGTTTTTAAAAAGATGTGAAAAATAAATAAATAAACGATTCTGTAAATAATGGGCATAGCATAAGCAAAAAATAAAAACACTGGATATTGAGAAGGCAAGAAAAGGAATTTCGGTACTTAGTACTATCGCAACAATCGCCAACTCTATTAATAACTCGCTAAGTTGGCATACCGATTTCCTATATGTCGTATGCGCTAAATTAACAGCCAGATGTTTCGTTTCACTTCATGTCGCCAATAGGTTGCAATAACACGTCTCTAAACAATTCTAAAATGAATTTGTGTGATACATATCGAGATCATTTTAATGTTGTAAGCACATAAACATTATGAGTACTTACGCATTTTACGGTTAACCAAATTCGCCAAATAAAAATACGTCGCTAAATCTGTCATCGTTATTGTTATCATTATTATTGATTAGGAACAAACGCAGGAATAAAGGGTTAAATTCATGATAGTCACATGTTTTCCATTCATTTAAAACTAACATTAGATTTATAACTTGTAAAATTTAGGTAAAATTACAAATTTGATAATTTGGTAACGATTTTCAAGTATTAAGATTCTTCAGAAATTTATTTTCAAATGAAAAAAAAATCTTGTACCACACGTATATTCTTAAGTGCATTTTTTACCTATGTGCGCTGTTAATGTTGACAAACATGTACTTTTTAAAAGAAAAATTTCTGTGACAAGCACAAGTTGGCAATAGCGAAACAAATGCACTGATTGGTTGGAAATACTTGATTGCATTTATCATCTGATTATGACGTCACATGATTTATGAACTGATTGAATGGAAACACGTGACTGCAGCTATCATGTGACGTCATAGTCACATGAATTTAGCTCATTTTGAGTATTGGCTTCTACCGTGGCATTTCGCATTGTATTTTGATTTGAAAAAATTAGTCGACGTTATAGCACGTAAATACCGAATTATGAAATTTCATTCAAATAATTAATTTTCTACAATTACGACCTTTATATACAATATTTTACGCTGATTTTACTTGGGCTTTATTTATTTTAATTGGTATTTATTGTTATACAATTGATTAATGAAATTTTTTTTTAAAATTTTGTTAAAATTTTAAAAAATGCTGATGTTCAAAGTTAAATTTGCATGTGATATCTAGAATGATTTGACAGCATATTCGATATTATTGTCTGATGGATAATAGGATCTAAATAGCACTGAAATAACGGCAATGTTGAAATTAAAACCAGAATAAGCTTGTATTGTATTACGTAGATCCTTACGGAATGAAATATCGGCTTACGTGTCTGACATCTGACTTCAGTTCATACAGTCAAAAATTTATGTATTCTTCTCATATGGAATAATGCAATTTAGATTAAACAATAAAAATAAAAAATGATGCGTTTACTTAAGAATTTTTGTAGAATTCCTTAAAAGGCAACTTTCTCAAAGTTTTTACAAAAATCGTATAAGAGGAAATTTGCTATTGTGTATTTCAAGCACTAACTTAGTCCTTGCAAGAAATAGTTGCCTATATAGCTGCATACTTTCTCTGATTGATTTCTACCCACGAAACATGAAACGAAATAAAATAACATGAAAAACAGGTTTAAGACTCGTATTACTTAGGATTTTTTTAATACACATAAGCAGCTTAATTGCTTCTTCAGATTATTAAGAAATACAGGAAGTGTTTTCATTTCATTTTTTTTTTCGTTTTCCCTTTTTATTAAAATAAATTATTCAGCATTCTTTTTTACAATTTGTTTACTTCATTTCAACATATAGGAATTATTTCATAAGATAACATAATATAATCTGAAGTTAATGCACTTTCATTATTTAAATCAACCATGATGATTTTAGTTCGATCAGATCTAGAAAAAAATCGAATCAAATTGTTGCAAATTATCGTAAGTTATGCTAGAGTAAACTTGTATTTCAGCTTTCATTATGGAATTATTGAAGTTTGATGCAAACGATAAAATAATTTCTTTTACTTATCTATTTATTGACAATTTTCAGACGATAAATTTTTTTAATGTATATTGTTCAGAAAAATATTTAAAATGCTCAAATTTTTATAATAATTTAAAAAGAAAATGGTTAAGTATAATTGAAAAGGTCGAAACAATTGAAAAGAATTTCCAAAAAAAAAAAAAAAAGAAAGAAAGGAAAATAGCAATATGCACTTTTTATTGGTGCAAACAATTGGAATAAACCTGAAAAAAAAGGAAAGGGAGAATTACTTGTTTCTAAATAAAAATCTATATTTACTTAATCAATAAAATGTATTGAACCTCGGAAGAATACATTTAATTTGATAAATAAAATATATAAATATGTTTATGATGAAACTGGCAACATTTTGCAGTCGATGTCTTATGCAATTTCATTTGCTTCCAAAATTCGACTGTACGCTTATTAAACAATTAAATATTTAAATCAAATTATTCCATCTGTTTAAAAATAAGATTTAAAAATAAATTAATCTAGCAGGGAAGTGATTTTAAAATTAGAAGAGCTTAAAGTGTTTTGTTTCCCTTCGATTTCAACACAGTAACATTTACTTATTTGATGTGCATATTAAAAAATAAAATCCTTCTACAATATGCCTTCAAAAGCATAGAGAAATTGTGTACTAAAACTAGAATAAAATAAAGTAAAATTTAGAAACACACAGAAGGAAAAAAAAAAACACATTATAAAAATCCAATCCTATAGTCGTGTCTGTTAACAGAATTAAACTCATGTAACGCTCAAAGCATTTAATTAAACACAAAAACAACTTTAAATACGGTTTTCTTAAAAATATACATATATATTTTCTTACATCTGATGAAAGATATATGAATATATATTTCTTGTTTACCCAATATTTAATTAGTGCATTAAAAAATTGTTTTCCAAGAATCATTTTCTCGAATTTTTTTTTAAAATTACGCGATTGCCAAGATAAAATATTGGACTTAAAATTAACTCTTGAAAATCAATTTAATTATTAAAACGATTTTTAAAACATTAAATTAGAATTACTGTATTGTTAAGACTTTACATTACAAAAATAAATGCCAGCTTTTATAAGAAATACAGTTATTGATTTTCTAAAAGGTGTGGGGGGAATACCTGTAATTTATTAATATAAAGAGTTTATAAATTAATTACACTTCTATATCATACATGAATATATATTAAACAGCAATAAATTCTTTTTAATTATGTTTCTGTAAGCAATCTTAATAAATTTTGCTCTTTCCGAAATTTCGATCGATTGAAAATCCTAAAAATTTAGGAGATAAATTCGAAATAACAATACAGTTTTCTTACGATAATCTTTTATCAACTGTTTATAAAAATGCTCTAATTTTATAATAACATCCATTAAGAATTCAAAAAAGTTTTTATTAAAATACAGTTATACTATTTAGTTTTATTCGAGCTTATGGTTTTACACGTGTTAAATATGCTTTCTTTTTGGTGAATAAAGTGTTAATTCAGATATTGACTTTATCGCCTGACTTAATTGAAAGTTATGAGATGTTTTTGCCGAGAAGAGACTTAGAACTTACAATTTTTAATACAATATTTATTATTTTAATGTAAACTGTACAGTAAATCTTAAATTTTATAACTTAGATTATATTGATCAAATGGACAATAAAAAGCTTTTTGTGTACTAAACACTCTTTGATAGAATTCTTGTAATTATTTAATTATTATTTAGTAAAAGATAATTTTTAAAACTAATACTTATAAGTTATTTAACGTTATTCTGTAATCTACAAAGTATTATGATGATATGTGTATTTAATCTTTAAAAGTCATTTAATTTTCAAAATCACGAGTAATTCTTATGTAATTTTAAAATCATTCGTAAAAATTTTAAATTTTATTTATCAAATGCCTGGTCATTAACCATCAGATCATTAGGCAAAATTTAAAATTTTTATTTTTAAAAAAGAATTTCGAACACACGTGTGTATGGATATTTTTCTAATTTATATTCTAAGTTTATCAAAATGGTAATGATTGCATTTTAGAAATTACAAAAATAATTTTGATTACCAAATATCTTGAGTTATGCTATTTTTATTTTATCTTTCTATAATTATAGCAAAATATAGTTTTTAGAATTGTTAACTTACTCGTGTTCCTTGATCCGTGCATTGATAATCATATTCGAATGCATTTTTGATACAACCTTCTACATTCCTTGTGCTTCTTCCCATGTGTGTATTAATTTTATCCTTTTTTCTTACTTTGAGAGCATTTTTTTACTGTTATATTGTTCCCATAGAATTTCTTACTGAATATTGTTTTCGAAGACCACGAAATTCATTTTGAAGTGCTATTTTCTAAGAACGAGGAGTTTTGTTCTTGTTCTGTTGCCATTCCATTGTTAATGAAAAAATAATAAATTTTTCCGATTGATGTCGAAACTTCAGATAAAGATCGATTGCAACGAATAAAAAGAGGGGAAAGATAATTGAATTTTTGTAAAATAAAATAAAAAAAGTAATTATATAAAGAATGGTGAATAACAGAAGGAAAAATATGACTTCGCACAATGTTTTTATTCTTTTTGAATTTTTGCATTGTTCTAATAATGTAATACTTTCATTTCTTTCAGCTTTCGTTGCAATTATGAATATGATGTCCAGTGAAAAACAATGGCACTTTAAATTTGTCATTGCCTAATGTTAGGAAAAAGATCACAAACAGCAAAAAATATTTCAAATAAGAAACTATTCTAGGATTAGTATAAATTTTTGTTAAGTTAGACGTACCCTGTCCCAACAATAAATCTTTAAAGTCTGCAAAAATCCATTGAGTTTCTGCTAGTTTTTTCACTCCATAAATCGGAAATGAAACATTATATTAGGTTGGTGCGTATGAAATGTTGGATTTTTAAGTGAACATACAAAATTGCATCTCTTTTTACAAGTCTGTTTCCTTTGTAAAACATTCTCCATTTGTTTCACTACACCTTTCTCAACGAGATGTTAATACACATATGTCTGTCTTAAAGAAATTCTAATCTTCAGAATCACTAAACTCTGATACGGAATTTTACTGACTGTCTTCATTTTCATACTGTGTAGACTGTAAAAACTGTTCTAAATAATTAAAAAATGAAAGTCGGTTGTGGCGAAAGATCCGGTGAATAAGCCGGGTGCTGTCAAATTTTATATTTTAGCTCATTTAATTTCTCAATTGTTCTTGTACGATGTATGTATTAGGATGCCGATAGACAAGTGATGGGAATATCTTTCAGTTTGTTTTTGCATTTTATCAATATACTGGCAGTGTAATAAATACAGTTAGATTCGTTTTCACCAATGCTTTCGGAGCATCATTTTTCACAGATACTTTAGGTCAATGATACTCAACCTGCAGCCCACCGTGCATTTTTGAGTGGCCCGTTCATGACCCATTGCTCTGAGAAATTCATTTATTTATGAAAATTTGGTGGAAAATTCATTGTTAAAAATCAGATAGATCAGTTTTGCTTTTTGTTGCCGATGTCGTATGGATGCGAATTGATATATATATATATATATTCTGATTAGTGATAATAGACAACAGTGGAGTAGCGACCATTTTATGAGTGGAACTAATTTTTAACTATCTTTAATATTTTGCAAGCGAAAAATATTCGAAGAAAATAGATTGTTTCAAGACGATTGGGAAGTTGATTATTTTGTATTGAAAAACAAGCATGGTTCAATAATTGTTTGATTTGTCATGGAAGTGTTGCATTTAAAATATGCCAATTGTGAAGGTCTCCTAGGACCTCACTTTGAGAACGAGAATAAATAGGAGTTATGTAAGAACCAGTAGATATTTTTATAAACAACTTTCTTTATTTGGTTATCTTATCCAAATAGAATCAAAGACTTATTAACAAATGCGTCTACTAGTATTATGAGGTTTTAAAGGTAATATCCTTTAAATTAACTTAATTAATTAATGATCCAATTAATTAATTTATTAAATAACGATCACGCAGAAATTACCACGATAAGAGATCCCAGAATTATATTTAATAATGTTCTTATTGAACATTTAACTTTAATCTCACTCCTAAAACTTTAATGAGACTTTAAACACAAATTAATATTTACCACTCGGAATCTCAATTCTTGAGATTAAATATCTCTAACAAGAAATCTTCAATTTACATCCACGATAACTTTCTGCTTCAATCTCTATCTCCTACTGCACTAACTTTACTATTTCGTTTGACTTAAATACTTAATCTAATCTGCATAACAAGGAATCCTGTCCGCTTTTTGGAGTTGATTGGAAATAGGTAGGGAATTAAATTTCCCTAAAAAGGTCGACTCAGAAGGTTAGTGATAAAGTTCCGTATAGATTCGTCACACAATAAACAGGAATCATTTAATGACACTTTTCCTCGAATATCTCTTTGAAGAGGTGATAAATACGCTTATTTGAATAATCTTTACAACAGCAAAATGGGTTTTGTCAGTGGTAATGTCACAGCGGTAACAAAGGCGTACTCTATGAACTTTGTTATAATATTGGTAATCATATGAAACCGTTTACGGATGGAGAAATTGCAAAAGAGTGATTCTTAAATGCTTCCAATTTAGAAAAATTTAGTAACAAAAATAAAATAAATAAATAAATAATAATTAAAAAAGGCATAATAGGAGTTTTGATATTTTGATCAATTTCCGCATTTTAAGTTTTCAATGTTATCTTCGCCTTAAAGCCTTTCTCCCCCTCCATTCATTTTCATGTTGCGGCCCGCGTGAAATAGCTAACATATGTATGCGGCCCGGCAGAAAAAAAGGTTGAGTACCCCTGCTTTAGGTCATCCTCGTGATTCATTTTGCAGGGAATAATCCCCAGACCGAAGTTTTTCAAACCAACGTTGCACTTTCCGATCCTTAACCAGGGACGCTTTAAGGTATGGGCCAACTGGGCCCGAGCCCAGGGCCTCGGCCACAACGAGAACCTTGTCTCATTTTCGACTCAATATTAATAAAATCATTATTCGAATGATTTCAACGGTCAAATGTTATTCCCGGTTGCATTCTTCGAGAATAAATTATAGCTTTAAAAAAACTAAAAAACACGCTTTTATAGTGTGAATCGAACTAAAAAGTAAAAAAAAAAAAATTCTTAGTATAAGAATAAAAGGATTAACGAGAAAATTAATGTCACTGGGGTAAAAACGTGGGTTGTTATATTAATTGTTGTAAATTTTTTTTTGCTAGTTCTATTACGAAATGCTGAGTTAGTGTAAAAATGGAGTACAAAGCACCCCCACGCTTTTATCACAACGACATTAATTTTCTAGTTAGTCATTTTATTTTTATATTAAGAATTATTTTTTTTACTTTTTAGTTCAATTCACTATAAAAGCGTATTTTTTAGGTTTTTTTATATAAGCTATAATTTATTTTTCATTTTTTAGTTCAATCTACATTAAAAGCGTGTCTTTTTAGTTTTTTAAACTGTCATTTATTCATAGTTGAATTTATCCTTGAGTTTGATATTTGGAGCCGGAATTACGTGGCTGCTGGAATTAAGTCTCTCTCTTCAATGGATATTAATTAATGGGTCTGAAGGGTATTTATTCTCTCCGTTTACGGGGCCTCGGATGAGTCCCGTATCGTTATATTTCAAAGGTTCCCTCTCTATAGATACAGGTCAAACTAATAAATTGTGTTAAGAAGAAATATTAAATGTCAATCATATTATCACATTTTAAACGTATTGCTATAATGTTAATTCGTATCATTACTTCTAAACGTGTTGCTTTATAAAAATAAAAAAATATTTAGCAATTAGAACATAAATTTTTTTCACACATGCACAAGTCTTTTTTTTTTTATTCCTTTTTCAGAAAAACTAGACAATTGTTTATATTATGGTAAGAAATAGCTGACGCACCCACCCTTTCCTTTCTCACATAAAGAACGCATTTTTTTAAAAATTTTATATTAACCACAAGCCTATTCGTTTTTAGGGTTGCCGCTTAATTTTTAGTCGTTAAATCTGGAATTAATCACCAAATCTGGAAATTGTATGGGGAATTAGTCACCAAATCTGGAAACTGTAAGTGGAATTAGTAGCCAAATATGAAAATGGCACGTGCAATAAGTCGCCAAATCTGGAAGTGGTATATAGAATTAGTCGCCAAATCTGGAAATGGTATATAGAATTAGTCGCCAAATCTGGAAATCGTTAATTCCTAATGATCTGATCACGACAGTGGGACAAAATTATGAAATTATTGCATTATCTTCAGCCCTTGAGAAGTGTTCAAAATTTCGAATTAATCTGACCTTTTAAAGTGGGTAAAAATCAAGTTCAAAGATTCCGTTACATACAAGTGAAACTTATAAGAGCGTGTAAAAAACTGGGAATTTCAGACGATATATCAACTATAGCTACATGTAATGACCGTCGTCCCCGTACAAACCTAGGTCTACCACCATACACCATCATAACTCAAGCAGGGCCGTGGGTAGCCTGGTGTTTAGAGCATCGGACTCCAGACCGGAAGGCCTGGATTCGATGCCCGATGCCACCAAATACCCTCCGAGTACACACGGAGTACGTGCTCGTTAAATCAGTGGGTCCGAAAGTCTTGTGAGCTGAATCACGAGTGCAGGGGACTGGAGAATATTTCCCTACCCTCCAGTCCCATGGTAAAATTGTGGAGGTGGGGATAGGTGGTGTCGCCATCTATCGTCCTTCAGGGAATTTTACCGAGCTAACTCGTACTGTCACCTGTATGGTGCTCAAGGCCTAGGCCAACAACAGGCGTACTTCTAGCCCCTTGCCACGATGAATTTCGTGAGCCTCGTTGTGACTACGCAATACAGGGGGCATTAGCCACAACAACACACTCATTCAGGCAGTCAAATGGCGGTAGTCGGTCTAGCTGGTTTGTGCGATTGTAAGTCATGCACATCTATTTTTTTCGGGTTATTGTTTGTGCGAGTATTTGACAACGTTTGCTATGTACTGCCTACTTTTATGTCATAGGTGGAGCCAGTGCCGATTTAAGTTTATTTCGAGCCCAGAGCGCAGAAGATCCACAGGCCCCCTTTGCACCGACGGATCGAAATTAATTACCAGAAAACCTGGTTAAGTCCAGCTTATCCGGGTTCCTGGGTGCCCGCCTGAAGCGCCTATTGGATAAACTGCCACTAGGTGGAGTCTACGTTTGTGCAGATTCCCAGGACCTCAAGAAGTCTTAAGGTATCCGACTACGCTCGGAACCGTGATTTTGCAAAAGCGTATAAATGGATAATATTTATGATACTTAGTGTCACTTAGATAAGAAAATGTACATAAGAATAGTATTACAATAAAAAATTATTTAAGTACAAAAAAAATGAACATAGAATGGCCCAATTGAAAAATGCAAAAAAATATTTTACATAGCTCAAACCTGTACAGAGGCTCAACTAGAATTTTTGAAATATATAACTTATGGGTTTATCCATGTTTTACCACAACAGTGGGGAGAAATTTTAAGAAAAAAGATGCCGATAATTTTTTCAATGGGTTGTAACTCTGAAAATATTGTGAATTTTTCAATAATCATTACCTATATACAGGCAAAATATTATTATAATAGAAGCTTCTTACAAAAGATAAAAAGGTTATTCTTAATATTTTGCCGAAATATTGCATTTAAATAAATTTTTTTGTCAAAATGTCCTTAAAACAATTTTATACATGTATTCTAATCTAAGTGACACTAAATATCACGAAAATTATCCATTTATGCGCTTTTATAGAATCACGGTTCCGAACGTAGTCGGATTCCTTAAGGCGCCCTGTCCTTTATAGCATTCTATACAAACCTCCTGGTTTATATAATGCGTGCACCTTTTGCAGGATTATTACCAAGTTTATACTCTTATAAAAAATGACATGAATATCTGTTGAATTCATATCTTCACTAATTTCTCATAACAAATAACAAAATCGAACACTTTGAGATAATCTTCTTGTTTAAAATATGATTCTGGAAATGGACAGTTCGAGATTATGCGAAAAGCAAAACTATACCGAAACATAGAGTTAAGCATTCACATGTAAAGAAAATCCGACCCTTCGTATCGTATCTATTAACCTAATATTCAAACATCGTTGCTCTATGTGTTTAGATAAAGTTTAAGAGTCATTTTTACGGTTTAAACTGTTATTTGTTTACCCTAATTCAAATTTAAAATAACATCTAAAAATTGTCCTTCAACTAAATTAACGCATGTTTTAATGAACGTTCGAAACCTAATGAACTTTTCTTTTTATTTTGTAGGTTGAATTGCAACACGTATTGGGTGTAACCGTCTCCAGCAACTCTGCCCTCGACAGTGACCCACAAACAAGCACGGTAGCCTATCCCGCTGGGTGAGAACAATTCCTTTTTCTTCCCAACAGCTTTACAATGAAGAATATATCTATAATAGAGTAGTTTAGCCACACATTCAGTTTCCCTAGCATCTGTTTGCTGTTTGAGTCTGTCAGAAAGAGACGTCCGGTAACATTTAATAAAATTAAACTAAATTCTTCTCGAAGATTTCTTTTTCTCCCCTTCTTTTCTTCTTATTCCGATATAAACAATTTATTTTAAGTACCCTGAAATCCGGCGTATAACGCGCACTTTGAACACAAAAAATAAGATCGACAATTAAGGGTGCGCGTTACACGCCGGGTATAAAAACGATAGCTTAAAAAAATAACAAAAAGGATGGGCACAAAAAAGAATTTACTTCTAGATGTATCGAAACACAGTTTACTTAAAAGAAACGACTTTCCTTATGAACAAGAACAGTTGTAGTTCTAGAAGTATACTATTTTTTTCAAAAGTCTGGGATAATACCTCGAATAAATGACTTCAAAACATAAAAACAATGTATACTAATATTTCAGATTTCTTCGTTAAAAAGGAGGTGCGCGTTAGACGGCGAATATAACTAAAAATTAAAAAATTTAGCTTGAAAGTATAGGTGCGCGTTATACGCCGGATTCTACGGTAAATTTTTAAAAATAAATGCAAAATTTATACTCTATTACCATTCAAACTCTATGACATTTTTAAAGCGAAAAGAATCATCTTGACTGTTTCTGCATATTTTTGAATATTTAAAAAAACCCGTGAAAAGTAAATATATTTTCTTCCAATTCATCTTATGGCATCAATCGTAAGGGACCACGTTAATCCTTGTAATTTTGTATAAATTTGTTTTCCTTCCACTGTTGTCTTTATTTTATGCTATGGATTGCTTTTGTAAATCTTATTAGGTACCATTTACTATATAAATTTAATATTTTTGTTTTTATTACCATTAATTTAATGTTAATTAATGTTAAATTGCTGTGTTTATATTTTGTACTTGAAATTACACAATACACTATAAGAATAGTACTAAGATTTACACAAAGCACTTTTTCCTTACAATTAATGTTTATAAATAATTAAGCTTTTTCATCGTAATTTTACTCATCTATTTCTCTCTGATATCAAACATATTCTTTATGTTTTTTTTTTAAAAATTTTACTGTCACAATTCATGTAGTTAATATTTCAAAACTGGACACGAAAGTACGAAGCAATTTTAATAAATTTAGCAAAGTAACTTTCAAGAAGACAAGATGGTGTTTAAATATATTTCATTGCAACGTTATCATTTCTCAGTATTCTCAACGGCTATAAAACAGCCTTTAAAACATAGAATTGTCTGTAAATAGCTTTCAGAATCTTAGGATTACATACCTTCTACTGTCACACCAAAATGCACGAATAGTAAAACCTATTTTAAACTAATCTGAATTTGCTAAATTTTTTTTTTTTTTATTAAGGTATCCGACTACGTTCGGAACCGTTATTTTAAAAAGGCGCATAAATGGATAATTTTCATGATATTTAGTGTCACTCAGATTAGAAAACATACATAAAATGGTTTTCAGGACATTTTGACAAAAAATTTTTATTTAAATATAATATTTTGGCAAAAAAATTAACTTAGAATAATCTTTTTTCCAAATGTTCTCCTTTTGTGAAAAATAGTTCTATTATAATAATATTTTGCCTGTATATAGCTCAGACCTCTCTACAGAGGCTCAACTAGAATTTTTGAAAAATTCAAATTATTTTCAGAGTTACCACCCATTGAAATAATTATTCGCGGTTTTTGTTTTTTCTTAAAATTTCTCCCCTCTGTTGTCGTAAAATATGAATAAACCCACTTCTAAGTTATATATTTCAAAAATTCTAGTTGAGCCTCTAAACAGAGGTCTGAGCTATATACAGGCAAAATATTATTCTAATTGAAGCATTTTTCACAAAAAAAGAACATTTGGGAAAAAAGATTATTCTAAGTTAATATTTTGCCCAAATATTGTATTTAAATAAAAAAAAAGTTTTGTCAAAATGTCTTTTAAAACAATTTTATGCATACATTCTAATCTAAGTGACACTAAATATCGTGAAAATTATCCATTTATGCGCTTTTGAAAATCACGGTTCTGAACGTAGTCGGATACCTAAAGACTTCTAGAAAAGCATTATTTGTGACAAAAAGTACTCCATGACAATATTTATTTTTAGTCTGTTCTTCGAAATTAAATTTATCATAAGTAATTTTTAAATTAAAGAAAAGTGGTATCAAAAACAACATAAAAGAATTTAAAAACTAAATGCTTCGTGTATCATTTGGAATTTTTGAATCAGGGCTTATTTAAATGAATGAATATTCAATCTAAATAAATGGGAATAGGCATTAAAACCTAGTTTGTATGTTTATTTCGCTCAAATTAAATAAATTATGAAATAAGAATATCTAACGAGCGATGTAACACATTTAAACTCAAAAACTCAAAAAGTTCTTTGTTTTGCTTCCTTTACTTCTTCAGTAACTTTGTTTCTATTCAATCTACTATAGGGTGTTTTTTTAGAGGTATGTTTATTTCGCTTTAAATAAATTATGAAATAAGAATATCTAACGAGCGATGTAACACATTTAAACTCAAAAACTTCGATTTTCTCTGTCTGTTTCCTTTTGAAAAAGTTCTTTGTTTTGCTTCTTTTACTTCTTCAGTAACTTTGTTTCTATTCAATTCCTACTATAGGGTGTTTTTTAGAGGTATAGAACTTTAAATTGCAATAAAACAACGATGTATTATTCGATTGATATGAATTTTTTTTATTCGAAAGATAATCTTGTGGCATTACATTTTAAATATAATCAAGCAAGGCGTAGATTCGTTGAATGGGCCCAAAACGAGATTGCCGTTGTTCCCGATTTTCATAAGTGAATTTTGTTTAGCGATGAAGCGCACTTCTGGTTGAATGGGTGCGTCAACAAACAAAACTGCCGCATTTGAGTGAAGCTAATCCACAAGTGTATGTCGAAACACCGTTACATCCAGAAAAACTGACTGTTTGGTGCGCTTTATGGGCTGGTGGAATCCTTCTTCAAAAACGATGAAGGCCACAACGTTACAGTCAATGGTGATCGGTATAGAGCCACGATTACTAACTTTTTCATTTCTGAATTGAACAATCATGATGTTCAGGAGCTGTGGTTCCAACAAGACGGCGCAACATGTCACACAGCTCGTGCCACAATCGATTTATTGAAAGACACGTTTGGTGACCGCCTAATTAACGTTTTGGACCTGTGAATTGGCCTCCAAGATCTTGTGATTTAACACCGCTAGACTATTTTCTGTGGGGCTATGTAAAGTCATTGGTCTATGCGGATAAGCCACAAACGCTTGACCATTTGGAAGACAACATTCACCGTGTTATTGCCGATATACGGCCACAAATGTTGGAAAAAGTCATCGAAAATTGGACGTCCAGATTGGACTACATCCGAGCCAGCCGTAGCAGTCATATGCCAGAAATCATATTTAAAATGTAATGCCTCAAGAATATTTTTCGTATAAAAAAATTCATGTCAATCGAATAATACATCGTTGTTTTATTGCAATTTAAAGTTCTATACCTCTAAAAAAACACCCTTTATTTAGCTCGTACTCTCTATATATTTATTTATTTATCTTGGTGAAATTTTCAATCTTTAATAAAATACATTTTAAAGCCCTCAATTGAGCTGAAACTTTATATACATGATTATTTTCGATGACAATACAGTAATTTATTTATAATTAATAAAAATTAATTCATTAAAACTAATTATTCAAAGAATTACAAATACAGCCACGTTGGAATCATTTTTGGGGACTTAGCGACTATTTTGGAGACTTGTGTCAAAACTTGAAAAGGTTTTTTTCTTACATTTTAAAGCTCTCATTTGAGCTGAAATTTTCTATACACTATTGTTTTGGGTGAAAATACAAAATTGAATCATAGTTAATTAAAATTAATTGACTGAAACTAATTATTCAGATACATCCATGTTGGTTTCATTTTTACCGTTTTCTGACGCCATCTTAGATTCGTCTCTATTGTTGTAACAATGTTGTGGAGACCCCTCTGGGTCTCACCTTGAACACCAAGATTAATTTGAGGCAAAGAACCACTAAGAGCCATTTTGAATAATAATAATCATTTATTATTATAATTTTCTCAAAAAAATCTCTGATAACATATAATAATATTATGTTACGTCACTTAAAGGGATTTGCTTTAAAATTAAATTAAATTACTAAGAATGCAATTAATTAATAATTAATCTCAAGCTCAAGTAAGTTTTACCGAAATAGAAGATCCGAGAAATACACGTACTCTAATTCTTAACTTTCATTAACTTTAACTAAGTTGCTTAAACTGACGCTTATTTTAAGCGTACGTAAATTATATTTACCGCTGGCTGATATCAGCTTTCTGGTACGTCTAGCAGCACGACATCTTCACGACTATAATCTCCTTGAATCTTCTAGTAAATGCGTTTAAAAGTTGCTGGCTCAATAGCCTTCCAGCATCTCTCTTGCTATCTCGCAACGCTCGACTTAAATACCTTATCTAATTTAAATATCCCGTTCATCTTTTTGGAGTTGATTGGAAATAAACGCGAATTTATATTCCCCAAAAGACACCTAAGAAGATTCGTGGAAAAGTTCCGTACAGATTCGTCACAATGTAACTGTTAAAACAACAAATGTTGGCGTCGAAAACCTGTTTTTCAACCAAACTAGCCAAACCGGGTTTACACTGTTACAACAATGCAGACAAATTATGCTCTTTTTTCAGTTCCTACTATTGGTTCACTCTTTCCCTATATATATATATATATATATATATATATATCTTATTCAAATTTTCAATCGTTAATAAAATACTTTCTATTCATCCATTCGAAGTAGGAATTGACTTAAAAATTTTTTATATTACTTGTTTTTTACTTTTTTTCACCATTTTATTCAAACAAAAAAAATAATAAATATATAATTAAAAAAACTAGTGAAACATGAATATTAATAAAAACCTCGAATAAGCATTTTAGTTTAAATAGTATTATACTCGTTTCTACTTTTTAAAAACACTTAAATTCATTCAAAAATATATAAAAATAAAAATAAGACAACCTCCCCCCTACCCCAAAAAAATCTCAGCAGCTTTTTAATTTATTTTTGCTTCAATAATGAATTTTGCGGATTAAAAAAACTAAGTTCTAAGAAGATATACATACAAAAGCAACATAAATAGAACCTTGACATATAGAAGCGATTTTGAGATATTTAAATACGTATTTAGAAAAAAATAAAGACCAAATTTAAAATATGAATCTCTAGAATGAAAGAATTGACAATTTAGTTGTTTAAAAACTAACCACGGTTTTTCTAAAAATTTAAAGCATTTTTCTACATAATATAAATTTATTTTTAAATTACTATTACATTTTTCAACATTTTTTGTATGCATAAAATATTATTAGGTTTTAGAAAAATATGTGAATTCATGATTTAAAACTTCGAACAATTTGTATTATAATCGATAGAGAATTAAAATATGCAAAATTAAGACATATATTTTTTCATTTTTTTTTTTTATTTATTTCTAAATTTACAATGAAAAATGATTATTAAAAACAGGAACTGTTTGATTTTATACATCAATAACCGAATTTTTATTTGATTTCTCTTATAAATATATTTCTCATTACAATTAATTCTCATTCTCTTATATAGGTGACGTCCGTGGCGCACACAGGAATTTTTCAAGGGGGAGGGGGTTCCAGGGTCGAAAGTCCACCATTCTCGTATCATGCTCCAATACGTCGGCCAACATATTCTTTTGATTTTGTCTATTTTCAGGAACAAAAAAAGAGTAAAAAATTAATTATGGAATAAATAATTAGCATTCATTGATAAAATTAATTATGAAAATACTGAATTAAATTCTGCGTACTATATACATAATATTATGATCAATCGAAAAAATGAAGGGCTATGGGGGGATCCGAATCCGGAATCCTCCTCCACCCCCCCCCCTTGTGTGCGCCACTGGCCGGAGTACATATAAGCAATAAGTGAAAATACATGCAAGTGAAACTTATTTATGCAGTCTATATGTGAAACTAGATAAATTAATCTTAAGAATTTAGACCCCTGAATTATCCTTGTTGTTCATGTTCTATTTTAAATTCGGTCACCTATTTGATGATTAACTAGTTTAAAATCAGATATAATACTGTTGACTGGTAAATATTTTCCCTGAACCCCGTCTGTCACTTCTGAAACAAGATAACAAGAACCATAGAATTTATCTGTCCACCCACCCAAGGGTAGAAAGCTAGAATCAATGACACGCATCTGCAAGTGCACGCCGTGTAGGGTTCATCCACGACGCAATCTCTATCTCGAAGAAGTGATATTCATCTTACTAAACTGATGTCTTGTCTTCTGTTCACAGATGCGTGGTCGTCTTGTACAATACCCGGAAAAACAAACAACGCCATCTAGTGTCAGATGCCAAAAGGAATATCACAACCCTATCATTTTCTTGGGATGGCAAATATTTGGCTACGGGAGAGGTAAGAAATCTTTCTTTATTACCTATCACAGTGTCCATCATATTGTAGAATGGAGTTATTACATTAGAAACGTGAGAATATGAGCCATTTTCGAAAAGGGAATTACAGGGAAAATTTTCTGCTGTTGACTCGTGATCGTTGTGGATTGTTATGGGATGTGAAGTCTTTTATTATTGCGGAAGCCGTTAGTTAGTTCATTGCTCGTAACGGGAAGTGTGGTGAAGAAACCGATGAAACGTTCGAAAACGTGAGACTAGAATGTGTGTAAACAATGAGTAATTATTTAATGGAATGAAATGCCGCAGGATATAATATTGCGTAAGATTCTAGAAATGTTTCTCAAAAGTTTCTTTGTATCTTATTAGCAAGACGAAAGGAAGATGATTTTCATCTTTAAAAGATGCCAGTTCATTACGTTTTATATAATGATCTTTAAATATGGGATTTTTATTTCTATTACGATTCATAATAATAAATTTAATGAAAATCTGAATATGTTTATTTCTGCGTTCCATATAATTATTTTTAAACGGCAATCTCTTGCAATCGTGTCATACAATTTCACAAGCGATTGCATCAGATTTTTAAAAGTTATTATTTAATCATATTCCTAACTCGAAATTGTTGATGCAACAATCCTTATTAAAGGATCAGTAAGAATGTGTTCCCTTTTCTCTAGATAAATGAACCAGAAATAGGCTGCATTTTGCATTAATTGTCATCATTAGAAATTGAGTAGCGTCCCCAGTTGCATACACTACGATGGGATTTGGTGGTTCAACACCTTCCCCATAGAGAAAAATCAAAACACATATACTCATGTTTATTATATTGCTTTTCGTTAAAATTTTAAAATATTGAATAAGCTTACAGTTTTTTTACTTAAACATGCAAAGTTTGTGGGAATCCCCCTGGATTCCTCCCTGTACACTAAGATTGAATTGAGGCAAAGAACGACCAGACGACATTTTTACAATAACAAATTATATTTATTCATTTGAATCAATTATCAACCTTCTAATTACAAAGATTAATCAATATGTCTATGTCAATATGATTGACCCTTACTATAAAATTAAATCACGAAGTATGATACTAATCAACTATTAAATTCAATATCGAACGGGTTTACAGGAATAAGAGGACCTAGATATATACGCAATTTGAATTACTAACTTTCATTAACTTTCCACTAACTTTAATATAGTTTTACTCTTATGATCCAATAATCTAAATTTAAATATCACCTGCCTTTTACTTCTTTACCTTCCAGGTGGACCAACCGTTTCAATTGCAGATCGCTGCCTAATAATCAGCGAGACACTAATCGCACAATCAACTTGAATCGTCTTAAAACTCCGTCAACCTATCTCTTGGCATAATAGCCTAACCTGTCTGCTAACTTACAACACTCTCCTTAAATACTTTGACTAATTTGCATATCCCGGTTTCTTCTTTTAGAGCTGGTTGGAAATATACGCGAATTTACAATCCTCAAAGACGCCCAAGAGTATTAGTGATAAAGTGCCTTTCAGATTCGTCGCAAGTTAAAGATTAATCTCGAAATAAAACAAAGTCGATGACGTGTGGAACATTGTCTTCAAAAGATGTATTGATTTAAGTATGAAAGAATAGCATTTTAAAATATGCTGCTCTGTACAACAATATTGCTGCGGAAGCCTAAGGTTTATGGAAACGGACTCGTGACTGGAATGTCATGCGCCGTCTTGTTGGAACCACAGCTCCTGGACATCATGATTGCTCAATTCAGAAATGAAAAAGTTAGTAATCATGGCTCTATACCGATCACCATTGACTGTAACGTTGTGGCCTTCATCGTTTTTGAAGAAGGATTCCACCAGCCCATAAAGCGCACCAAACAGTCAGTTTTTCTGGATGTAACGGTGTTTCGACATACACTTGTGGATTAGCTTCACTCCAAATGCGGCAGTTTTGTTTGTTGACGTAGCCATTCAACCAGAAGTGCGCTTCATCGCTAAACAAAATTCGCTTATGAAAATCGACCATTATTTTCGAAATAAAATTGCACAATTTGAAAGCGTTGTTCAGGCGTGAGTCTATTCATGATGAATTGCCAAACCAAACTGAGAATAAATCATTTGACAGCTGTTAAATTGGTCGTCATCTTGGAAAGTAATGCCAACTTAAACTTCTATACCTGGAAAAAAAAAAACACTCTGTATTTACGTCATAATACGGCCTTATCAGTTTAAACAAAAATAATTCACCATTTATACATTATTCTCAACAGAGTGAAACATAAGAGGTTAGATATCTACAATACATTATGTTTTATAAGCAATAGTTTCTCATAGTAACACGTGCAAGCAGTGACGATTTAAGCTCATTTCGGGCCATGAGCTCTAGCGGATCCTAGGAAATTCTGGTTAAGTCCAGCTTATCCGGGCCCCTGGGCGCCCGCCCCAAGCGCCCAGTGGATAAACCTGCACTGCGTGAAAGCAGAGGATCTCAATGTTGAGCTCTTCAGTTAGAATCATATATGTTTGAAAAGTAATAACTAAGACTGGTGCAAAATATACTTTATGAATTACGGGCATAATTACTAGCATCCGGTTAGAATGCATGTATTAACGAGCGGGTGTCAGAAAACGTGTGCTCAATGGATGTCTGGAAAATTAAAGAATATTCCGTTTGTGGTTTGCAAGGATTTATTGTTTCGTAGATGGCTTATGCATATGGAAACATCCATATAAACAATGATATTTTAGTTTACACATCCGGTATGGTGTAAAATATGGAATTTAAAATTACAGTTCAGCCTACATCAAGTCTATTTCTAATTAGTTTTTATCTGAGAAATTAGGTATCAACATGATTGAAGTGCTCTGGAATGATCTTGAACATTAAAAGTTGTAACTCAAATATTTATGTTTAATTAGATTGTATGATATAGAGAACTGTATATATATATTTTATTGTTTTTAATTTAATATAAAAAAAGATGTTTATATGGAAGTAAAAAGTATCTATAAGTTGTATTGCACATGTGAAATTAATAAAATAAGGGAATATTTTAAAATAAAAGAAAATAAAGAAATTAAGGAAATATTTTACTTTTAAATTATTAAATTCTTATTTAAGTATTTTTTTATAATATTGATACGATGGTATAGAAAATTAATTTATTGTTTATTATGAATCATTGATCACACTGAGTTTATTAGTATTGTTTCTTCAAAGATGGCTTTAATACTACGTTCGGAACTGTGATTTTGCAAATTCACATAAATAAATAATTTTTTTGATATTTAGAGTCAGTTGAATTAAAAAAATATACGTGTAAAATCGTTTTTAGAATATTATTACAATGTAAAACTATTTAAATACAAATTTTTTTGGCAAAAAAATGAAGGATGAACAAAATTAATTTTTCAAAACATTCTCCTTTTATAAAAAAATGCTTATATAATAATAATATTTTGCCTATATATATAGCTAGGTTTTTCTATACAGAGGATGAACTAGGATCTTAGAAAAATTAACATTTTTTTTCAGTTTTACTCTCAATTGAAATAACACACGACAGGTATTTTTTTGCTAAAATTTCTCTATTAATTTTTTCCGCGAGATCAGTAGAGCATTAGTTCTATTATGTGATCTTTTTACTTGGTTTTTTTCGAATTTAAATGAATTATTTTACCCATTTTTAAATCCTGTCCTAATTACATTTTAAATCATTTTTTTGCAAAAATAACAACATGACAGCGACATAACTTGAAGCCTCTTACGATGAAAAATCCGCATAAAAAGTATGTAACCATCGCTTCTTGCGTGCGATGTTTCTCAATTGTTTAAAAGATCTTATTTAAATTCTGACTGTTGCTTTCTCGTTCTATTCCAAACTCAACCAAGTGGAAACATTTTACGTCGTTTTGTGTTTATGAGATACCAAGAAAGGTTGAAATGAGGTTCATCGGCACTGTGTTACGTTGAAACCTACTGATTCAGTTTCATTGCATTTACATAATTAGAAAAAGCAAAAAAAAAAAAGAAATATTTTACCGGAATTTCCAATTCCTTTTTAACATGTATTGTTTTATACGTGATCCATGAGGACACTGTTAATCCTATACCAGGGTCAGTAGCGCACACAGGAATATTTCAAAGGGGGGGGTCTGGGGTCGAAAGTTCACCATTCTTGTATCATGCTCCTTTTGATTTTGCCGATTTTCGGAAACAAAACACGGTAAAAAACTAATTATTAGATAAATAATTAGCATTAATTAATTCAATTAATCATTAATAACAAATACTTAATTAAATTTTACGTACTATATACTTAGAATTATAATCAATCGGAAAAAAATCAAGGATTTTGGGGTGTCCGAACCCCCTGGACCCCCCTTCCCTTGTGTGCGCCACTAATCAGGGTGGATCACGGTCCTGTGGAAAGAAAAAAAAGTTATTAATAATCGGAACCTACGAAAAAAAGATGTTCTTGGTATCGAGATTAAAAGAAAATAATTAAAAAAATTAATTAAAAATTTAATATTGCCACAAAGGGGTTGAGCGAGTGAATATTAATGTCGCCCTATTCAGTATTGATTGAAATGAATATTAACGTCGCACTGTTCAGCTACACGAGGGTTTTTGGTGACGGACCACGTAATTTTGAACCATGGTCAAGTGACTTTGACGACACCTGAGCTGGCACCACTCTCTCCTAACTGCCATACTACCAACGGAAGGACATTTGAGCCTCAACAGATTTAACGTGCAACCGCCCCTTGTACACGGCGGGTCTTTAGCGGCTCTAGACTCGAACTCACTATACGTTGGTCACGAGTCCGTGACCTTGACCATTAGGCGACCACAGCCTCACAAAGGGGTTGAATTTTCGAAGAAATGGAGGGTGCAAAAGACTTAATTATGATTAGAGTATTTCACAAAATAAAGTTATTTTTCTACAATAAATAATCAAAATCGATGATTATTGATAAGTGAATATTACGTGAGTAGTGAATATTACGATATACATGGCAATATTTCATAACCTCAGCTCTCCCTCCCCGCACCGTCGAATCAGTCTGATCCAGTGGCGCACACAAGGCGGGTGTCCGAGGGGTCCGGACCCTACCCCCCAAAACCCTTGAGTTTTTCCCGATTGATTATAATTCTAAGTATATAGTACGTAAAATTTAATAAAATATTTGTTATTAATGATTAATTTTATTAATTAATGCTAATTATGTACTCAAAAATTATTTTTTTACTGTTTTTTGTTCCCGAAAATCGACAAAATCAAAAGGAGCATGATACAAGAATGGTGGACTTTCGACCTTGAAAAATTCCTGTGTGCGCTACTGGTCTAATCCAATTTTTTCCCTCGTCTTGCACTCTATTGTGCATGTTTGCAGCAGTAGGATTTTAAAAAAAAAATTATTACTAAAAAAGATTTCTTGTAACTATATGGTAGGTGTCCTGTCATCGTAATAAATGTTAAAAAGTACCAAAATCGGGAACTGAACCAATGATTCGATTTGTTTAATATAGATTATAAAGCCCAAGATATATTAATCACTAGGTAGCGTGTTATTTTCCAGAAACTATTAAGAAAGATTTATATATACACTGCTGGACAATTGCTAAGGACGGATCACAAATTGCTATGAAGCACAACATTAAGCAAGACATGAGGCCTAGTAGGATACAATATAGTTGCCACACTGTTCAGACATTAGAATAAAGAATATTTATTGTTCTGGAAAGTACAAAAGCTGTGAAACATCTGAAAGAAAAAAAATGTTCATTTGATCTGCGTACGGAGAAATGGAACAATGCATCTAAAAGATAGCAGGCACCTTAAAGAAAGGTATCAGTACGGGATAAGTCCACCGTGGAGTGTGCTGCAACATAACACACGTCGTACCATACTTTGCACAAAATTATCCAGCAGCTGTTGAGGCAATTTATCCCATTCCTCTGTCAGTGATGAGGATGAGGGTGTTCTTGTTTGTCGGAGGATAGTTTCGACCAGCAACTTGCCTCCCCAAAGCATCCCACACATTTTCAATGGGGTTTATATCTGGAGAACGCGCTGGCCATACGAGACGTTGAATACGCTCACTGTCAACACAATCCTGAACAGCGAGTGTTCGATGACATGCTGCGTTGTCGTCCATAAAAACAAATTTATCACCGACAGCACCACGGAAAAGACGAACATGAGGAAGTAGAACTTCATCAATGTATCGTTGGCTCGTCATAGTCCCATTTGCAAACATTAGGCGCGTGCGGCCATTGATCAGGATGCCAGCCCACACCATGATACTGCATGTCGGATATCGGTCCTTTTCCTGGATATTTTCTGGACGATATATCTCGCGCCAGATCAGTTGGCGTCTACAATTCGATGACAGACTGAACCTACTCTCATCTGAGAAGAGTACGCATGCCCAGTCCTGTTCAGTCCAATTGTGATGTTCACGACACCATTGCAAATGGGCAGTACGGTGCTGTCTGGTCAATGGAATACACACAACAGGTCTGTGTGCGTATAGTCCTCCACCCCTCAAACGTCTAGCAACAGTTTTTCGGGAGATCTGCTTTCCTGAGGCAGCAAGAAACTGATTTGCCACCTGCTGATCTGTGGTGCGCCTGTTCCTTTTTGCTGATAGGACGATATATTTGTCTTCTGCAGGCGGCGTACTTCTAACACGACCTCCCCCGTGCCGTCTACTACACATTCCAGTAGTTTTAAATGACTTCCACAGCCGTGAAACAACGCTGTGAGCGATGTCGAACTCCCTGGCAACATCTGTTATTTTCGCTCTTCTTCGATCTTTCCAATAATTCGGCCCCGCATAAAATCATTTATGTGATGTCGGGAAGACATGCCAAAAATTTTAAGTTCGTCTATTAAATCTTTCCTGTAAAACGTTGACTTGAAACAACAACTGTCCACACGCGTCAAAACCTTTAAAGCTCATATGAACGCTATCATGTGATGAACAGACGTGGAAAAAAATTTGCATACTCATATTTCTTCTTACTAATATCCCACACTTATTCTAATTTTCCACATTTTGCTTCCTTTCTTTTTGTGGTTGCTATGGATGATAGTGTTATCCGTCCTTAGCAATTGTCCAGCAGTGTATCTCGAATTTAAAGCAAAAAGATATTTTTACATTGCAATTTAACAGGTACTGTAAGGCATCACTGCATTGTATGTTATCGGTTTAAGTAAGAATGCATAGTTTCTAGTACTATTAAATTACTATCAATAAGGTTAGTTTCGAATTTATCAAATATAAAATTTTGGCATTAGAATTGTTGATTTTACATTTTAAAAAATATCCCAATATTTTTTTTTTTTTTCAATTTGTAAATAGTAAGTTCTTTTAAAGAAAATTTTAAAAAAGTAGCAGATCATCATTTGAGGGGACTTTTTTGACGTAAAATTATACATATATATATATTTTGTATGCAAGAATTTTTGTTTTCATCTGTCATTCTTTTGGAAAAGATGTTAAAATGGGCTATCCGCGAATTCTACCCTCTCTATTTCGGATTTTCTTCCGCCCAGCCAAATTGGCATTTTAAGCTAGAGCAATGCCTCCATAAAAATTTAAATGTCACTAACGGATAGTGACAATGAGATAGATCACGTAGATTATTATAGAGAAGGTAGATGCTAGCGGACGATATTATCACATCAATTAATGCGTGAAAATAACAGTCGCGTAGCCATTTGTATGATATCAAATTATTAAGGATTATCGCTTTATCAAATCTAAAAGGTCTTGTCTCATTTCCGTAAGTACTAATTGATTTTTGCCCTTTAGCTTGTCTTGTCTGTGTATAGCGTAATCTCATCTCTAGTGTTTAATTTAATAGAAATAAACTGTCTACATTTTGATAGTCATCATTTCGAGTTTAATTCAATGACTTCTTCATCCGTGCAGATCCTCCCCAGGAATCAAATTTCTGTGAACGCGGGATCTTTACTTCAATCAACATAAGGAGGAAGTACCTTGCAGTGTTGCCAGATCGTGCGATTTTTCGCGAATTTTGCTATTTTAAAAAAAAACTCTCCGCTCCTTTTTTATAATCCTATTGCTACTTTGCGAATTTTATGCTACTTTACTTGATGGTTCCGCTACTTTTTGCTACTTTCAACCAAACTTAAAAGTCTTGGAAAAAGTTCAAAAAATTACTTATTTGGGAAAAATCACCCCTCCCCCCCAAAAAAAATTGGGGGTGACTTCAGTTGCCAATGAACATATGGAGAAATTCCGAAACGACACGGAATGCTTTAGGAAGTTGATTTTGGATATGTATTTTAAATAAACTGACAAGCAAAAGTAAAATGATTTCTCCAGAATCTACAAAAGAAATATATCAATGATATCATAATTTTCTCTACACATGTGAGCAACTTTTAAACCGAATTCCTTTTAATTACGTAACTTTAAAAAAAGATAATTAATTTTTCCCCTGGTATTTTTTTAAATTCAAATCATCCTTCTTTTTATGATCTGCCTTTAGAATTGGCAGGCCAATCTAAATAGGATGTACTGGAGAATCAATGGAGACAAATTTTTAACATACAGTTGAAAGATGTTTTTCAATCCAAATCCGAGCTTTTAAATGATGGGGCATTATTTTGCTGTCACATTTTTAATATAAAAGACGGAACTGGAAGTTCGTTTAAAGAGATTAAGCTACATTTGATTTAAAGCTTTACAGCCTACTTATTACTAATGTCACTGTGGAAAGGGTATTTTCGAAAGCGGCGTCAACAAAAACAAAACTAAGGAATCTAATTTGCCTTGAACTGTTGGACTCAAGTCTCAAAATCAAAATGACTTTGGAAGAACGAGGGACTTGCTGCGTTAATTTTATTTCATAGCCACAAATGCTTCAATATAATTCAGAAATTTCTAAAAAAGGACGGCAGATCACAATATTGAGCAGGAAGAATTTTAATCTATTTTAAGGTATCCGACTATGTTCGGAACCGTGATTTTGCAAAAGCACATAAATAAATAATTTTCATGATATTTAGTGTCACTTAGATTAGAATATACGCATAAAATTGTTTTAAGGGCATTTTGACAAAAAAAAATTTATTTAAATGCAATATTTAGGCAAAAAATTAACTTAGAATAATCTTTTTTCCAAATGTTCTCCTTTTGTAAAAAATGCTTCTGTAAGAATAATATTTGGCCTGTGTGTGTGTGTGTGTGTGTGTGTGTGTGTGTGTGTGTGTGTGTGTGTGTGTGTGTGTGTGTATAGCTCAGACCTCTCTACAGAGTCTCAACTAAAATTTTTGAAATATATAACTTAGAAGTGGGTTTATTCCTATTTTAAGACAACAGAGGGGAGCAATTTTAAGAAAAAAACGCCAATAATTATTTCAATTGGTGGTAACTCTGAAAATAATGTGAATTTTTCAAACATTCTAGTTGAGCCTCTGTAGAGAGGTCTGAGCTATATACAGGCAAAATATTTTTTTTAATAGAACCATTTTTCACAAAGGGAGAATATTTGGAAAAAAGATTATTCTAAGTTAAACTTTTTGCCAGAATATTATATTTAAATAAATTTTGTCAAAATGTCCTTCAAACAATTTTATGCATGTATTCTAATCTGAGTGACACTAAATATCTTGAAAATTATCCATTGATGCGCTTTTTTAAAATCACGGCTCCGAACGTAGTCGGATACCTTAAATAATTGAAGCATGTTAACGTTTTTAAAACAGTTTTACAAAATCGCCAAATAAAAAAAAATTATATTTATGAATTGCAGGTGAAAATCTCGGTTCGCTACTTTTCGCTACTTTTTCCACCTCTTCGTGCTACTTTGCTGAATAAGTTTCTGGCAACTCTGGTACCGTGAGCTATTTTGTATCAGAGAAGTTATTTTGAATCGAATCCTATTATTACTGATTCAAATGCTACTATTAACGGAAAACTAGTTTAGAAAATTATTTTTATTGAAATAAATTTTGCAATTTTTTTGTTTATTCCAGTGTGGAGCTGTTTCTCATGTGCGCGTTTGGGATGTTCAGAAGCTTACACAGGTTGCTGACCTTTCCGGCCACAAACATGGGATCAATTGTGTGGTAAGCATTTCTCTACCCTTAATCTATACTTAATATTTTATATACTTTATAAGTTTATTTCTTTGGAAAATTTCTCTTTTTAATTAGCTACTAACTAAACTTTCAAGAATTACTCAATCTGAATATCAGAAATTAACCTTTTTTTTATTCAAAAGTACTAAAAAAACTAAATACTTTTAAATGAAATTAAGATATGGAATGCAAATTTCTTCCTTTTAACATGAAGATGAATAATCTTTGAATGAAAAAACCAATTGATTGGGATTTTCTTCAAAAATTTATTATTGTATTTTGTCGTAGCTTAAGACATAAAAATGTGTATTGCTTTGCATATTCATTACATTAAGGTATCCGACTACGTTCTGAACCGTGATTTTAAAAAAGCGCATAAATGGACAATTTTCATATTTAGTGTCACTTAGATTAGAATACATGTTTAAAATTGTTTTAAGGACATTTTGACAGAAAAAAATTATATATATATATATATTTAAATACAATATTTCGGCAAAAAATTAACTTAGAATAATCTTTTTTCAAAATGTTCTCCTTTTGTGAAGAATGCTTCTATTATAATAATATTTTGCCTGTAGAGATAGCTCAGATCTCTGTAAAGTGACTAAACTAAGATTTTTGAAAAATTCACATTATTTTCAGAGTTACAACCCATTGAAATAATTATCGGCGTTTTTTCTTAAAATTGTTCCCCTCTGTTGTCGTAAAACATGGATAAACCCACTTCTAAGTTATATATTTCAGAAATTCGAGTTGAGTTTCTGTACGGAGGTCTGAGCTATATACAGGCAAAATACGAGTATTATTATAATAGAAGCATTTTTCGTAAAAGGATAATATTTTGAAAATTAGCCATTCTATGTTCATTTTTTGTCAAAATAGTGTACTTAAATAATTTTTAATTGTAATACTATTCTTAAAGCAATTTTATGTACATTTTCTAATCTAAGTGACACTAAATATCATAAATATTACCCATTTATACGCTTTTGCAAAATTACAGTTCTGAACGTAGTCGGATACCCTAATTATGCACTAGCCTTTTTTAACTTCTTAATGCAAAGCGATCTCATAACAGTTAACTAACTTTGACGACTACATAATGCAGGAACTCAATTAGCAAGATTTAATTGGTCATTCATTATTAATAAATCACTTAAGCGGCTATTGTTTTTGGTAATGGGCATGAGATCGCTTTTCTCCATAAAATGGTTGCTAAACAGTTAACTGTGATTGACGAGTATACTCGTCATGGAGAAGTTACCGGATTTTGAGTTATGACGAGTATACTCGTCATGCGAAAAAAGAAATGACCATTGGCTATTTAAACTGTAATATTAGAAAAAACAAAACACATTCTCAAATTTCAAGGGGTTTAGAATATTTTGAGGCCCTGAGTAAAACAAATAAATAAAATATCTGAAAAATTTAGGATTAATTCATGCGTCCCCGTATGCAACCCTACGCGAAGGTGTTCACACAGTTATAAACGTAAGATCAGGTAGATGGCGTTGCTGGTGTTCCATTTGCAAAGTCCTATTATACATAGTACTCTGTTTCGGTGAATATCACTCCACAGAAAGGATTTAAATCAGTGTTTCTCAAAGTTTCATTATTCGTGACCCAGTATTCAATCATAAGTTTCATCACACCCCTCTCATACAATTACAATCGTCACTTGACCATGGTTCAAAATTACGTGGTCCGTCGCCAAAAGCCCTCGTGTAGCTGAACAGTGCGACGTTAATATTCAATCATTCATTCATTCATACAATTACAATGTATTGAATTCAATAATACTATATTTTGATGCTAAAACTATAATACAACTTTAACCTATTAATTGTCACTGGTGTATATTAATGTCTCACTCAAGTGCGCTAATTTTACCAGACGTATATATGCGTCTTTTCGAAATACGATCTTTTCTGTGCACTGTTATCCATAAAATTATTCTGAAAGCTTTGGAATCGAATAAAAGGACCTTGACAAAGTGTTAGCGTTTAATTTACTCATTTCAGAGGCTCTTTTTTATTGCTTTTATTTATTCCTTTTCTCCCTGTAACTTAAAATCGGAAGTAAAGGGATTTATTACAAACCGTACGAATTATCAAGATAAGTGTTAATTTTTGTATATAATTTTATATATGACAATCCCATGGGTCACTGGTAATTATTAAACTTGTTGTTAACTTAGTATTGGTAAATTAATTATAAAATACATTGTGCAGCACTGATATATTTATAAGTGTAAATGTGTATTTTATTTTTTAGGTCAGAATGTATTTTGTCTGTTTACTTTCAGTAAATCAATACATTTTTAAAATAATCTTTTGTTTTTGTCTTTTCAATATGCTCTCGCCCCCTAGTAGAATTGTCACGCCCCACAGTTTGAGAAACGCTGATTTAAGTTCTTACATTTCTTGCGTTTTTCGAGTAATATACATGTAATATGTCTGTTAGTCAAATAAAGAAGTATTAGTAATAAAATTGACAATTTTATTAAACAAACCCATCTTTTTGATCCAATATTTTAACAGCGACATACTCTGTGATTGACGAATATACTCATCATTTCTCGATTTCCGTGACACACATAGCTGCTCGCGGGGGCGCCACGGTTAACTGGTTAATATATCTTTTGGCGAATTAATGTTATATTTTTGTAAAGATCGTTTATTAGTTACAATTATAATATATTTGCTTAAATAAATCTTTTGTTGTTAGCTCTCTTTTTATTATTTCTGAAACTAATTTGTGACACATATTTTGTTGAAAATAATAATACCGCAGTTAGAGTTTTGTCCTAGATATTGTAATAGGTGTAAGATCTGTATATTCTTGCAGTAGAGTTCATGTATTAAACTGTACTGCACACACAACAGTTTATATGCATCATAGGAAATTAACTCTCGGAAAACTTGAACGATTGAAAGAAATTCACTGAGAGATATTATTAATTCAAAAGAAATCTGCAACCAAGAGAATTCTTAATATTATTAATTTATTAATATTATAAATTATATCATTATTAGCTAAAAATACTTATATTATAAAAGATGCACCTAAATGGTTAAACTATCATTTGCAAGTATTGGATAAAACATTTTGTTCAATTCCTATACTTAGCTTACTCTCTTTATATTTTTTTTTCGTGGGCCTCGTTCTGACTACGTCAGACAGGTGGCATTAGCCACAACAACAACATATATTTATTTATCTTGTTCAAATTTTCAATCGTTAATAAAATACTTTCCATTCATCCAATAGTGTTCAAATATATATTTTTTAAACTTGTAGTGGATGACACTTGATGTTAATACGGATTTTTCAAACATTAATTTATTAAAATAAATTAATTACTGGTTTTTGATGCCAACTTAGATTCTTCTCTGTTGTACCAATGTAACTGTTAAAACAAAGACAAAAGTTGGCATCGAAAACCTGTTTTTCAGCCAAACTAGCCAAATCGGATGTGCATTGTTATAACAATGCACACAAATCAGGCTCTTTTGTCAGTTTTAACTATTAGTTCACTCTCTCCCTATATATCTCCCCTTAATATCCTTACTAATATTATAAACGTGAAAGTTTGTGTGGATGTTTGGCACCCTTTCACGAAAAAACATCTGTATGGAGATTTTAATGAAACTTTGCAATAATATAGCTTACACATCAGAATAACACATAGGCTATAATTTATAAAGATATTGTGTGAAGTGTCCAAAATATAACGACAATTGTCAAGTAAGTAGGAGAAAATTCTGCCATCTGCAAAAAAGCCCCCGACAGCATATATCTATCATTTATGTGTGAAGCAAAAACTTGCATTTTGTTTTGTCTACGCCTGGTGCCAGGAACTGCGAAAGCTTGAACAGGTGGAGTGTGAAGCTGATTACAATTTTTAAATAAAATAAATACAACAAAAAGGAATATTAACGTATTACATTTCCAGATATAAATTATTTATACTATTTTAAGCGTTCATTGCACAAAATTTGTAACAATGTGTTACTTTTGCTAAGCAGAGATCAGCTTAGGAAGGTGTTTTCAAAAATTGACCTTCAAGAGAGTTATGGGGAGTTATAGATAAAAAAAAAATCCTTTTTTATCAGCTATTAGATTTACAGACTTAAAATTTAAGACAGGGTTTTTTTTATTCAGCTGAGATATGCAAAAAGCTTTTTTTGTTTAATTTGCAATTTACGTAAAGTTAACTCATTAAAAACTTCTTTTTCCTTCAATCTGTATTGTTTAATTTTTCAATTCACCCGTGCGAAGAACGGGTATAACAGCTAGTATATATATATATATATATATATATATATATATATATATATATATATATATATATATATATATCTTATTCAAATTTTCAATTAATAAAATACTTTTTATTCATCCATTCAAAGTAGGAATTGACTTCATTTTTTTATACTACTTGTTTTAAAAATTGTTTTAAGAGGACTACCTACGTTCTAAGCCGTGATTTTGAAAAAGGGAATAAATGAGTAATCTTTATATGATATTTAGTGTCAGTTGAATTAGAATACACGTATAAAATTTCTTTAAGAATATTATTACAAAAAAATTATTTAATTGTAATTTTTTAGTAAAAAATGAAGAATGAATGACATATTTTAAAAACATTCTTCTTTTATGGAAAACGTTTCTGTAATAATAATATTTTGATTATGTATAGCTAGGACTTTTCTACATAGACTGAACTAGGAATTTTGAAATAAAGAATTTAGAAACGGATTTAGTCACATTTTATTAGATAAGAGTAGAGAAGTTTAAAAGAAAAACACTCGTCATTTTTTTAAAAATTGATCGTAACTCTGAAAATAGTGTGAATCTTCCAAAATTACCATTTTAGTTCAACTTCGGTATAGAAGTCTTAGCTATTTATAGGCAAATTATTATTATTGCAGAAACATTTTTCATTAAGGGAGAATGTTTTGAAAATTTGTCGTTTTTTCTTCATTTTTTTACAAAAAAAATTGCATTTAAATAGTTCCTTATTCAACTGACACTAAATGTAAAAAAATTATTCATTTTAATACACTTTTTCAAAATCAAGATACCAAATGTATTTAGTCAAAATATCTTTTTCTATTTCTCAATTGAGTAATTTCCCTTTTTTCAATTCCTACTATCAGCTCACACCTTCTATTTATTTATTTACTTATCTTGGTGGAATTACATTTTAAAGCGCTCTGTTGAGCTGAAATTTTATATACATGATTTTATTTTGAATGACAATATAATAATTTAATTGTAATTAATAAAAATTAATGGATTAAAACTAATTATTCAAAGAATACAAATACAGCCACGTTGGCATCATTTTTGGCGACTTGTGTCAAAACTTAAAAAGATTTTTTCTCCCATTTTAAAGCACTCATTTGAGCTGAAATTTTCTACACTGTATTGTTTTGGGTAAAAATACGATAATTGAATTATAATTAATTTAAATTAATTGACTGAAACTAATTATTCCAAGAATTGCAGATACAGCCATGTCGGTTTCATTTCTACCGGTTTCTGACGCCATCTTAGATTTGTCTCTATTTACACAATGTAACTGTTAAAACAAAGACAAAAGTTGGCGTCGAAAACATTTGTTTTTCAGCCAAACTAGCCAAACCGGGTTTGCATTGTTACATCAATGCAGACAAATCATGCTCTTTTTTTTTCAATTTCTACTATATTAGTTCACTCTCTCTTTCTATGTATATATCTTATTCAAATTTTCACTCGTAATAAAATACTTTCTATTTATCCATTCAAAGTAGGAATTGGCTTAAAAAAACTTTTTATATTACTTGTTTACGCCTCAAATTACTTTCTTGTCGATATTAAGTAGGGTTTTTCACATATCACTGCTTATTGTTATGTTACTTTGAAATATAATTTGAATTTGCAACAGAATGCACGAGAAAAATTTGCGAGGTTAAGAATGACATTCGCATAAATATATTTGCACAAGATGCAGATTTACAGCAAAAGAAAAAGTCGAAGAGGGAGGGGGAAATAAATATTTCAATGCACCTTTTCAATTCCGAAAACATTTCGTGACCTTGCGGAAATAAATAAACAGCCAACGCATTGTTTTCTACGTCTTATTTTAGACAAAACTCAAAATTTATAGAGATAAGACTGTGAATTGCAGAATCAAACTACTCAAACGAAAATATTCCGCGCATCTCCGTATTATTATGAAAAAACTGAACTCGGCTTTGTTTTTTTACGGTGAGAACTATATTTTTTTAAGATATATATTTTCCCCTACACAATATAACGAAATGTGTGTTTTCTTTATAATGAATGACCATAGACTTTTATATTCGTAAGGAGTTTTTTTGGATATTAGAAATTAATATATTTTGAAAATATTCTTTTAACCGGCCTCGGATCCGTCAATCGTTTAACCGAAAAGTTTTCAAGTTTAGCTATAAAGATTCAGATTTTTACAATGAAATATTCCATTCTGTAAACAGCGTGAGTGAATATTAACGTCGTACTGTTCTGCTACACGAGGGCTTTTGGCGACGGACCACGTAATTTTGAACCATGGTCAAGTGACGCGGACGACACCTGAGCTTACACCCCCCTCTCCTAACTACCAAACCACACCAAGGGGAGGACGTTTCAGCTCTCGACAGATTTAACGTGCATCGCTGCCCTACACGGCGGATCTTCAGTGCTACTGGGCTCGAACTCATGACATGCCTGCCATGATCGGATACCTTGACCACTGGGCTTCCGCATCCCTTCTGTAAGTAGGGAATTTACTATAGTGCAAACGTTGTTATTGTATTACGAGCTCAGTGTATGCAGGGACGTCCTAAGACTTGTTGAGGCCCCGGGCCTCTACGTAAAAGTAGACCTTAAGCAAATGTAGGTACTACCTATGACCCTTAAATATAGATAGTACATAACATATGTTGTCAAATACTGGTACAAACAGTAATCTGAAACAAACAAATGTGAGTGTTTTACAATCGCACAAATCAACTCGATTGATGAGTAATGGTGGTGTATGGTGGTAGACCAAGGACTATGCATGGACGACGGTCACCACATAATAATACAGTCTTGCCATTGTTGCCAGTTGACACATAGTCCGAAATTCCTAGTTTTTAGGAGAATACAACTGCAAATAGCATTTGACTGTTAAAATTATTCGTAGTAAGATTTTATTAAGGCTCAGTTGAGAACGAAACAAAGTCCCCACTGAGGCCGAGGCCCAGGGGGACTTCAGACCCCATGCCTTAAAACGTCACTGAGAATATGAGTTATTCTAAATCAATTGATATAATGATCATGAATAACTATCATAAAGGTAATAAGTATTATTAAAGTATCGATTGTGTGTGTGAAAATGAACAAACAAAAAAACAAAAATATTTAAAAGCTTAAGATTCTAACAAACATTTGATTCACTTGCAAGGATCTTATAAAACATCTTAAAATTTATTTAATTAAAACGTATTAGCTTTTAAGGCCTTTTGGCTTCGATAGTCGAGTGGTCAAGGTCGCGAACTCATGATCAGTGCTTTTTTCGTCGAAACGGGAGTTCGAATCCGTATGCCACTGAAGACCGGCCATGTAGAAAATTTATAGCATATTTAAACCTGCTAAAAGGCTCCAAGTCTTCTCTTCGGTGCAGGATATCCGGTGTTTGGATAGAAGGATAAGTGTAGTATATATATATATATATATATATATATATATATATATATATATATACATATATAAATTTATATACACTGCTGGCCACTATAAATGCAACACCATGAAGGAAGCATGCAAATAACATGAAATTTACAACATGCATTAGCGAAGATGAGATATGCAAATGATTAGAATTTCAGCGCAGACACACATCACGCGTGCCTGTAGCGCCACCTCAAAGCGCTGTTTAAGGCTTGGAGATTTCGACGATTTCAATTTCGGCAATTGTGTTTTTCTAGTGGTTTTTTCAAAAAACGATCGGTTATGTCTCGTAGAAAACAGCGATCAGCTTTTGATTAAGTATCCGAGTTCGGCAGAGGAAGGATAGTGGCCTGCTAAGATATTGTGGATTATCTTTCAGGAAAATCGGTAGTCGTGTTGGACGAAACCAAACAAATGTAATGCGGATATGTGACCGTTGGATGCAGGAGGGTACGACGGATCGACGTGGTCAATCGCATCCACCACAATGCACCACTTCACGTGAGGACAGGCAAATTGTGAGTATGGCAGTGACGAATGGCTAAGTCACATCACGAACCATAGCACAGCACATTGAGCCTGTAACGCATCATTCAGTGTCTGCGCATACCATTCGACGCCGTTTACAGCAGAGTGGTCTGTCCGCAAGACGTCCATTGCTTGGTCTACCCTTGACGCTGAACCACAGACGTCTCCACCACCAATGGTGCGATGAAACAAAGATGTGGGCGGCAGAATGGAATGAAGTTGTCTTTACTGACGAGTCACGCATCTGTCTGCTACACCACGATGGTCGGATTCGAGTCTGGAGACACCGTGAAGAGAGGATGCTGAACAGCTGCGTTATGCACCTCCACACTGGTCCTACACCGGGTATTATGGTATGGGGCGGTATTGGATATCACTCTAGCACTCCTCTAGTACGCATTGCCGGTACTTTAAACAGCCAGCGCTACATCTCCGAGGTGTTGGAGCCAGTTGTCCCTTACCTTCAGGGCTTGGCCACAGTCATATTTCAACAGGATAATGCACGACCACACGTGGCACGCATTGTCCAAAGGTTCTTCATCAATCCCCAGATTGAATTGCTTCCCTGGCCGACACGCTCTCGGGATCTTTCGCTGATAGAAAACATGTGGTCCATGGTTGCTCAACGGTTGATCCAGATTACACCTCCAGCTGCCACACCAGATCAACTTTGGCAACGTGTGGAAGCTGCTGGGTCTGCTGTACCCCAAGAACACATCCAAAGTCTTTTTGAATCAATGCCAAGGCGTATGACAGCGGTGATCTCAAACAATGGCGGCTACTCTGGCTACTGATTCTGGCAGGAACCACACTTCACAGAAGTCTATAAATTTAATCATTTGATTACTTGGTCAACATGTCATCTACAAAATAAATTTTGTTGTGCTATATCTTGTATTTCTTTGTGTTGCATTTACGATGGCCAGCAGTGTATGTATAGGATAAAAGCGAGACTAACTCATTCACTTCCGAGATCTCCAGAACTATTAAACCTACAGACTTGAAATTTGGAAAATATGTTTCTTTTGTTGAGTAAGATCTCAGTATCCGCTAAGAACTAGTTTTTCAATAATCGATTTCCCCAAATGAGATTGTAGAGGCGCACAATACGTAAAAAATTCCCCTTTTTGAACTATTAGGCTCTTACAGACTTGAAATTTGTTAAGCATGTTCCTTTTTTTTCTTGGGTAGAGATCCACTAAGAACGTATTTTGCGGAAATAGATTCCCAGAGGGAGTTGTGGAGAGTTACATGGGGTTGTTGTAGTTAAAAAAAATCCCATTTTTTAATTATTTGACTAATAGATTTTGAATTCGGTAAACATGTTTCTTATGTTGAATAGAAATTCACTAGGAAAAGGTTTGAAAAAATCTACTCCTAAGGAGCTCTGTGGGAAGGGTTACGAGAGCTTAAAAAACAAATATATTTTCGTTTTAAAAATTCGTCCTGTACTTAAATCACGAGAGATCCTAGAAGAATGTTACTCAATACAACCCAAAGATTAATACTGTAGAATTCAGGGGCATCGCAATGGCCGTGTCAGCCGTATCAATGATACGGTGCCCCAAATTACAGGAGCCTCAACATATGTACAGAAAAAATTGTAAAATATTAAGGGGCACCGAAAAAGAGCATCAATGAATTTTTGATACAGAGCCCACTCAGAACTAACTACGCCATTGGATATCTTATTAACTTAAAAACGATTATAGAGTCATACAATAACGTGAAATACCCAACGAAGAGGGCGAATAACGGCCATTCGGATGTAACACATAGTATTACTAGTTAATAGCAATTTATTCGCAAATGTTATTGTATTCTGTTATATTCCTTTAATTTTTTTATAAAATATCAACAGATGAAGATTTGAAATTTACAGTACTTTACATATCAGTTTCTATTATAGTAATTTTGTTCCGAGTAATTAAGTCTGATAAAGTTTTGAAAACCTCATTCATCCACGGCCAATTAGAGCACGAACTTATGGTAGCTTTTGCGCTAAATGTTATACACACACATTATGAATGTAAGATAACTCTTAAATAATTATGATAAAAAACAAAGCTTAGGTGACATTAATTCTTCTCCAGAATATATTAAGCGTGCTAAAAATGACATGTACAGATACAATCTTCTTTAAACTGTTGTCTATATGCATAAACCTTTCTTTTTTTAAAAAAATATTTTCCATCATTATTTAACAGATGAATCAATTCAAGTGTCATCAAAATTACAACTCTTTTAAATCTTTCACGCATAATGATCCCGATCTGATACATACATTATTTTTGTCATTAGTTTAAATTAAAAAATTTTACTATATATAGTATGTTATAACTATTTTGAAGCATGTAACAAACGAATTGTTCATTATCAATTCTGTTTCCTGTTATTGAGTTCTAAAGGACCGTCGGTTTCATGTTGTTCTGTTTCATACGTAATCATTTCTTTATGCAGTACGTCAGTGGTTTTCAAATTTTTTGAACTCACGGAACTCCTGCTTTAAGCTATTACGCACTCATAAAAATATAAGCTTACTTAATAATTGCCTTAAATTTCATCAATCAGTATTGGTTTACAGTGAAAAAATCGTTTTACACGAAACTGAGTGAAATATTTTTCACTTTGAAAAAATTTCGTGTTAAGAAGATCCAATACGATTCAATTGACAAAAATCGGTCAAAAAATCAAAATTAATTTTTTTAGCCTAAGCTATTCTTTATTTACATTTCTATAACCTCACAAAATTTTAAAGCTCTAAGCTTAGAAAAAGCAGAATTATGATAGTTTTTACGTTCGTTTTTATTCACATCCCTATTGCAAATCAGAACTTTAAACTTACTTATCTTCATTTAAAATGCTGAGGCTTTTTTTCTACTGTGCCTAATGCTTTGAATTTTTTTTTACCTATTGCTAATAGTACATGTAACAAAAGTTGGTATGCATTTTTGAATCAAAGCAATACTTATTTTATTTAAAATAATCGAACTCAGAATTTATATATTCTTAAGGTATTTTCAATAAGCATCCATAAAAAAAGTACTGTACGAATACCAATCATGTTATCGGAAAACCCATACCAATTTTCGTTGTACATAGTTCGACATACTTGTAAATCAAATTCCGTGCGTGTACGTAAATTTTGTAGGGGAATAGAAGCCTTTTAAAATCACTTCACAAATTTTAAGTTTTTTTCTTAAAAAAAATTAAATGGATATCTTTTTATGAAATTTTGAGCACAAAACCTGTTTTACATAGTATACACACATAGGAGGCAACCAAAAATATTTTAAAAATCCTTAAATTAAAAATGTGTGCGTAAATCGTACCATTTCCCCTTTAAAGGATATTGCAAAAAAAAACCCATATATATATATTCCACTAAATTAAATTTATTAGAGTACATTTTATTGCCGAGATATGTATATATACACGTGTTTAATAAAAATAAGTGAAACACACAAAAACATTCACAAAAACTTGATGAAATTTAATACAAAATTTTCCAAATTTTTTGAAAAACATGTATTGAGTTTTTCGTAAATAATCTGATATTTTTCTTTGCATTGCCTTTTAAAGCATAGAATTGTCAACAAATTGTTCGATGTCGTCCATTTTGTCATTCCTTTCACCATTGGAACGTGCGTCTAAGTAACACCTCCTACTTTTCATTGCGTTACTCATTTCGGATAACGTGGGAACCGCGCGGAGCTACGTTATTCATTTCATTTTCATCGTCGGAATCTACATCAATGATAATTTTTTAGCTTTGAACAATCTCCAAAACGTCTTTGTCTGCCACAATTAGGGCTGTACACACATTATCGTCATCTGCTGCAAAAAATTCTTCTGATGATACAGTAGGGCCGTTCAATAATACAGAAATTTCCGCATTTTCTTCATTTTTAGAAGAGAAATCTTTTCGTGTTAAACGATTTTCGTTTCGTGTTAAGAGAAAAAATTGCATAAAAATACATAGTAATTTTTCGGGAACGTTGTTTTATTTCGTGTTAGCCGGTATTTCGTCAGAAACGTTTTCACGTGTAATTGTTTTCCTTATGAAATTGTAAAAGGAATATCTGCTGATTATAAAATAAAATCTTCTAATTATTTAATTTATTAATTTATTAATCTAATTTATTAATCAATCTTCTAATTAATAAATTCTTCTAAAGCAATAACCCTTATTTCTCATAGCATTTACTAGAAACTGATGTAAGCGATGTCCATTCCAAAAACTAACTTGTAAAGAATAATTAAAATTCAGCAAATAATCCTCTATGTTTCCGCTAAGATTCTAATTTTGCATATTTATCTCGTAAATATCTAAAAAGATGACATAATCTTTAAAATTGCCATTCTGAGTCAACCTTTAAATAATTGAATTTGCCTAAGAATGTGTAAATATGCTTAAAGCAAGATGAAGAAATAGATAAACAAAAAAGGAATTTTAATGAATCGCTTCACAGCATGGTTTTCTTGAAATTCAAAATAATAATCTTTGGTGGGATTCTTTTGTGCGGAACAACCTTTTAAAGAACAATGAATATGCATTATATCATCTTGTGGGTTTGGATTATATTAGCTCTCTCATTGTTTATATTGCTGATTCTATTTTGTATAATTGGTTATTTTTCAATCTTAAGTAATTGAAATTTGTTTTGTTTTTTTGGCTGTTTTTTTTAAACATTTTTTCTTATGTCAAGAAGAATTATTCGTCACCGTTCAAGTAGATTTCATAGTTTTTTATTTTAGTTTGTTTCTTTCAAATGGAAAGAAAATCTTACTTTTATTTTAACAAAGAAGAGTGCAAATTTATTAGAATCCATTATGGTATAAAAGCATTTTAAACTACATTTTTATGACAAGTTCAAACGTTGCATTTTTTTTTATTTGCCAGTAAGATGTATATTTATGACAACGTTAAATTTTTGTTATAAAGAAAATTTGTCGAAAATGTGGAGATATATTGCCTTTTCATAAAAATTTTCCATGTGCTATAAATTTACGAAATGCATTTACGAATAAAATTAAGTCCATTTAAATCATGATCTTATAACCTGCAAGAGTTAATTTTTTTTTATAAATATGTGTGTGGATTCAATCAGAAGATATGTTTATGGAGGAAAAATAGTATTATGTATATTGAATCTTATAGAATAGAAAGTTTTTTTAAAAAACTATGCTACAACATATGCTTCAAAATATTTCAAAAATATTAATACAAGTATCTTTTTATTTTATGAATAGTTTGTTAATATATGTATATGATGCCTTTTTTGACAGGGGGATTTAAATCACATGTATTCTAACAAATGGTTTTTTGCCTTTGGTTTCAATCAGTGGCACACACAGGAATTTTTCAAGGAATGGGGGGTCCGGGGACGAAAGTTCACCATTCTTATATCATGCTCCTTTTGATTTTGTCGATTTTCGGGAACAAAACGCAGTAAAAAACTAATAATTGAATAAATAATTAGCATTAATTAATAAAATTAATCATTAATAACAAATACTTAATTAAATTTTACGTACTATGTACTTAGAATTATAATTATTGGGAAAAAATCAAGGGCTTTGGGGGGGGGGGTGTCGGACTCCCAGGACCCCCTCCCCTTGTGTGCACCACTGGTTTCAATATATGAAAATTTTCTTTTTATCAAACTGAAAAAACTTCATTGTAAACATTTCTCAACTGTTGTTAACCATTAGATATAATTTTTCTACTGTTAACTGATTTTTTAAGATACTAACTGTTAAATACTAAAATTTTGCTTTAAAATCCACTTGTCACATATTATGTAAATCACTTTTACGTAGAATTTTTTATTAAATCTTTAAAGTTTCAATAAATGTTGTTCCGACATTGTAGCATCTACGGTATACTTCTGAGTGCTGGTGTAGTCAGTTATTGGAACTTTAACTTGGTATCTATTGAGCGAGGTTGTTTTTCCTTGGATGAAAAAAAATTGTATCAACATGTTTAATTAAAATCTTGCCCGCATTTCTGTTGCTACAATAAAATATTTCATTCGTTTTTTTTTTATTGTCTAAGTTGGAATTTGAAAATTGTGTGTGGGTGTTTGATCTTCTCTCGCATAAATAAAACTTTTAATTGTAGTTATTTACTTATCGTGGTTGACTTGTTTAAAATTTTTGCTTACAACTCATTTCACATTTCCGCTTAAATTGATGTTTATTAATGTTATTTCTTTTTTAGGCATTTTCCCCTAACATGAAATATGTAGTTTCGGTTGGCTCTCAGCACGACATGGTTGTGAATGTCTGGGACTGGAGGAACAAACAGAAAGTTGCCTCGAACAAAGTCTCTTGCAAGGTTTGTAAAAATAATAATAATATTTATTTTTATTTATTTATTACTGTACGCACAGAATTCCCTTATAAATCCGGAAGGAATGAGAAATCTCAGATAACAAAAATTCCAGTTAAATTATTATTTATGAATACGAAATTGAAGAAGTTGGTACATAATTAAAAAGTTAGCGCTTATTTAATTCATTATTCCTTAGAACAATATAGGAAACTTGACTGCTTTGTCTTTTCAATATTTCACGAAAGGGTGCTGCTATGCAAAATTTTCAGAATTTATTTTCCCGTCCAATTACTGTCTTCTTGAAATTGCAAGTAATCAAAAAGAATTTAGACATTTATTAGTACAGAACTGTGACTTGTACTCCACTGTGATATGTAGTTCTTCTATACGCAGGTTGGATCATTTTGCACAGTACCAGTTAAGGTATCCGACTACGTTCGAAACCGTGATTTTAAAAAAGCGCATAAATGGGTAATTTTCATCATATTTAGTGTCACTTAGATTATAATACATGCATAAGATTGTTTTAAGGGCATTTTGACAAAAAAATTTATTTAAATACAATATTTTGGCAAAAAATTAACTTAGAATAATCATTTTTCCAAATGCTCTCCTTTTGTGAAAAATGGTTGTATTATAATAATATTTTGCCTGTATATAGCTCAGAACTCTCTACAGATGCTCAACTAGAATTTTTGAAAAATTCCCATTATTTTCAGAGTTACCACCAATTGAAATAATTATCGGCGTTTTTTTCTTAAAATTGCTCCCCTCTGTTGTCGTAAAATATGAATAAACCCACTTCTCAGTTATATATTTCAAAAATTTTAGTTGAGACACTGTAGAGAGGTATGAGCTATAAACAGGCAAAATATTATTATAATAGAAGCATTTTTCACAAAAGGAGAACATTTGGAAAGAAGATTATTCTAAGTTAATTTTTTGCCAAAATATTGTATTTAAATAAATTTTTTTTGTCAAAATATCCTTAAAACAATTTTATGCATATATTCTAATCTGAGCGACACTAAATATCATGAAAATTATCCATTTATGCGATTTTGCAAAATCATGGTTCAGAACGTAGTCGGATACCTTAAGCCTTTTACGATTTCATCGTCATTTAGTATTTTATTAGGGGCTAAATTATTGCCTTTATTTAACTAATCACGCACTGTTTCCTCGTAAACATTTTCCTATTCATCCTTGTAAAATATTCAAGACCTATGCAACATTTCGCAAGCGCTGTCTTCCTCTTCAGTTTCTGATGTTTTCCACCACATTTATTTTATCTTATTTTGTTTTGCTGGAAACCTATTCCTTTTCAAACAGAAGCCAATTCGTAAATGGCTTCTCCAGCATAATCAAATTTTTCCAAAATTCATATGAACCATTAGTGTCTTCCTTCACAAAATTAAACATAAAATAGCAAAATTGAATAAAAAGCAGAAATAAAATCCTTTTTTATTATTATTTTAAAGTTTTTGATGAGTGTTTCCTGGATAATTGCGAGTCTACTGAAGAAAACTGTATTTCTTATCAAGGACTTCGAATTTTTCATATATTGGGATCTTATAACACTTTAATTTCTCATAAAGAATATTTTATTGTTTTCAAGATATACGGGGAAAGACAGTAATGTGTACAAACCACTCTTGCTGAGGGTCTAAAATATATAGACTTCCTTCTAAAAATATATAGACGATGGCGCCTAGAGGTATTCTTTATGGTATAAATTAAAATTCTATAGGTGTATGGGTATTGAACCCTTGTGTCTGCAACTGGAGGAAGAGAGAAATCCCTATAACAAGATAAATGTTATGAACTTCTTTAAGGTATCCGACTACGTTCGGAGCCATGATTTTAAAAAAGCGCATAAAAGGATAATTTTCATGATATTTAGTGTCACTTAGATTAGAATACATGTATAGAATTGTTTTAAGGACATTTTTTGACAAAAAGAAATTTTTTTAATACAATATTTCGGCAAAAAATAAACTTAGAACAACCTTTTTTCAAAATGTTCTTCTTTTATAAAAAAATAATTCTAAAATAATAATAATTTAATTTGTTATATTCTCCAGAGAGTCTGGACTATTTTTTTTTTGGAAAAATTCACATTATTTTCAGAGTTACAACCCATTGAAATAATTATCAGCGTTTTTTTCTTAAAATATCCCCCCTCTGTTGTCGTAAAACATGGATAAACCCACTTCTAAGTTATATATTTCAAAAATTCTAGTTGAGCCTCTGTACTGAGGTCTGAGCCTATATACAGGCAAATTATTATTATAACAGAAGCATTTTTCACAAAAGGAGAATATTTTGAAAATGGGTCATTCTATGTTCATTTTTTTCAAAATATTGTACTTAAATAATTTTTTATTGTAATACTATTCTTAAAACAATTTTATATACGTTTTCTAATCTAAGTGACACTAAATATCATAAATATTATCCGTTTATATGCTTTTGCAAAATCACGGTTCCAAACGTAGTCGGATACTTTAGAAAAAATTACCGACAAGAAATGGAGACTTGCACATATTTGAAGATCAACAAAAATTCGTTCACCCCGAGTTTAAAAGTGTAGTTTTATCACATTCAGCAATTAGTAGCTAGTATAGCGTGATTTGGAAATGTAGTAAAGAGGTTTAATCCATGCCATAAAAATATTAATAATTCATGATAAAAAGGTTAATCAAATGTTTAATTTACATTTACCTTACATAATTGCTAAAACCTACTTCGGCTAATGCAGTGGTCTTCAAACTGTGTTCCACGGAACTCTGAGATTCCACGAGGCTTACTCAGGAGTTCCACGAGTTACAATAAAAAAATCGATAAGAAACTTATAAATGTATATGCAAAATGGATTCACGTTCTCTAAAATCTGCTTGTACACCCACATGAATTTAAAGCTCATCCCTGTCATTAAGAAACTGAAAATTTTATTAATACACAATAACTTTATTTTGCAATATTCTTTAAACTTTTATTATGATATAATAAAAGAATATTAAAACGCGTTTAATCATTATATATATTGCTAGATTGTGAATATTTTATTACTTACTAACCTGATTTCCACGAGATAATTTTATATTCGTTAGTACAATGTCTTGCAAAACTAAATGGTTTTCCAATGGAAAATTCACCTTTTTATTTTTGAAAAAAAAAACCACCTACAACATATCAAAAAATTCAATGCTAAAAACGTATACTTAAGCAAGAACAGATCCCAAATTTTAGGTTGCTAATTCCTGCAAAATACACAGTATTTCTTACACAGTTATAAATGCTTAATGCTATTCAGGACAATGTTTATGAGTGAAAACTATTTCTGAACGTGAGTGGCTACAAAATCAAAGTATAAAAACAAATGAAACTCGGAATATGTAATGCGATTGCAGTTTTTCCCAGTAGCCCTAGACGTCCACAGTTTGTGTGAAAAAAATGAAAGCACATATCCCAGTTACTAAACATAATGCTTGGATAGGTGACACTTGAATCACGAATTAATATTATTAATGAGTAAATTATATTGAAAGTAGATTAATTTTTTTAATAATAGATGTAATACTTTTTATAATTGCCTTTACATAATCTCTTTTGATCTATCTTAAATATTATTTTGATATATTCTAAGTGTGCGTGTGGAATAGGGTTCCACGAAAATACTTTTCAGTTCTAAAGGTTCCACAAAAACATCCAGTTCTAGGGGTTCCACGAAAACACCATCTAGTTCTAGGGGTTCCTCGAAAACACCATCTAGTTCTAGGGGTTCCACGAAAATACCATCTAGTTCTTGGGGTTCCACGAAAACACCATCTAGTTCTAGGGGTCTAGTTCTAGGGGTTCCACGAAAACACCATCTAGTTCTAGGGGTTTCTCGAAAACACCATCTAGTTCTAGGGGTTTCCAAAACACCATCTAGTTCTAGGGGTTCCACGAAAATACCATCTAGTTCTTGGGGTTCCACGAAAACACCATCTAGTTCTAGGAAAGGGAAGAGCGCGTGCTGTTGTCTCGTGCGAGTCAGAGAAAGAAGTGTGAGAAATCGTCCTACGGTGCCTACGGAGCAATCACTGGGCATATGGCTCCCAAAGCGTGCCTCCATCCCATATCTGGAAAGTAGATGTGGAGCGATTGTGTTCGTGATTTTAAAAAAAGTGCATAAATGGATAATTTCCATGATATTTAGTGTCACTCAGATTAGAATACAATGAATAAAATTGTTTTAAGGACATTTTGACTAAAATTTATTTAAATATAATTTTTGGCAAAAAATTAACTTAGAATAATATTTTTTTCTCTAAATGTTCTCTTTTTGTAAAAAATGGTTCTATTATAATAATATTTTGCCTGTATATATCTCAAACCTCTCTACAGAGGCTCAACTATGATTTTTAAAAAAATCCCATAATTTTCACAGTTACAACCAATTAAAATAACTATCAGCGTTTTTTCTTAAAATTTCTCCCTCTGTTGTCGTAAAACATGGATAAATCCACTTCTAAGATATATTTTTCAAAAATTCTAGTTGAGCCTCTGTAGAGAGGTCTGAGCTATATACAGGCAAAATATTATTCTAATAGAAGCATTTTTCACAAAAGGAGAACATTTGGAAAAAAGATTATTCTAAGGTAATTTTTTTTGCCAAAATATTGTATTTAAATAAATTTTTTTTTGTCGAAATGTCATTAAAACAATTTTATGCATATATTCTAATCTAAGTGACAGTGTTTCCAATCATGAAAATTATCCATTTATGCGCTTTTGAAAGTCACGGTTCCGAACGTATAGTCGGTTACCTTAAGGGGAGTTTCGGTGGATGCTGAGGTATGCCACAGCTGGTTCTTAATTCCAGTAACTGAAAAATACAATCGTTTTTAATGACAAATGCTTTCTCTTCTGCTTGCATTACTTTTCAAATCATGTAGAAACTAGAAGCAAAAACGTATTAAAATTAAAATTAATTGCTTTATTAAATTTAAAATGAAAATTCTTAATTTAATTTAAAAATTAAATTTCTATATGAAAACCAATCTCTTATTCTCTAAACAATATATCATTAATTTGATCACATTTTATTTTATAAGCATGGTTCCTATTTTTTTCACAAATAATATCCTTTTCAAAAATACTCAGTTTTAGAGATCGATTATTCTTTTCTTTACATTTTGGTGAACTGGAAACACGAGATCTTTCGAAATTTGAAAAACTGTAGTTGTGTTTCCCACGTGTTGAGATCATTGCCTGATGCATATTACTTTCGCCCAAATGTTTGAATTCGTGGTAAAATATTATTTTTACCCCCATATATTAGTTTTTCGGGTGTTTCTTTATTAGAGGATGTGTGGGTTAGATACACAACTGAGGGCGATTTCATGGCTCGCCCTATCCGTTTTCATATCACCAAAATGATTTAGTTGTCATGGTGATACAGCCTTCATATACTGTTTTTGGTTTTGATTTGATTCACGTCTACTCTCCCAGAGCTATGAGCTGGGACATGGGACTAGTTTTATCCTTGAAGAAAATTTGTCAAAAGTAGCACCCCTTTTTCCATAAGGACGTATTTCAAGTAATTTTAGATTAAATTTACTTAAATATCAAAAATGATAAGTCCCCCCCCTGGTCTTCATGCTTTTTGCGAAAATAACGCATCTTTCTCTCTTTTCAAGTAAAGATTCCTTCTCTCTAAATCTCCCCTTTTTATGATATATGTATTGCATAGATAATTTTATTTGTAAAAAATAAGATAACGAGACAATGAATTACGCAAATTAATAATCAAATCGAAGAGTTTAATAAAATATATGATGCAGAAATGTATGTATTTTATTTATTTATTTAAGGTGACTGGCTGCATTCAGAACCGTGATTTTGAAAAGCGAATAGATAAATAATATTTTTGAAATTTAGTGTCAGTTGATTTAGAATAAAAATATAAAATGCTTTACGATATTATCAGAAGAAAACTTATTTAAATGCTATTTTTTGACAGAAAATGAGGAATGAATGACACATTTTCAAAAAACATCCTCCTCTTATGAGAAATGCTTTTATAACAAGAATAATTTATCTTCATATAGCTGAGATTTCTGCACCGGGATTGAATTAAAATTTTTAAAGAAATTTACATTATTTTCAGAGTTACGATCAATTGAAATAATAACAGGTGTTTTTTGTTAAAATTTCTCTAATCTCCCTCTGATATATTAAAATATTAATAAATCCACTTATGAATTATATATTTCAAAATTTTTAGTTCAACCTCCAATATAGAAGCCCTAGCTATATATAAGCAAGATATTGTTATAGAAACATTTTCATAAAAGGAGAAAGTTTTGAAAATGTGTTATTCATTTTTCACTTTTTGCCAAAAAATTGCATTTAAAGAATTTTTTCTTGTAATAATATTCACCAAACAATTTTACATACATATTTTCAAATAACACTAAATATCAATTTATATATATATATATATATATATATATTCATTTATACACTTTTCAAAATAAGGGTTTCAAACATAGTTAGTCTCCTTGAAGAAAATGTACACTACAAATAAATAAAAAGCTCCAGTTACAGAGTGCAGGACAGAAAAAGGAACAGTAAGAGCCAAAAAACTTCACCAAACACGATTGAAGAGCTATGAACGGTCAAAAAATACACATATTAGGGGAAAACACACACACGCAAACTGAAACACATTAAGAATAATAATTAATTAATATTAAGAGTTTAAAAGTTGTAAAAGTTACATTTAAAAACATTAAAAGACATTTTTTTTTAAAAAAATCAAGCTCGTCAGAAAACCTGTTAAAAATTTTATAAAACAAATATATATATATATATATATATATATATAGTAAGAAATAATCTGATAAATTTACCTTCAAATAAAGAATTGTTTGTCAAACTTTTCCCGTGTACAGAAAAAGGAATACTGCTTAAAATATAAACGCAGTCAATCATATTATTGACGACTTTATAGAAAAGAGAACATAAGAAAAATATCATCGGGATTTCAAACTCTTGGAATATCAAAAACTTTGTCTTGATAAGAGGAGGATAAATCTTACGAATAAAAATAATTTTTTCCATAAAACAAAGAACTCACAAACCTATTTTGTTCCTTTTCAAGCATTGCAATTCTATTTTTGTAATAAGGGTCCCAAATGAGGCTGCAATATACAAGATGTGAGTGGATAACAACAAAATATAGAACTTTCAAGGCAAGCGCATTAGAAAATGCTCTAGTTTTGCGTTTGAGAAACCCAAGTTTTTCGTATGCTTTAGAGATTGAGCCATCAGTATGGCGTGTCAGATTAAGTTTTGTGCTAAATGTAATGGCTATACCAGTGACAGAGTTTGAATGAAGTAAGAGTGTTTTACTGGTTAGATAGGAATAAAATATATGCTGAGATTTTGAGTATTGCTAAGAATGCAGAACAGTGTTTGTATATTTGATTCTCATAATCATAACAAATATGATGAATATACTAATAATGCCATAAACATATTTAATACATAAAAATATTACACTGAAAATTTTTTTTAAGTATATCAACGTTAAAATTACTAACTGAAACGTTAATCGAAGTTGTAGTATCAAGGTGTAATTAGAATTTTTTAAAAAATAAAATGACTCCAGACAAACATTTCCCGTAGTATAATCAGTTTTACAGTATTATTCATTACAAAACGATATATCGCCATTTAGAACAAGGGTCCTTGTATCCTTAGATATTTGGAAACAGGGGATAAATTCCTTTCTTTTTCAATAATATCTGACATCTTGCATTTCTTTTTATTACAGTTTAATGCTAGTTATAAAAGTATAGCGTTTTTCATCAATAATAATATGTCGAATTATAATGTTTTTATGTAGGATGAGAACTATTAAAATTATTTGCTTTTAAGAATAAAATAAGTTTTATTTGATTATTACAGATAAAATAAGACATGCAGTATAATTATTTGTAGTATTAAAATAACACACTTTTTAATATCCCAAGGAAAAAATGTCCATATTACCACCTTTTACATTTATTTTTTGTGTTATTTATTTTTCAATAAAAATTAATTGTAACTGCACATCTATTTAGATAATATATGTGTAAAAAAAGGTGATATCTAATCTTCGTTTTATTTAAAAGAGAATCTAAGAAGCAAAAAAGGCTTAAGAACCTTTGTTGTAGAGCAAAATTTATTACATTTTCTTCTACAATACGCTAAATTTGGAAACACACTATAAACATCTATTACTTTCTACTCCATCAATCATAGAATATTCCATTTCTCCAAAAACCTTTACGACATCAGCATTATACCACTTTCCACAATTGCATCATATTTTTTATACGCAAATTTATACCTTTTGTATTTTATCACACATTGTTCAGAAAACATTTATTTTTATCTTCACGCCGTATACATTCGTACACATCTCCAGTAACTACATACTCTGGTAATAAAAACAATTTGCAGATGCAAAAAAATAGATCTCAAATTCAATTCATTTAATATATATAGATATTTTTTTTTATGTATTCACAGGTGAAAGCCTTATCATTTGCCGCAGGCGGCAATTATTTCGTCACGGTGGGGAGCAACCACGTCAAGTTTTGGTACTTGGAATATTCACGCTCCACAAAGGTAAGGAGAAGAATTTTGATGGTTTTTTGATTGCCTCTCCCTCTGTCTGTTGCACAAAAAAACAAAGGAACAGAAATAATTCTGATCTGCATTCTAGTTGAGCTCTTGTGACATTTCCTTTCAAACTTTCAGCCTCGTTTGTAATGTGTGTAACTGAACTCCTTCAAAAGATTCGCTTGGCAGCCGTCAATTATAAGTTGATGTAATGGATCTGTATTATTAAATGGTCTTTGTAATGAATTCAAGGCAAACCTTCAGTATTAGGCTAATGTCAATGTGCCCGTTATAGGATATATATTTTCAGATAGAAAAATACCCAAAGAATAATTGAATAAGCTTGTACGGCTAAGCAGAGACGTCTTACGGCATGGGGCAACTGTGCCCAGGGCCTTGGGGGCCTCGTCTCGTTCTCAACTCAGCCTTAATAAGATAATAATTCGAATAATTTCAACGGTCAAATGTTATTTTCGATTGAGGGAAAAACTGGGAATTCGGATGATAGGTCAATTGGCTACATGGGATGATCGTCGTCCACGTACAGGCTTGGGTCTACCACAATACACCTTCATTACTCAATCGGTCAAAAGGTGCAGTCGGTTGAGCCGGTTTGTGCGATTGTAAATCATGAACATTTATTTGTTTCGGATTAATAATTTTTGTTAGGAAAATAAGTAGGAAGAGAGAATCGTTTCCGACCCGTGATTGTCGACCTACGTTTCATGCCATGAAGTAAAAACTCTCGCTGTACGGTAACAATATGCATTTAGAAAATGTGAATCTCATGAACAATTCGAAAGTTTGAATTCTGAGTGCAGAATGTGAAGGATTTATGCGATTTTTCCTCCTTCTTTTAGAATAAATGCTTTAATCAAAAATCCTCATTATTAAAAGATTTAAGTCGTTTACTCGTGTCTAACGGAAAACAGTATCAAAAATTTTTTGCAAACGACATTTTTCACTAGATTAGTGAATCCATACATATATAATCCACCCCTTTACTTTCCCTTAAAAAAAGTTCCAAAAAATTTCGGCTAATACACGAAAATATACAGTAAGTTCATTTATACATTTGTGTGTAATGCTCTTGTATATGTGACTTCAAAATATATAAAAGACATCCAGATTTAAAATTTTCAAAAGTAACGACGAATTTTAAATTTCAATTCATAAAAAAGGTTTTTTTTCTTCAAGTTTTTTACAAATTAAAAAGATTTAAGGGGGAACAACGTTAGAGTAGTTCTATATATGTTATACGAAATTTTGAATAACACCTTTCCTGGACGTTGGATTGGAAGGTAACATTGTTGCATGGCTTCTTAAATTTTCGAATTTAACGTCGTTTTTCAAAGGGAAGGTTTAATATCAAAATTGACACTTAAAGAGTTATTTTTCTATATTTAGAACTTATTGGCTTTGGAACTTTTAAATCAGTTGTTTTTCTGAACGATATACGCAACTTGAATCAGTTGAGTTTCCGTATACCTACAATAGTAGATTTAATAACATGTCACATTTTATGTCACATTTCGTGGATGACGCAACGGAAAGACTCGTAATTTTCTCAGACTAAAAATCAGCTCTCGAGGTCATTTGCAATGGAGTTACCAATATGACACAAGGCATTAACATTCTCCTCGGGCAGATTAATAAACCCAGTATACTCCAGTGGATTCCTACTCATGTTGGTATTGGAGGTAATGATTGTTCGAATGTCGTAAGGAGGCTTGAGAATTGGATAAGCCTTCGACTACCACCTCGGAGGATGCAAACGCGGTAGCCAATCACAAAATTTCTAACCAGCGTTTCATAAAACCAACTATCCCAGAGCTCAATTGCCCTAGAAATTTATCGTCTACAACAGCAAGACTCCCCATGGATCATTTCAAAGGTATGAAAATATCTCCAGATAATTCCCTATCGTACCCCATTTGAAGAAATTGTCCGCAAACCCAATTAACACCAGAGCATAATTTTGACTGCGAGGCCATTTTTACATCTATTTTAAACTTGATGCATCACCACAGAGCATTCTTTACTGTCCTCAAGCTCCAGACCTGGGCTCGCTTGTTATTTGGGGCTTTTGGACCTATATAGAAATGCACCAAATCCATAGACATGACAAGGAGAAGAAAAATGAAAAATTGACATGCCTCAAACATTGATAAACATTTGGCGACAGATAGATTGCTATTTATGCTTATATAGAGCTAATAATAGTGCTCATATTTAACTTTGTTAATTTGCTAAGAAAACTGAAAATGTTATTCTTATTAATGCACTTGAATTTGATAACTAATCGCGTGTATTTTTCTCGGTATAAATTATTAACTTTGCACTTTAAACCTTGTCTCCCCGTATTCGTTTGGCATACTGCCAGTTTTAAATTTAGATATATTTAATAAATACGTAGTTTTTTGGTGTAATGCTTTAAAGGAAAGCTTCTTTTGATATTAAAATAAAGAAGAGACAAAATATAAAACTTATTTTATATTTGTAAGAAAATATATTGATGAAAAAGAAATGCTTAATAAATTAAAATAAACTACTCTGCAAGGCGATATTAAAATCAAAATTTATTAATATAGAAGTGTTTATCTATCTGAAGATTGTTCCTAATTGTGTATTCGGTTCCTTAACACTAAGCGTAGATAGAATTCAGTTGTATGTAACTGGCAACTGTTCAATTTATCGACTGCTTTGAAAGAGAAGTATTATATAAATTTGGTATTGAGACAAAATAATCATTGCTAAGTATCTTAACAGTGGATTATAAACTAATAAAACATATCTATAAACACCAAGTTGAAGTTAATGGATGCAAATAGTGTAATTCATTTTCTATGGAATCAACTTCGAGTGAGGGAGTTGTGAGGCACCAGCCCGTGGGTGCCCCTGTTCTCCATTATCCACGCGACCTGTTGCTGTAGGGAAGGTCGAAGAATGACGCAAATCGTTCATCTTAATATCTGTTTATTAAGATCTTAACTTAATCACAATACACAACAATAATAATAATCAAAGTAAGCAGATCTGGAATGAAAAGACACAACTCGTATTGCCAAATAATCGCGTATAATTGACTACTATATCTAACTTTACAGATTAATTCTAATCTCACTAATACACGCACTTTCCTTATAGCTTAATCAAAGTCACTTACCGCTATATCCTAGGTAACCGCTATATCCTAGGTACCGCTATATCCTAGGTAAGCAGCTACTTTCTTTGTCCTAACTGACGTGACTTTTATCCGACTCTACTCCTTGTGGTTTCGTGTATCCACCTTTAGCTTGGATATACAGGTACGGGTAGGTTAATTCTCGGACTTGGTATTCTTCTAAACGCTACCTTAATCTCCACATTTAGACATAGACCTCACATAGCCACCTCGCGAACGCTAAGCTTCTATTATATATACAATTCCTAATTTGCATAATCACGTTCTTCTTCTCGAGTTGGTTGGAAAGAATTGCCATTCTGGCCCCAAAGAACCCCAAGAGGACTGTTAAAAGAAAACGCGATGAAAGCCCCGTCACACAGTTGACGAATTATTAACTCGCATTCAAAGCAACACGAAGGCTTTGGCGACGGACCTCGTAATTTTCTAACCGTACTTAGGTGACGAGGAAGACACTTGAGTTGGTACCCCACTCTCCTAATTTCCCCGTCGTTAAAATGAGAGGACTTTAAACCACTGCAGATTTAACACGCATCAGTCTCTTTACATGGTGGGTATTCACTGACATCAGGACTCGTTCATGCCGGTCACGAGTTCCTGACCATACCCATTAGCCTACTGCAGCCACATCAACGTGGCCGCGGTAGCCGAGTGGTATAGGTATCGGATCGTGATTGGCTTTGTCACGAGTTCGAGCCCAGTATCACTAAAGACCCGCCGTGTAGGGCAGCGATGCATTCTAAATCTGCCGAGAGCTGAAACATCCTCCCGTTGGTGTGGTAGTTAGGAAAGAGGGGTGTCAGCTCAGACCATGACCATGGTTCAAAATTACGTGGTCCGTCGCCAAAAGCCCTCGTGTAGCTGAACAGTGCGACATTAATATGTACTCACTCACGCGGCCACATCAACAATTGAAAAATCGATGACAGTGTTTTGGGAAGATTTGATAAGATTATTTTTAAAGGAACAAAAAAATTTCGTGTTTATCGTCATTAGATGGCAATAATGGAAATAAAAAAAGAGTCGAATGCTTTTTAAAAGTAATAAGTAGCCATTCTCAAAATTTTAAAACTTTTAAACAGCAAAAAAAAAATGTTTCTTCTCGTCGTGTTTATCAGGACTCTCGAAAAGAATGGCAAATCAATGTGTGATATAAATTCTTGTAAATAAATTATTTTGCTTTATCGATCCTGAGTTCGTGTCGTCTAGACTGTGTCTCATTATAGCTGTCTGGGGTTGTTCTTTTTTTTTTTTTTTTTTTTAGTGTTTCAGAGCTTCTGAACTTTTTAGTCAGGGTGTCGTTAAATATATATCGAAAGTTTATATAAATAAATATCGAAAACTCCAGAAGAGGAAAATTAGAGTGTTGTCGCTGAAACATTGAGAAGTATTAAAATAGTCTAGTAAAGCAACTATTCTAAGTATAAAAGGAAAACATGGAAGACGATGTGTGTTCCACAGTTAAATTTATTTTCTTAAATTAAACTCTTTCTATGTAAGTATTTTTAATTATGAAGTTTGCTCAGTGTTTTAAAATCCGTATTTATTTTTTATAGAGACAGTATCTCAAAAAATTATTGATTTTCGTTTCGTTTTTTTATGATTGAGAAGCAGTAATAACGCAACGTAATAAATTATTTTTTAAGAACGAACTTTTTCTTCATAAGAAGATTGATAATAATCTCTCTCTTCTTTCCAAAAAAACAATAGAAAAATTAACCTTTTTGTTGAAGAAAAGAATATTATTTCAGTCCAAATCCCTGTGGCCGCTGTAGCCTCATGGTCATGTGGTCATGTTTACGAGTTCGTGACCAGCGTGTCATGAGTTCGAGCCCTAGTGTCGATGAAGACCCCCCCCCGCGTAGAGGGGTTGATGCACGTTATATCTGTTGTGGCTCGTGTTTGTTGGTGTGATAAGTTAGGAGAGGGGGTGCCAGCTCAGGTACCATCATCGTCTCTTGACCGTGGCTCAAAACTACGATGTCAGTCTCCTATAGCCGTCTTGTTGTTTTATAGTGTGACCAGTGACGTCTTAAGATTGTGCCTCTACACAAATGTAGATCCAACCTATGACCCTTAAAAGTAGACAGTACATAGCATCAGTTGTCAAAAACTCATATGAACAATAGCCCGAAACAAATAAACGTGCATGACTTAAAATCGCACACACCGGCTGGAGCGACTACCGCATTTTGACTGAATGAACTATGATGGTGTATAGTGATAGCTCTAGGCTTATACATGGACGACGGTCATCACATGTATTCAGTTGACATATCATCCGAAACTCCCAGTTTTTCGGAGAATGCAATCGGAAATAACATTTGACCGTTGAAATTATTCGAATCGTGATCTTATTAAGGCTGAGCCGAGAACGAGACGAGGCCCCCATTGTGACATAGGCCCTGGACTGGGACCAAGTTGGCCCATCCTCTAAGACGTCCCTGAGTGTGGCTTTAATAAAAACTAACTTATGATGGGAGGCCAGAGAGAATTGTTCATGCTTTAGAAATCGCCCCTCAACAACTTGGGATTTTTATACGAGTTCCCCTTGACCGGATGTGGTGAAATTCCTCTGGTAGGGAGTGTCAAAAAGTTCCTCGCGTCACAAAAGTTCAGTAAACGCATTATTTTTGCTAATCGGAACCCACAGGATCACCGAATTTTCTTCTCATCGTGGAGAAATGTCAGACTTTTGGATGTGTTGCCTCACCAGATCACCAAACTTTCTTCAGTATCGACACATCAAGTATTTTTGCTAATCGGAACCCACAGGATCACCGAACTTTCTTTTCATTATGGAACATTAATTTTTTTTATACTGGTTGTGTTTTTTTGTGTGTGTACTGTGTATTTGAGAGAAGGGAGGAGTGATGGGAGGCCAGAGAGAATTGTTCATGCTTTAGAAATCGCCCTCAACAACTTGGGATTTTTATACGAGTCCCCCCCCTTGACCGGATGTGGTGAAATTCCTCTGGTAGGGAGTGTCAAAAAGTTTCCTGCGTCACAAAAGTTCAGTAAACGCATAAATTTTGAAGTGGTGTAACACTGCGCCTGGCTCCGGACCAATCAGAGAAATTATACTGGACAGAGCAAAGAGTTCGACTCCAGGAATTTGGAGTGATGAAGAGCGGGATAAAAAAGGGGACGCAGAGAATTCGGAGAGAGAGCCTTTCCCAGAGTTGCAGAAAAAGAACCAGATTTTAAAAAAACCCGCCGAAACTCCACCCAGACCGGGCGACCATCATGTTCACCCCATCCGCACCTTCTCTCTCTCAAGTTAAGTTTTAATTATTTTTTGATCTTCTTGCTTGTAGAAGTATAAATCCTTTTCTATAAGTGAGCTTAAAATAAATATATCTTAGACGTTAAAGATAGTCCTGTAATTGATGATTCTTGTCTTATTTAACTTTGGTCATGATGCGATGCGAAATTATGGAAACTGGGTTGATTTTGAGAATTTAAATAAGGTAAAATAGCGTCGCATCACTTACTCATCCGCAGATTGCCAGGGGAGACCGGTGATGGTTTTTGGCCGCATAAAACAAAGCGCTGATCGAAATTCCTCTTCAGTTGTGTCTAGTGTATAAACTGGAGGTCATAACATGCGGATAGTGTGTCGTTGTTGGCACAAATTATGAAGATTAGAATATCCATGCTGATGAGTGTGGCGGGTGGCCCTCCCACGTGATGACAGCCCAGATTCATAGAATAAGTGTTGCAGTGTATTGGGGAGAACGCCTTTTTTACACTTAAAGAAATTCTTCTCTGGTCAACATTTTCTCGGTGACAAAGACACCCAAGAGGTTAGCACATGCTAGTACCAATTCAAGACAACAAATTTCTAAAATACAAAATTGATCCCACGATACAAAACGACTTATAATTCGAGTGATTCTTGTTCTAAAAAATGGCTGAAAACAATATTGTATCTATTACAGTAAATGTTTCCAGGTAACTATGTTTTTTACTGTTTACAGCCCATGGAAAACTTGCTTCCTGGACTTACCCCCCCTCTCTCATTTTTTTTTCTTATCGAAGTTCCTGTTTCGCGCAAAATGATTCAACTACTTTATCAGTCTATTAACTTGTTTTTTTTTAAATAATGTTTTTGTGCAGGGACATTTTAAGGTATAGGCCAACTGTACCAAGGCCTCGAGCTCGGAGGGGTCGTTTCGTTCTTGCCTCGGCCTCCATAAGATCCTCATCTGAATGATTTTTATTGTCAAATGTTATTCCTGGATATAATTTCCGAAAAATTGGGAATTTTGAGCTATATGCGAATTGACAATAGTGATAAGACTGCATTTTTATGTCATATTCATCATGAGTGTCTAAGCCTTGACCTACCATGATTATTTTTCTAGTTGAAAGGTGACAGTCGGTCGAATCGGTTGCCTGTTCTGTGATATTGAGGGTTACGCATGTTTATTTGTTACGGGATACCGTTCATACGAGTATTTGATTAAATATGTTATATACTGTCTGCTTAAGAGTCACAAGCGGGCCTACTTTTGCATAGAGGCTCCATTGCCTCAAGAAGTTTTAAGACGTTACTGTGTGTATGACAAAATTTAAATAATTCATGCGATTCAAACCGCGAGGAAATATTTTCAACCTCAACACGCATTAAGAATTGAAACCAAAATGAATGTTGAATTAAGTATTAGTAAATAGTTATCGTTCTTATTTTGTAATGATATGGAGAGATGTTTATCAGTAAAAAGATAATGATGCATCCCTTTTCTTACGTGGCTTTGAAATGATAATTTTTCAACGTACTTCCCTAATGGTTTCAATGCTTTTGTTTTACACACACATGTTTCTATTTTCTTGTTTGTATCTTGTTTCTCACGAAAAGCTTTGTTTTCGTTGGTATCTGTAATGTCTGAACTGCAAAATGTTTTGTTCGATAATTGGCAGATAAAACATCTTTTCACTTTTAGCCTTTTTCATATATCTAAGCTCAAAGAGGGAAATGACACTGAAACAATATTCAATTTTCTAAACTAATTTCACGGTCATTGTTTTGGACAACAAATGACCGTAAAAGCGAAAATTGAACCCTTTTTTTTCATGAAAAAAATGACATGTCGTTTTCTTTATGTAGAACGTTGTATTTAATATCACTAAAATTGTTTTGCTCTTGCGATTGGTCACATTTTTTTTCTCCTTATAAAAGTAAAAATTAAATATTTGTTTCCCTTTATGAATCATTAGAAAATTAAAGAATAACCTTTGCTTTTAATATGATGTGAAATTTCTTCATTAATTCATTCACATTCAATGAAGAATTTCCTTAAAATTAATTTTTTTTAATATTCTACTTACAAAATATTTTTCCTTTGCTTACGAAAACTGATGATGCAGCTTAAATTTGTTTCGAGGCAAGGCCTATCATTACATTTGTTAGAGTTAGTATTCCTCTAAACCAGTATTTATTAAACTAAAGATCACGTTCTGAAATGTGGTCCTGTAACTTGCAGCTGTAGTCGCCAAAAATTTTAGGATTTTTAGTATAGTATTTTATACATTAAATTACTTGATCGCCATTCATAATATTAATAATTTAATTGTTTATTTAGGTTGTTACTGGAGAAAGACGTCGTATCGGGTGCGACTAAGTACCAGTATCCCAATTTAAGCCATCCATCGTTATCGAGGTGTCCCTCCTCTCCAGTGGCGCACACAGGAATTTTTCAAACAAAACAGAGTAAAAAACTAATTATTGAATAAATAATTAGCATTAATTAATAAAATTAATCATTAATAACAAATACTTAATTAAATTTTACGTACTATGTACTTAGAATTATAATCAATCGGAAAAAAAATCAAGGGCTTTGAGGGGAAAGTCCGGATCCCCAGGACCCCCCCTTGTGTGCACCACTGCTCCTCTCACCTCCATTGTAAATTAGCCAGCACACCAGAGAGAGAGAGTTATACCTTCATTAGCATCCAAAATTCCCCTTTTCTCTAAAGTTTAGGTGACTTTTATTACTGCAAAACAATAATGTGCTACACATAAAACACATATAGAAGTACCCAAGCAAGTATAAACTTTTCGCAATGCTTATGGGGTCACACAAAAATTTTGAACAAAAAAGATGGGTTCACAACCCTGAAAAAGGTTTAATAACCCCTGCTCTAAGCCATAGGCAGAGACGTCTTAAGACTCATTGAGGCCCTGGGTCCCTACAGAAATGTAGGCCCAACCTAAGATCCCTAAAATTAGACAGTGCATAGCATACGTTGTCAAATACTCGTACAAACAGTAACCCGAAACGAACAAATGTATATGACTTACAATCCCCTCAAATCAGTTTGACCGACTACTACTCTTTGACTTAAGGAGTAATGATGGTGTATGGTGGTAGACATAGGCCCATACATGGACGGCAGCCATAACATGTAGCCAGTTGACATATTGTCCGAAATTCCCAGTTTTTCGGAGAATACAAGCAGAAATAACATTCGGCCATTGAAATTATTCGAATCATGAGCTTATTAAAGCTCATTCGAGAATGAGACGAGAGGCTCCCATTGAGGCTGAGACCTTGCGCCCAGTTGGCCCTTGTCTTAAGACGTCCTTGACCATGTTTCCAAAATGGATCCTCCTAATCCTTTGGGGTCCTTGTGAAAGCCGAAGGTGTCCATGGAAAATTAAAACTAAGCTGGGGATGCGTAAACAACCTTAGGGAAGCCACGAAAGGTTTAAAATAAAGTAAAATACTTATAATCCACTTCCATTACAAAGAAAGTTAAAATGAATCAGTAACAATTGTAACGAGTTAAAAAATAGAGTAAAAATTGAAAGATTTTAAGTAAAGTTGGTCCAATTATGGGTGCGGCCGTCTGTGCAGATTTAAATAGGAAAGAAATCTCTCCACTGCGCACAATAACTTGTCTAAGACATGGCAGCTTAAAAGAGTCGTACATTTAATCAACAGTTTAGCTTGTGACACCCGAGATGTGAAGTGAATTAGGGTTTGTAATCCCGTGTTATATTTTATGCAAAAGCTATAGTTTCAACAAATATTATTTCAGATATCAAAATGAATTACCTATACTTTATTTTTACGTCACCATTTACCATTCAGGACATCATCTATGTATATAAAGGGTGTTTTTTTTAGAGGTATAGAACTTTAAATTGCAATAAAACAACGATGTATTATTCGATTGACATGAATTTTTTTTTATTCGACAGATAATCTTGTGGCATTACATTTTAAATGTGATTTCTGGCATATGACTGCCACGGCTGGCTCGGATGTAGTCCAATCTGGACGTCCAATTTTCGATGACTTTTTTTGAACATTTGTGGCCGTATATCAGCAATAACACGGCGAATGTTGTCTTCCAAATGGTCAAGCGTTTGTGGTTTATCCGCATAGACCAATGACTTTACATAGCCCCACAGAAAATAGTCTAGCGGTGTTAAATCAGAAGATCTTGGAGGCCAATTCACAGGTCCAAAACGTGAAATTAGGCGGTCACCAAACGTGTCTTTCAATAAATCGATTGTGGCACGAGCTGTGTGACATGTTGCGCCGTCTTGTTGGAACCACAGCTCCTGGACATCATGATTGTTCGATTCAGGAATGAAAAAGTTAGTAATCATGGCTCTATACCGATCACCATTGACTGTAACGTTGTGGCCTTCATCGTTTTTGAAGAAGTACGGACCAATGATTCCACCAGCCCATAAAGCGCACAGAGTGTATGTCCAAACAGTCAGTTTTTCTTGATGTAACGGTGTTTCGACATACACTTGTGGATTAGATTCACTCCAAATGCGGCAGTTTTGTTTGACGTAGCCATTCAACCAATAGTGCGCTTCATCACTAAACAAAATTCGCTTATGAAAATCGGGAACAACGGCAATCTCGTTTTGGGCCCATTCGACGAATCTACGCCTTGCTTAATCATATTTAAAATGTAATGCCACAAGATTATCTTTCGAATAAAAAAAAAATTCATGTCAATCGAATAATACATCGTTGTTTTATTGCAATTTAAAGTTCTATACCTCTAAAAAAACACCCTTTATAAAGGAGAAAAGCGTCTCACTGACTGACTAATCACGATATCTACGGAAGTATTAAACCTACAGAGCTGAAATTTGGTAGGCAGGTTCCTTTCATGGAGTAGACATCAGCTAAGAAGGATTTTGGAAAGATCGAAACCCCAAGGGGGGTTTAAGTGTTGTTATAGATAATCGGGAAACGAATACTTCCATTGTTAAACTATTAGATGTACAGTCTTGAAACTTGGTACACAGATTCCTTTTATAGAGTAGAGATCCTCTACAAAATGATTTTTACGAAAATCGACCTCCAAGGGACGTTGAGAGCGCTTAAGGGGCGTTATGCATAATTGTTTCCATTTTTTAAAATCTTGACATTGAGTAAGCAGATTCCATTCATTGAATAGAGATCCGCTGTAAGATGAGTTTTGTGCAGATCGCTTCCTAAGTGGCGTTGCGGGGGCTTAAGGGCGTTGTAGATAATTATTTTCATTTTTAAACTATTAGAGGTACAGTCTTGAAATTTGATAAACAAATTCCTTTCATGGTGTAGAGATTCGCTACAAAATAGGTTTGGGGAAAATTGACCCCCATGGGGCACTGAGGAGCATAATAGATAAATATTTCCGTTCTTCAACTATTAGACCCACCTGCTTGAAAATTAGAAGATATGTTCCTTTCATGGAATAGAGTTCCTCTAAGGAAGAGTTTTGCGAAAGCCGACCTTCAAATGAGTGGGATTGCAAGGGGTTAAAGAGAGCTATAGAAAAATTCCTGTTTTTGAATTTAACCCATTTACTTGAAATTTGTTGAGAACGTTTCTTTAGTTGAATAGAGTTCCACTAAGAATGGATTTTACAGAAATCAACTCCAGAGGGAAACGGGGGGAGTTATTGGGGCGTATTGATAGACAAAATTCCCATTTTCGAACTACTAGGACTATAACAATAAAATTTGGTTTGTATGTTTCTTTTGTTGAATTGGAATCCGCTAAAAATGCTCTCAACGGGGTTATAGGGCGTATTGATGATAAAAATTCCATTTTTGCTCTGATAGATTTAGACTTGAAATTAGCACGCATGTTTATTTTATGGAGTAGAGATCCACTGAAAGTTGCTTTGGCAGAAATTCACTTGATTATTGGGTTATGTGTGCGCAAAAAAATTTTTATACTTCTATTTTAGATATTAATAGAAATTAGAAATTATAATTTATGTCCTTTTCATGTTAAGAGGCTAGAATTACAGCAATAAATATATTTTTCAATGCAATCGAATTCTTAATGCTAGATATCAATAATTTATATGTATGTAAACAGTATATATTTATACAACATCGTGAAATACCCAGTGAAGTGGGTGGATAACTGCTAGTATATTTATAATTTTTTATTGTACATTTTGTATTGTGGGGGCTCATGGTGAAGTTTTTGGTATAAAAAGGGTGTCCATGAGCACATAAGTTTGGGAACCACTGCTCGAAGCTAATATATTCATATATAGGTTAGTGCTTCTTAAAAAATAATATACGTTTCTACTAAAATATTCTCATAAGTAAACTAGAGTTTTAAAGTTTTGTATTGTTATTTCAGTACAAACTGGAGCCCGTTCCTTTGATGGGTCGCTCTGCCATATTAGGCGATCAGAGGAACAATTACTTCTGCGACGTCGCCTGTGGTAGAGGAGAATCCGCAGACAGCACCTTTGCAGTCACCAAATCTGGGCTTTTGTGCGAGTTCAACGGCCGAAGACTGCTGGACAAGTGGGTGGAACTGCGGGTGAGTATTCTTATGGAGAAAAAAAAGTTGATTACATAAGAGCCAAGAAGAAGTTTTAAAAAAGGAATGCTTACTTTCGTAATTTCTTAGCAGTTAGAAATCAGACTGTTGAGAATTATTCAAAAGCTGACGGCTACTTTCGTTTTTGGTGATGACTCAGAATGAAAAAAAAACTAGCCAACAAACCTAATGGGGTGAAATAAATGAAAAAGAAACTACCCTTTCAACTAAAATATTAATAAAATAGTTCAGCATATTTAAAAAAATTTTTCTTAAAATTAAATTTTAACCATTAATGTTTAAAATCGATGAATTACTTAACTTTTTTTAACAAAATTGTCAAATATGTAACAATATTTACTTTTTGCTACCTATTTTTGTTATGAGCTCTTAAAAATACTATAGTTTCACCTGAATCTTTTTTTAATTATTGAAACCAAGTACAGAGAGAAAGAGATTAATTATCCTAAAAATGATTAAAATATCGAAACAAATTTTTATTGTCATATCATTTTAATGGCGCCACTTTTCTAAATATGTGTAAAAAATTTCATAGTTCTACCTACATTATTTGGCCAGTTTTTTTTTTTTTTTTTTTGTCTTTCTTTAGCAGTATGTCAAAATAAAAACCGAAACTAGAGCACATGACGTCACTATTTTGCTGAACTTTAAAACTTTAAATAACATTTTCTCAGCTTATTTATTTTTTTATTTTTCATGATAATCGTGAGTTAAAAATGTTAAGATTTTTTATATTCAACTAATACTTCGTAACACTTCAGAGTGAGCTTTGTTATTTTGAAATAAAATACAAACTTTTTTGATCGCTGACGTGTCCAAAATATTGTGTCACGTGACATAAATGGCACGCGTGCCAATGGTTCGCCATCCCTGGACTAGATGTACTTCTGCCGTTAGCCTTAACTTTGAGTACCATACAAGTGACAGTACGATTTGGCTCGGTTCCACCCCAATTTTGAGGGAAAACACTCTGAAGGTGGTCAGGGCCACCCTCTTCTCTTCCCCTTCCACCAACCTTTTTCAATTTTTAATGATTGAAAATGTAACTGAAAGAATAAATGTAGTAAGTTTACAACAAACAGACAAAATTTATCCAGCGATAGATTCTGTGTATTAGTATATTATACTCCCTCGAAACTAAAAACTGAATAATATTTTTTGCTTGTTTCGTTTTTTATTATTTTCATATAAATTAGTTCTTGATCTCGCTTCTTTTAATCAGAAATGAAAGAACGGAAGTTTCAAGCATTGTCTTTTAAGAATAATTTGCAGCAGATTTTTTTTTTCATTCCAACCTTTTTTTTTTATGTTCATCTAATTCTAAAATCATTAATCTACAGACTAAAATATGCTCTTAATATTTTAATAACTGCAAATTCAGATTTTGGAAAGAGTGAGAATCAAATATTAATAGTGGAATTAACTGTTGCAAAACGGCTTAGATAGTATTTATTAAGCGAAAGTCTGACCCAAGAAAACCGATGTGAGCGTTTTTACAAAGATCATTACTTGTAGGCTTTCATTTAATTCACAATTCATGTTTTTAAGACTAGTTCTATTAATAGGAAATAACATATATAGTAAGAAAATTTTTCATTTTTATGTCTTTAGATATCTGTTGCATACAGTATAACTGTTGGCGAGAATTTGATTCTCATTGGCTGTTCCGACGGCATAGTGAGATGTTTCAGCCCCATAGATTTGCACTTCATTTGTACATTGCCAAGACCACATTATTTGGGTGTAGATGTTGCCAAAGGACTTACTGGAAGGTAAGTCTCTGGTTTGTATAGTATTTGGCGTTTCGAGATTGCATTAAATCTCTAGTACTATTCGCATAATATACTATTAACATTTTTCAAACTTAATTGTTTATTAAATATTTATTTATTTTGGGATAAAAAAACAATTGCAATAGAGCAAGGGTGGCCGAAACCCAAATGAGCCTCCCAGGCCACTTCGAAAAAACATTATAATCCCGCGGGCTGCATATAAAAATATATATCCTTATATTAGATTTAGACCCATTACAAATATTTAATGGAGTGAAAATTTAAAACAGATTGACATATTATTATTTTTTTTCCTTGTTTTAATGCATAAAAACATAGATGATATAATAATAATAATAATAATGCAATTTTCAAAAAATGTTTAATTTATTTAATTAAGGAGATATTTGTTTCTCCACTCTTTCACTTAGTCTTTGAAAGTCGACCTCAAATGCGTTTATTTGCGCATTATAATTGATGTTGCAGGTTTTCGTTCGTTAAGTTTGAGCGCGATTTATGTTTAATAAATTTCATTTCCGAAAAAAAAAAAAAGAATTCGCAGTAACAGAAGCAGCGTGATAAAATAGAAACAGTTATGGGATTTATTTGTTAAAAAATACACTAAAAACAAAAAATATTGTACGAAATAATCGTATTTTGTAAAGTTGTAATGAATCTCGCGGGCCGTAAAATTATTCAAGGCGGGCTACATGCGGCATTCAGGGTCGTGGGTTGGTCAAGCCTGTGATATAGAATTGTTTTAATAAATTTTAACATTTATTTTGATCATTCCCATCCGTGGGGCAGCAGCTTAGGATGGCTTAAGACCTTCTGAACCAAACGTTTCCAATTAACTCTCCTGACAGCCAAACTCCTCCAGTTCTTAGTTTTAGGAACCAAACAGTCCTCCTCTACTAGCATCTATCCATAGAAGACTAAGTCTCCCTTTTCTAGTGTCATACGGTCAAGTCGATATCTTTTCGAATGTTACTGTCGCTCATACGAATAACACGCCAAATCCAATTGAGACGGTTTATTTTAATGTAATGAACAATAGCTGGCTCTTTAAACATTCGGTATAATTTAGTGTTACGTCTTCTACGTCAAATACCTTTTTCTGAATTCCTCTGAAAATTCTTCTCAGCACCATTCAAAAAGCACCCAAGATCACTTCATCGTCATAGTCCAAATAGCCGAAGCCTAATTCAAAACAGAACGGATTAAGGTCTTTCAAAGCATAATTGCTTTGCCTATCTAGATAAAAATCCAGATCTAAGTTCAGTCGAATCTCTGTATAACGAACGTCTATTTTACGAATTTCTCTACTTTGCGAACTTTTTCCCTGAAACCAAGAACATTTTACTATTTTCTTTGTAAAATAACCTCCAATTAGAGAGTGCATATTCTATTTAACGAACTTTTCTTTTGTAATTCGATTTTTTTCTCTCTATTTTTAAAATATTTCTGGTCATTTTTCAAATTATTCTCTCCTTTAGCACATTTTTATGGTGATCAATGACACTGAACTGATTTTATGAGGTAGCTAACTCACCTAGAGCAATAAAATATATTGTCATTATTTTTCAAACAAAAAACTCAAATAAAAGTAACAGATTTTATCATTGATTAAATTTAAGAACTCATGGAGTAGTGTATGCCTAAAATTACTGGTTATAAAATAATGTACATTTAAAATTACTCGTAGGGTTATAATGAGAAAATGTAGTTAAGAAATTCATTTGTTGTAATGCAAAATTATTTTTTAAAGTTGAAAATTCGTCTCTTTATTTCGGGTAGGATATCATAATTTTTATTAAACTTCTAACCAGATAAATGAATTCTGTAATCGTTTCAAATTTTTAATCCCCATTTGAAAAATGAGTATTTCGAATAGTAGTCATATATTTACCTTAATTCAGTAAATAATAAGGTCCATTATATACCCTAGCCTTCCTCTTAGTAACTTCATACATTTCTATTAGATAACTTTTACTTCTGGCCACCAGTGTAAAATTCATTTTAAGGTAACTAAATTAAGAAAATAAAAAAATTCAAACACAGAAATGAATAAATTTTGAAGAAAAAGTTTAGATTAAAGTGTGAATTCCGAAACTATTAATTTTTTTTTGTGTGTTTATTGATTATATATATATGAACTTCATTCCTCGTAAGTATAAATTCTGAATGCAAAAACATCTTCTAACGGCATACTTCGGAACATTTATGCCCTTAAACAAAAAGAATGGTTACCATAAAACTAGGAGGTCATATGAGTTCATTGAGAGGAGTGCCTTTCTTAATATAAAACTCATAAAAAGGTTATATATATATATATATATATATATATATATATATATATATATATATATAATTCACCATTTTTATAAATTTCTTGCATACAATATTTTTCTTGTATGTGATATAGTGTTGATCTTTCCTAAGGTAGCCAAATGCAGAAATATGTAAATCAGGAAATAGTTATCTACAATTTTGAAAAGTTTATAATGAGTGATATCCATAACAACGTTGATGTGATGCTAGTTTATATTCATATAATAACCTTATTTCTTTCTAACCCCACAGTGTAACCTGGTTGGTAAAGCAATCTTACAAACGATGGGTAATGAGTTGAGATCCTTTATCTTTAACCAAGGATCTTTGATGCAAGTTAAATTTGAAGGTCGTAGTAGCCTAGGGGTTATGGTCACGAACTCGTGGCCAGCATGTCCTGAGTTCGACCTTTGCGCCACAGAAGACCCGCCTTTTTGTGTGTTTGATGCACGTTCAATCTGTCGAGCCTCAAAATCCTTCCACTGGCGTGGTGTTGTAGTTTGGAGAGGAGATGCCAGTTCAGGTGTCGTCCTCTTCATTTGATCGTTCTTTAAAAATACGAGGATCATCACCAGTAACCCTCGTGTTGCTATATAGTGCGACGTTAATAAACACTCACTCACTGCACGTTAATTTTGTCTGCGTACCGCTAAGGCATTTCTCGCCAAAAATGTAAAAATTCATAAACTTTTTCAATTCCTACTATTAACTCACGCTCTCAATACATTTATTTATCCTGGTGGAATTTTCAATCGTTAATGAAATACATTTTAAAGCGCTCAATTGAGCTGAAATTTTATATACATAATTATTTTGGATGACAATACAGTCATTTAATTATAATTAATAAAAATTAATTGATTAAAACTAGTTTATTTAAAGAATTACAAAAACAGCCACGTTGGCGACTTAGCGACCCTTTTGGCGACTTGAGTCAAAACTTGAAAAGGTTTTTTTCTCACGTTTTAAGGCATTCAGTTGAACTGAAATTTTACATATATGATTGTTTTGGATGACAATATGATACTTTAATGATAATTAATAAAAATTCATTTAATTTTTTTTATATTACTTGTTTTTTATTGCTAATGGGCTGCGGATTGATGTCTTACCATTGCAAATCTAGTACCTTTTCCGGGAGTTGGTATCTCTTTTTAGTGCGGCACCATATAGGCGGATACCAATCACCGCAGGTAATTTTGACTCCCAGTTTCCTCCCCGGAGGGAGGCACCTGAGCTCTGGCGATGTGAAGCCGTACTTAGGATTTAATTTTGTCGAGAGCACCTAAGCCAAACAGGCACTCAAGGGCCTTTTACATACCGCATAACCATGCGACATAGTCGCTGTCGATTTTCTGCATCATGAAAATCCACCGACTTGGGCCAGGGTTGAACCCGCAGCCTTGAGTGCAAAAAACCAGCAACATACCAACCCCGCCACCCAGCCGGCAGATTTATAAACTAAAGGTCATTATAAAAAGATATGTATTCATATTGGACTAATATTTCTTTAAGGAAATGAATTAGAATTACATTTTATGTGCTAGTCATCGGTAAAATATTGTAAGTTATTTAGTTTGCTACAAAATTATCCTAAAAATATATCGTTGAAGTGAATTTCCTCTATATTTTAATTAAATAAAATACACCACGGCCTTTTTACCTTTTTTTATAGAAATAATTTAATTAAAGAAGTAAATCTTTTAATCTATGTAGTACATCGTTTGAGAATCAAAAATGTTGGAAGTATTTTATGGTTTGATTATAGACATTTAACTGCGGATGTCGGTTATTGATTATCGAATTTCGCTTGATAAGACGAAAATGAACAGTGTGCTGAAACTTCTATTTCTTGTTATTGAGGTTAAAATAATAGTAGAAAAACACCTCTCCTTCTAATTCATTTTCCTGAATTTTTGTTAGAAGTGTTTCCAATATTTCCTGATTTTCATCAGAAGACCTTATATTATGAAATACGGGTACATTTCCGTTTTGCCGACGCAAACCTCGCCGAGCAGAACTTTATTACGACAATACACAATTACATATAAAATAATGTTAATAAATGATAGTTCAAAACTTTTTTACTTCAGAGGCATGCCGTTATAGGTTACCAGGAATATTCCGTTCTATAAAGTATGGCACATTCTCTTTCAGTCCCCGCTAGATTATCTTCGCCTTATCAGTTGGAGCAGAATCCTTTTGAAAAGTTTAACCGTTTCCATTGATCAGGTTTACATTCAGAAGCTTCATTATGGGTACTAAGATCGTGTCTGGACAAACTTTTGTCGTGATATGCTCTCTAAATACGGATGACCGCATCTACTACAGTCTGCAATGTTTTTTATCTCAGAAAATATTTTACTGATTCAATAAATGAATAACCATTTGATGTCTAAATGTTTTTAAGGTATCCGACTACGTTCGGAACCGTGATTTTGCAAAAGCGTATAAATGGATAATATTTATGATATTTAGTATAGCTTAGATTAGAAAATGTATATAAAATTGTTTTAAGAATAGTATTACAATAAAAAATGTGACAAAAAAAATGAACATAGAATGACCCATTTTCAAAATATTCTTCTTTTGTGAAAAATGCTTCTATTATAATAATATTTTGCCTGTATATAGCTCAGACCTCTGTACAAAGGCTCAACTAGAATTTTTGAAATATATAATTTAGAAGTGGGTTTATCCATGTTTTACGACAACAGAGGGGAGCAATTTTAAGAAAAAAACGCCAATAAGTATTTCAATTGGTTGTAACTCTGAAAATAATGTGAATTTTTCAAAGATCATTGTTGAGCCTCTGTACAAAGTTCTGAGCTATATACAGGCAAAATATTATTATAATAGAAGCATTTTTGACAAAAGGAAAACATTTTGAAAAAAAGGTTATTCTAAGTTAATTTTTTGCCGAAATATTGTATTTCAAAGTATTAAAGCTCTGACTGATTAATAACAACATGCTTGAAAGAAAATCATCTGAAAAATATTGCTGCCGTTCTTTTACGACGAAATTTAAAATCGTTTGCTGTGTTGGTGTCCCAGCAGACGATCTCAAGTTTTTGTATCGGAACTTATGACACGATTAGATATATATAGTTGGCTTTGTCATCTCTGTGGTTATATCAATAATTGATTGCTGATCAACTGATGAAAAAGAATCCGTTGAAAATTGTAGTATCTGTAAAATTCCTGTATTAAGCTTTCAATTTCTTTAACATATTGTATTACTTTAATTAATTATTTATTTATAATAATAAAATTAGACCTCGCTATTTTTTAATTCTTTGTAAATTGAATCTTGACTGGTATATTACATCTTGTTAATTATAATTCAAGGGAAACAATCTTGGTTGAAGAAGCATTTGTCAATATTGAGTTTAACATGTTTAGTTCTACGATTCGCATGACCTGGTAAATCAGACATTGATCAAAAACTGTGAACTTCTTACCTTTGCTCTTAACTTGAAAAAAACAATATATATGTGTATCGATGACAAATAAAAAAAGTGCCACAATCATTTATACAACGATTTAAACATTTTTTTCTTACAAGTTGAAGTTCGAAATAAATATTCAGATGTAAAAATCGCTCTACATGGTTATATGGAATTAGATTCCAAAGCAAGCAGTTTCGCCCTTATTCACGTAAAATTCTAATTATTTATTCACTATAATTAATGTTCAAGCATGCATTATTATAATAATATTGAAAGGAGCCACAGAGTGGAATATAAAGCTATAATAATACATTTCTATATTATTTTTCAAGGAAATCCACGATTCAGTAATCAGTTAGATAAAAAATTTACTTATTTTGTTGTAATTCTATAGAGAAAAATTTATAAATATTAATTTTGTGCACCATTTAACACTATAACATTTCTGAAAAACGCAGAACGTACCATTTTTTTTAAAAAATATGTACAAAACATGTGACGAAAATGCTGTCATCAAGTCTTAGACTTATAAAATTAGTACAAATAATTAATAATAAGCTTTAAAGTATTACTATTGAAACGGGCTTAAAGTATAATACAAGAGCAGATTTAATTTATGATTAATAATTTTACATTTTGTATCGTATATATACTGACTGGCTACCTTTTGCTCAAGGCTGTCTTCGCCAAATGTACGAGATCCTGAACTAAACTCGAGGCACATTTTCAGACAGCAAAATGTCTCAGTTTTCATGAAATTTTACAACATTGTAATTCATACATCTGCTTATAATAGAGTATTTTTAAAATTTCAAAATATTCCATAAAGAATTAGTATTAATTACCTTTGAACATGTAAAGCGATAGCACATTTAGCATTATGGCACAGAAGAAATGCGGAACATATTTTTATACCAGAAAAAATTAGTCAACTCAGGTTAAAAAAAAAGTAGTATGATAAAAAGAAGGCTGAGTGGTAGCGTATCGCTACCACTTGAGTTTCGCTTCAGACTGATCGGGACATTTACTCATGCATTTCAGCGCCCAATGGTCATGTATACTGAGACGGCTACAGTAAGCATTGGTCGTCATGGGCTGTTGCGCCACTGAGTTTAGCTTTAGTATGATAAAATGTGCTGCTCTCAGGTACGTCTTAAAGCTTGGGTCAACAAGACCTCACCTTCGGTGGAGGCCTCGTTTTGTTCTCGACTCTTTTTAAAAAGATCATGATCTGGATATTTCTAATGGTCAAATATTATTCCCGTACATATTCTCCGAAAAACCAGGGAATTTCAAACTACATGTCAGCTGGTAAAAGTGGTAAGACTGTATTATTTTGTGATGACGTTCTTCAAGTCTAGGCCTAATACAATAAACAATCATTTAACTCATTTAATTGAAATGCGGCCTTCGGTTGAGCAGGTTTGTGTCTGGGTTTTTGAGAGATTATGAGTTGTGCACATTTATTTGTTTTAAATTACCATTTGACAGTGCATGCTTTATACTGTCTACTTTTAAAGATCTCATGTAGGGTCTACTTTTGAATAGGCCTCGAAAACTCTTAAGATTTCTCTGGGCCCAGGGCCTCTAAGAGTCTTAAAACGTCCCTTGCTGCTCTCTATAGGATACCGAAACCAGAATATAATATTAATATTTCAGTTCTTTTATATCTAAAATATGTTCCAGATTCAGGTCCTATTCATTAACATTACACGACATTATTTTTTAACATTAAGACAGCCTTAAATACAGCCTTGATTCTTCTTAAGGAGCTCTACGAGATGTTTGTAGTTCGTTTGTGAAATCTCAGGCCATGTTTAAAAAGTATTACCTTGAAATCCGGCGTATAACGCACACTTTTAACGCAAAAAATTAGAAATTCAAGGGTACTCGTTATACCCCGGGTATGAAAATGAGAGCTCTAAAAATAACGGAAAGAGACGAGTATAAAAAAAGTTTCACTTCTACATATACCGAAACATATTTAGTTGAAAGAAATGACATTCTTTATGGACTTAAAGGGTTGTAATTCTGGAAATATACTATTTTTTCTAGAGCTTTTGGCATAATACCTCGAATACATAGCTTCGCAACATAACAGCATTATCTCGTACATTTCAGGATTCTTTGTAAGAAGTAGGTGCGCTTTATACGGCGAATATACCTAAAAATCAAAATATGTAGCTTCAAAGTATAGGTGCGCGTTATACGCCGATGCGCGCTGTACTTCGAATTTTACGGTACTTGCCAATAGTATGAAATTGAATTGTTGCGGATAGATATCGGAGGTCTCTTTCAACTTAACTACTTATGTAACCTTCCGAAAATCCCCATTAATTTTAGCCATTTCTTTTTCAAACAGGCAAATGTCAAGCCACCCTCCAGCGTCCAAATATCCAGATGTTATTGCAATCACTCTGGATGAAACGAATAAAAAAGTAAGATCCTCATTTATGATCCCCTTTCTAGATTATTATCATTGTATTCTTATGTAGCTGTATAAAAATTGACTGTGGGTTCATTTTAGGTCACCTGCGTCCACAGCGACCACAGTTTATACGTGTGGGACGTGAAAGACGTGAAGAAAGTTGGAAAGTCTCACTCGTTCCTGTACCACAGCGCTTGTATTTGGGGCGTTGAGGTACGCCATGCAATTTTAGATATCTTTAAAGAACAAAATTACTTTTTTAAAAAAATTAGATTTTCCTCCCATTTGATTTAAAAATAAATTTGAAAAAAAAAAAACTAGTGCACACACACACACAATTTAGGTTTCTATATAATTTTATTATTTTTTTTTAAATTTTGAAATGATATTTTCAGTGTCTTAAGAATAAGAGAATGTCAGTGAGAGTCTTGAAATAAGTTTCTTTAATTACATCGATGAAAAATTGTTAATTTTAGTTTAAAATGCACTGCAAGAGAGTTTTTAATTTAATTTTGTTTTCGGTGTTAAATTTGAAGTTTTGGACTTTTATATCGTTATAAAACACTGAAAAAAGAACCCTGTTATAATGATTTTAATACTTTCGAAACAATAACTAAACAGATTACAAGAACAAGATTCTAAACTTCAAATAAATATATATTTATATAATTTTACTAGTGAAATTAATACACATAAAAATTTGAGTTATCTTAAACTCTCTTAACTCCTCTTTCAACAACTTATAAACCCCTTAAATTTAGGAGGAATAATGTAATCAAGGCTAATTAATCATAAGCAATATTTTGAAGTGAGTAAAACAAAGAAATAAAGTAGAAGGTGAATTATTTATATGGATAGTCATGGTTAATTTTCAGTATTTATGTATTTAATTGCTATATTTGCTACGGCTGTAGTCACAAATACACGTGAACCAACAAAGCATTAAAAATGCAAAATGAATGCAAAAAAAATTAAAAGATAAACTTAAACTTTTGTTTCATAATCAAATAAAAGAATTACTAGAAATTTTTTTGAATAAACTAATAAAAACTAATTATCTTTTATTTTAAAGGACGAAGGTAATCTCAATGATTTTCTTAAATATTTAATTTTCAAAACATTTGCATAAACTCGTATGCTTTTCTATTTACTTCTAAAATGCACAAAACAGGAATGTTAAATGAATCTGGTATACTAAGGAGTTCTAACTAATTTATTATTTGACTATATTGATGGATTTGAATATACATAAGTACATAGTACATAAGTACTGAGTACATAAATTACGTGCAACATTTTAAAAACATGTGGTTTTTTACTTTCACACATCCCTGTAACTTTTTTACACTTTGTCCCGGATTTTTTCTACATTATTTCGTCCCCACGAACTGTTTGGTGCAATTTTAATAAAACAACAGCAAGTCAAAAAGATTTTTTATTGGGTTGGCTTTATGGGACTCATTATAAATGCAAAATAGGATAGGAATGGAATGACGGGGAAAGGAGCAGGCATTAACAATGCCTAATGAATCCTGGAAGCTTTCGCTGACATTTGTAAAGGACAATAAACTCATGAGAAGCCGATTTCACACGAGGCATCTTTGTGCCAGTCAACTCATTTTCTGCCACCATTCCTCTAATGTAAATAGGGAAAAGAATTCCTTTCACACCTGGACACAAAGTTGACTGAAAAAGGATACTACTGGGCTCATTGATCTGAAGAAGCAAAAAAAGAAAAAAAATTCTCCATTTTTAATACACAAATAGCAGCGTGGGAAGAACGTGGCTTCTACAATGTCCTTTTATTTGAATCAACTATTTGGAAGGAAAACGTGGTTTCCGAATGCTTGAGGGAGTGTCAATTGACCACGTGTGAAGAGACCCAGGCGATTTCTATTCAAAAATAGCTCCCGACTGTTTGCTTTTTCAGTTAGGTGTGGCGCAAGTTGACTGGTATAAAAGAGCCTTAACTCAAACACCTTGGGTTCATATATCCCATTCTTACCTAAAAGAGACCAATACCTAGGATGAAATTTATCAGAAAGTACAATTTACATTTACTTTCTTAATTTTTATTTGTATGGTAATTTTAAAATTTGTCGACTGGCTACTCTGAAAATTATCAGAAATTATTGCTAATTATCTGCAAAGAATTATCGTTTAAAACGATAAGCTTTTACATAAAAACTACAACTCTCGTAAGCATCTAAAAGTCATCCTTAAGCCTACAAAGTTTTGTTATCTTTGATTATATATTGTTCATTGTTACAGACTTATCCCGACCTGCCAGAAGACAGCAGTACGCTACCGGGAGGAACCTTTTTCACTTGTGCCAGCGACGACACTATTCGAATATGGAATCTGGATCATAAAATGTTCCAAAATAGTGCCTTGAAAAGAAATATTTATTGTTACGTGAGTATCTTCATTATATCTTTTCATGCGAAAGCCATTTTGTCATCTAGCAAATTGCACGCGATTGTCTCATTGTTTAGTCACAACTAGGGCAAAATCGCTCTCTCTCTTCTTGTGAAACGAGTTCGGGGTCTTTCTTATAAGTACATGTTTTCGTTTAGTTGCTGCTTTTACTTCCTATATTAGACATAATTCTTAGTGTTAGGCAATAGCATTTTGTTGTTGCTTTTGTCTTAATTGTGGTTAGCTTCATCCCTTGAATTGAAATATTGCGTGACAGCTTTATAATGTCAACAACTTTCATGGAAAACGGGCTTAAGTAAAATATTTGTTGTATTTCTATCTCTCTTTTTCTTTGACAAAAGAGATCCGACATTATTAATGATTACCCTTTAAGGTATCCGACTACGTTCGGAACCGTGATTTTAAAAAGGCGCATAAATGGATAATTTTCATGATATTTAGTGTCACTTAGATTAGAATACATGTATAAAATTGTTTTAAGGACATTTTGACAAAAAAAATTATTTAAATACAATATTTTGGCAAAAAATTAACTTAGAATATCCTTTTTTCAAAATGTTATATATTCATAAGAAATGCTTCTAAAATAATAATTTGCTTATATAAGACTTCTTCAGAGAGTCTGAACTATGATTTTTTAAAAAATTTACATTATTTTCAGAGTTACGACCAATTGAAATAATTATTGGCGTTTTTTTCATAAAATTACTCCCCTTTGTTGTCGTAAAACATGAATAAACCCACTTCTAAGTTATATATTTCAAAATTTTTAGTTGAGCTTCTGTACAAAGGTCTAAACTTTATACAGGGAAAATATTATTATAATAGAAGCATTTTTCAAAAAAAGGAGAATGTTTTGAAATTGGGTCATTCTATGTTCATTTTTTTGTCAAAATATTGTACTTAAATAATTTTTTATTGTAATACTATTCTTAAAACTATTTTGTATACATTTTCTAATCTAAGTGACACTAAATATCATAAATATTATCCATTTATACGCTTTTTCAAAATCACGTTTACGAACGTAGTCGGATACCTTAACGTGTGCAATGTATGATTAGGGAGTTTCATAAAATATTTTTAAAATATCTTAAGAAAGGTAATTATAATTTATTATTAAATTTAAGAGGAAAATACGTATATATTTTACAGAAAATTTTTCAATTTTGCTGCAGTCTTTTCTGTACATTATTTTGTGGTTATGTAAAAATAAGAACTTTTTTTTTTACGCAGTATTGATAATATTGGGGAAATTTTCGTAACCTCATTAGGCTTTATGTAAAAATAACTATGCTATGTACACGCCTGTGAAAATACATGCATTTCTAACAGAAGAATCGGTGTTTTCCAAAAATTGACATTAAAATATAATCCTTAAACCTCAATTGGCAAAATTCTTGATCGTCATATGATAAAGGCGATCACTTTTCTCCATTGAATTCAAAACTATTAGACTTGTAATTGTTCTATTTGTAAAATTTAGATAAAATTCAAATTCAATAATTAAAGATATTCATGTGTTAAGATTCTTCAAAAAGGGATACAAAATAAAAAATATATTGTATATTGTCGTGTACTTTTATATAAATAAAATGCATTTTGCTTACCTATTTTCGTCAGCATTGTTGACAAAAATTTACTTTTTAAAAGAAATATATGCTAAAGCAAAAGTTGGTAACAGCCAAGGACATAAAGTGATTGGCCGAGAACGTGATTTCATGTGACTATGACGTCACCTGAATTTATGAACTGATTAGTTGGAAACGAGTGATTGTCATTATCATGTGAGAATGACATCACTGAATTTTAGCCCATTTGAATAAAAGAACAAAATTCAAAAATATATCTCGCAATAAAATTTTCAATAAAAACTGGAGGAATTAATATATTTTTTTATTCTTTTAATTTCTTAGTGAGCGGGCAATTTGCAATAACGGTAGGTTAAAATTTTTAATGATATATATTCGGTGAATATTTAAGTCAAGTATCCTATCTGGATAATAGAAGGTAATGCGTCATGTTTTTAAGAATAATACTTTAAAATTTTATAGGAGTTTTTTTTATAATTCCAAATAAAACATTGATTTAATTATATTTTAATATTAGTATCTTAATACAAACGAGTGCAACTTCTTCAATATATGATAAACATGTTTTAGTTTCGACTACTTTATTACAAATCCCTTGAATAACTCTAGAATTCGTTGAAAACCAAACACATACGATACGAATTAAAAACTAAATGATTTCTTTATTCAATGGCTATTAAAGGAGCTTTGGATAACTACCACAGTAGGACAGTTGAGAGTTTCAGTAGCATTCTACTGTTCTCAGACTCCAAATCTGCGCTCCAGGCGATCTTGAGAGGTAACCCTCAACTGACCCAGGATAAACTAGAAAGAACTTGCACTTTGCAATGGATACCGGCCCTCGTAGACATCTTTGGCGATGAGCAGGTTGATAACCTCGCCAAGAATGCACGAAATTCCCCTCAACTTTTCCCAATAGCCTTACCCTTACTGATGCTGATGCAATAGCCAGACGTAAACTCACCTTCCACCCAGTTAAGAATCACTTCATTCCAGAACTTAATTGTAACTGCGTAATTTCAACCACCATAGCCAGACTATGTACAAGACACTTTAAAGGGATGAAAACATTTCCTGATGGTCAAAGAAGTTACAATACTTGTCCTCACTGCCCTGACATTCAACTTTCTTCTAATCATTTTTTTTAATTATCCTTCTATATTGTTTCTTCTAAACTCCACAACAAGACCTTAACCCCACGAACCATCAACTGCTATATTCGCCAAAGGTCTTCGACATTTCAAGAGCACCATTTGATTTCTCTACACTACTTGGGCGAGACAACAACAGCACATTCAACTAATTAACTCATCAAATATTTCTCAGATTGGGAGATAAAAAAGAATTATGTCTCAACTTGAATCTATAGACATCACAACTCTCAATAAAAAATGGCAAGAACTATACTGGTTATGGTTAAAGGACTCCCACAAGTTAAAAATTATCCTATATTAAAGACACTGCATTCCGAGTTAAATCCACATGAATGCCACTATGGTGGTCAGTGATATTCTTTTTTTAGGAAACTGTGCAATTAAAGTATAACTAACTCACTTACGATTCTTGCACGTTTTCACAAACAATTTCGTGCTAGTTACATTAGCTCATTGAAAAGTAGAATTGAACCAAAACGGAATCACATTTTTGAAATAAACTCTATAAAATAAAGAATATATATCTCATAAATTTATCATCGAAATCGGAAGAATCTTACTATGGCCTCTTCTTCCTAATAATTTATGGAGTACATGTACTTACCTTCAAGTTTTGCCAGATTTTTATTAGCACAAATTACGTTCATTTGTTTATTTATTCAAAGGAAAATCGTTCAAATGAAACATATTTATTTCCAAGTTATTTTTTTCGTGAAGGTAATAAAGTAATACGTAAACAAAGAAAAGAACATTTGCAGACCATATTTACTTAGCTGAGTAAACAGTTGATCCGTAATTTTTTTCCCTGACTTATTTCCATAAAATAAAAAGAATAAATAAAATTCATTATGCTAAACATATCGTTTTGATTGGAATATTTAGGTTTCATTATGGTGGTAAGAGGTGAATTTTCTTTAAAGTACACATTTCACTGCATTATTTTATCGTTACTTGTTTATCCTCAGTTTCCTCCCCCTCCCTCCTTTTTTCCCCTTCTTTATCCTTAATCTGAAAGGTTATACAGTTTTATTGTTTTTTTAATTTATTCTATTTTATTATTTTTTATTATTAATTTTTTATTCTTGTTGAATATTACTTACAATATCTATTCCTAGCAGAATCACTCGCTTTGCTGTCTCGCCATGTTATTTTCAAAGTTCTAACAAGTTGTAATAATTGAATTGAAATTATGCCTCTTTTTTTTTTCAGGAATTGTTAAAGATTTTATACACAGATCCCAATTTTGTATTCTTATGTGATATTGACTTTCTTCCAGGTAAGCCTCTTAAATTTCACACTATACCTTTAAATAGTACTCTTATTCGCGTATTTCATTTTAGTTCTTTGATTATATGAAATGATCATTCTGAGAGAACTTATACGTTAATAAGAACCATTTTATGCTTTTCGTTGGAAAAATAACTAAATAACCCTTTTAAAATTAAATTCTTTTCGTAGGATTTACATAAAATTTTATACATTGATTACAATATTAATTATTATTTTATATCTCCCGTAAAGATCATATGTATACAGAATATATTTTTCCTCTCTCAGTTATATATATGTATATTATAACCGTGGAAAAATATACAAAACCTTAATCATTGACCACATCTATAAAAAAGTCATATTAATTATAGAACATTATAACAAACAAGTTGAATTTGACTTTTTTTACAAAATTGAAGTAGTTATGAAATTATATGAAGAAAAACGCCGTCATGCTCTTTCATGCTGCAGTTAAACAACTAATATATATATATATATATATATATATATATATATATATATATATATATATATATATATATATATGTGGGAGACAACAAGGGGTCCAATACGTTTCTCTTATGGTTTATTTAACATTAAACAAAAATTAATTAAAAAGGTAGATAAGTTTTTACAGATAAGTTTGACGATGATATTCAGAAGGTAACGCCTGCTCGCGCACCTCTCGCGTTCTTTTTCCTCTCTAATCCTAAGTTTTTTCTCAAGAGTCTCTGTTTTTACAGTTTCAGTTCTGCTTTTACTTTGATGCGCCTGCGCGCGAAGACTGTGTTTTGCTTTTGGCTGCATGCCACAACGGCCAGCCTGACTGTACGCTGTCCGCAGCGGTACGTCCATGGAGACCAGAGAATCTGAAACATACAAAAAAAAAAAAAAGAACAGACAAGGACTATACGACAAATATACAAAGATTTAACATATCAAAATTTTGTTGAACTAGACAGTTTCTCCATCATGTGAAGGCACCTCTTCGACATCCGGAAGGTTCCACAGGAAAACATTGTGTTTCACAGGCATAAGAACGTCTTTTTTTTTTAACAAGTTGATCTTTGGTTGAACGCATCGATATTTTCCTCTGTAGAGTTCTGGACGTCTGTTCAAAACGATTTCTCTTTTTCCTTCGCTTCCACTGCCAAGGCTCAAAAATTTTCCGGAGCAACACAAACCGTCGATATTCACTCTTCATAGGTAAAGGGTTAGGTGAGCGGGAGTTAAATTCCACGGAACTCGTTTTCATGGCACCATTGGCTTTCTTACATAATACTATATCAGAACATTTTTCTCTTACAATACTCAATTTTAACTTAGTACTCTTAATTTTATTACATTTATAATCCTTAATTAGAGAACTCGAATCATTTCTAGTATTAAAGTTTTTAACATGTGATAAATCATAACTAGAGTTTTCTATCACACTTGGAACAGAAACATTTGGAAAAGAAACACCACAATCTGCACTCAAAGAGGATCCACTTTCACTCAATAAAACATCGCTCTTTGCGTGGCCTAGTTTCTTTATTTCAGAATATACACTGGGATGTATAATAAATTCTTCGGTCAAGGTCGGTGATATTGCCGTTCTCACACTTAAGCTAGGAGAGTGTTGATTAAGAGAAATATTTATGGGTTTAACTTCTACCATACGCTGTTCGCCAAAACATGAACTTAATGTTATGATCTCTTCGGAAGGTGTTTGCACTCTAATTAGTGAGGAATTTAAAACTGGGATCTGGCAACCTGAATCAATCAATGCTGTTACGGGCTGATTTTCCACAAAAATGTTTACGTATTGAAGATTTGCGCATTCATCGCTATTTTGTTTTTCGCTCTCGATTTTCAAAGTATTCACGTTTGTTTTATTACGGATGTGGCTGTTAGACTTTAGATTTAAAACGCTTCTTACAGTCTCTTGCGTAATGAGATGAATCACCGCATATATAGCAATTTTTATTTTCTCTTTCAAGATATTGGGGATAGTTCTCTTTTAATCTTTGGTTTAAAGTTTTGTGATCTATTCTTAAAGGGGTCTTGGGTATATCCATAAGTAATAGGAATTTCTTTATGTGATCCGCTTCTAGATGAAATATAAATATCACACTCTTTAGCTAAATCAATAGGCCTAAACCAATCTTCTGCTTCTCGAATGCCAATATGAGTTGCAGTTTCCTTATTTAAAGTTTCAAATAATTTATCAGAAATTATAAGATCACATAGAGATTCAAAGGAATTAACTTTTCTTAACGAACAATAATATTGAAGTTTGCCGTCAATCTTGCAGCAAATTGGATGTATGTCTCGCCTGATGATTTTACAGCATTTTTAAATGAGTTTAAACACTCGCGAGGGGTTAATTGGAATTCTCTGAGTACTATAGATTTTAGTTTTTCATAGTCATTTAATTCCTCTTCTTTTAATATACAGTAAGACGTTATGAGCTCTTTCGCCCAGAAGATTTATTAAAATTTCAGATTTATATTCGTCATTTATTTTCTTGGTTAAAAATGCGCGTTCTAATGATTGGAAGAACAGATTAAAATTTTCAGATCTGGTGGGAACAGGAAGAGATAAAGTTTTTATACTTTTTATCATATTTTCTATGTTAGTTTCGAACTGTTTTTCTTCGACTTTAGCTGCAGGATTTAAACTTAATGCTTTATTTTTAGCCAATTGAAGTTCGATTTCTTTTTCTAATTTTGCCAACTGAAGTTTCGCGAGCTCAATTTTTTGTTCTGAAGTTACCTCTTTTCGTTTTGCGATACTCTCTCATCTATACAGTTTTGAATTAAAGTTTTAACGAAATCTGGATCACTTTCAAATGTACTACTGTTCTCAATTTTAGTCTTTAGTTTAACTATAGTGTCAGTACTTTCTACAGTACCGTCTAGCTCCTCAACAACTCTTATGAGATCCTCTTTAAGAGCGTTTTTATACATTTTAGAAATGGAAAGATCCTACCTTTTTTTTCTGGCTCCCTTGTTGCTCGCACGTACGATGTATCCAATGAAGAAAAATTTCGATTCCACTGATTTCACCTCTTCGCAGGCTATATCGTTAGATGAAAAATAGTTCTTGAAATTGTTCAAATTGACACCTCTTCGCAGGTGTTTGTGAGTGGTTCCAACCTCTACACAGGCGGAATTTTCGTCGATGGGTTTTCCAACCTCTACACAGGCGGAATATTTGTCGATGGTTCGTTGAAAAATACACCTCTACACAGGTTATTTTGTTATTTGTTCCGACCTCTACACAGGCGGAATATTTGTCGATGGTTCGTTGAAAAATACACCTCTACACAGGTTATTTTGTTATTTGTTCCGACCTCTACACAGGCGGAATGAAGTTGAAAATTCAACCTTTTCCGAAAATGGCGGAGCGTCTCCTTCACGGACGCTGTTGTTCATTGTCCAGACTTTGGTTCAAAATCGAAATTTTATCTATCCCGGCCGAGCCCCCATAATTTGTGGGAGACAACAAGGGGTCCAATACGTTTCTCTTATGGTTTATTTAACATTAAACAAAAATTAATTAAAAAGGCAGATAAGTTTTTACAGATAAGTTTGACGATGATATTCAGAAGGTAACGCCTGCTCGCGCACCTCTCGCGTTCTTTTTCCTCTCTAATCCTAAGTTTTTTCTGAAGAGTCTCTGTTTTTACAGTTTCAGTTCTGCTTTTACTTTGATGCGCCTGCGCGCGAAGACTGTGTTTTGCTTTTGGCTGCATGCCACAACTATATATATATATATATATATATATATATATATATATATATATATATATATATATATAAATTAAGGGCAATTCCTACTTAGGTCAACAAAGAGAATTTTTTTTCATTTATTAAATTTAATTAAAGAATTAATATTTGAAAAACTGTATTAACATCAAGTAGTGTCATCCACTAGAAGTTTTAAAAAATGTATTTGAAACCAAGAAAAAATTCGATAGAAAAACGTACTGGCGCCATCTGTTGCAGGTAGAGTTCTAACTATGCCAGAAATAACGCAGATTTAATTTGAAATTAAAAAATAATATTCAATTATTGAATTAATATTTGAAAAAACTGTAACAATAAGTGTTATCCACTACAAGTTTAAAAAAATATATTTGAACTTCAGTGGATGAATTAAGGGGTGTTGGAAACCTCTCTCTCTATATATACTGGCAATGTTAAATTGGCTGTTTTCGATGTACCTTTTCTCAAAATCTATATTATATGTACATGCCTGAAATTTGTCATACAATTAAAGTACACCTTTCTCCTTATACTGAAATAAGCTTTTAGCTAATTTTGTATTTTTTATAATTTATGAAATATTTTATCAGACATTGTGAAATTTGACCCATTTTTCCCATAAAAAATTTGTAAAAAATAAATTTTTGAGTTTTTACAAAAAGCTCATTTTAGTATATATTAGCCATCACATTATAAATATATCATATAAAAATTCACATTCCTGTGAACAGTAGTTTCTCAGAAAAGATACATCGAACATCAAAATTTACATTTTGAGATAAATTAATTTTAATGTATACAGCGAGACTTCTAATCGGCTAGGAAATAAAAAAATAAAAGGCTTAATTTACAATAAAAGATGCAAGTTTTGGTTTATATCAGGCGTTCAACTTTTAAGCAAAAACGAAGCACTTTGTTTACATTTTTCGCCATTCAAATAGGCGCGGCCCAGTTTCAACGATTATTTAAAAATAGGTCTTAAGGGTTTCTAATCCCTAGAGGTTAAAAAAGGTATTTTTAAAAAAGTTAAAATCTATACAATTTAAAAATGTAAAAATCTCAAACTGTCAAAAAAATATGATTTTAGCTCACCAAGACCCCTTAAAAAAATTTTATTAACGATTTAAAATTTGAACAAGATATATATACCTGTATGAATAAATATATGTAAGGAGAGAAGTGAACTAATAGTAATAAATGAAAAAAAGTAGAACGTTTTTGAAATGCTATTTTTATTGAACATTAAATAGCAATTATTGTAGTTATTATTTCATTAATTCGGAAGTATATAATTAAATTACTGTACCCTGGACCAAAAATTGCAAAAAATTATATTAAATAGGCAACATTATATTGCATTGAATATATCTGATTTCTTAAAAATTCTCTGAAGTTTCTACAAGTTCTGTATTGTTATTGTAAAATGCAACATAAACTTACACTTTACTTTAGCGGGAACCAATGAGAAATTGGTTAATTCCTATGATGGTAAGAATGGCGTCCGATGCTTAAAAATACGTCCAGATGGTCAACATCTTGCCTCAGGAGACCGATCTGGTAATGTCCGGTGAGTAGAAATAGTCAATGATTTAAATTATTTTAAGCGAAATTTGAAAAAAAAGTATACTAAACATTATTTTTATTTTCAGGGTTTATGACCTTAATTATCTAGAGCTTTTGTGCAAAATTGAAGCACACGATGCCGAGGTTTTGTGTTTAGAATACTCAAATGCAGAATCAGGTAAACATTTCATTGAATAATTATTCTTAAAAATTTTGTTGACTCTTTGAAAAAAGAAATAATTGTATTTTCGTTATCATTCTTTTTAAAGTTATATTTCTGACGACAACAAAAAATGTTTATAATGCTGTTGACTGAATTCTTTAAGCCAGTGTAAGTGACAAGCCGAATAATAACATTCATATTAATGTGCTTTAAAGTATTAGAGTTCTTGTTTTTATTAGCCTTAATATTTCGTAATATTTAGTGTTTATTTTAACTTATTCGAAATTTTGAATAATTAAAATTAGATATTTTAAATAATAGCTTTGTCATTGTGAAATTTGACTCTTAATCTTTTTTAAGTTTTGAGTTGCATTTAAATTTAATATTAGGCACCCTTTATTCTAATTGATCACCTTTTGACTGCACACAGGCTTTACGTCTCTTTGATCAATTAACTATTATGGTTCGTTCTATCTCCATGGGAATTTAGGGGTCACAGGGGTGTTAAATTTCTCTGGAGGTCTGAAAATATAAACAATTTTCAAACAGGTATAATTTCTTTAAATTTAAGTTAAATAATTCGAATCTTTTACACATTACTTATTAAGGAATGGGGCTTCAGAAAAGTATAAAATGTTTAAAATATAATCATAATTTTAAAAATTATAAGTATATGAAAGAAGAAATTTTTCTATAAGGAATATTTATTGAGTTTTACGTCGTGCATGTTATTTTCTAAAAGAGTAGGTTTAATTACTAGCTATAAGTTGATTTGTAACAACAAATGTATTCTTAATACTTTGTAGCTGCATTTATATAAATAGAATAATCACTTACATATTTTAATAAATAAAAAATATGCATTTTTAAAAAATATTTAAAAAATTGCAATATTTTACAAATATTTTAAAATACAAAAGATATATAATACTAAAATTAGGTAGGGTTTAAAGAGTATGATGCATTGTATAATTCTATAAAGTTTTATACATCAGAGGCTAATATTTTAAAAAATAGTGTGCGCAACGCAAAAAATACTTAATATTTATTATAGATTTTTCAAATGCTTATGACTTTTAGAATTATTATTACATTTTAAACATTTTACACTTTTCTGAAGCCCCATTCTATTTTAAATAATACGTAAAGATTCGAATCATTTAATTTAAATTTAGAAGAATTATACGCGTTTGAAAATCGTTTATATTTTCAGACCTCTAGAGAAATTTAACACCCCTGAGACCTCTTAAGGAATGCATACGACTGTTTAAATTGGGATGCTATTCTTGGTATACCTTTGCTTCCAATACTAACCACAATTTATAGTAGAGTGGATTTAAGTAGTATGGCTGGATGCAATGGCGTAATGAAGAATATTAGCCCCCCAACCCCTCTGCAAACTCAAGTTTTGGGCCCCAAGCCGGATATTACAAAGGGTACGTACTTAGCGTCGGTCAAGCTTTGGGCCCCTTAGAATCCTGGGCTCCCCCACAATGCGGGGGTGGATGGTGACTGGATGGTGCATTCTCTTTCAATCGCCGTTGGGTCATTTTCGCTGACACATGTTCTAAAGTCCAATCGTTTGCATTGAACACAGGTTTTACATTCAGGGGCCACAATGGTTTTCACTTCTTTCTCACAAAAATAAATCTCTGTGACCAGTAGCGCGGGGGGGGGTCCGGGGTTGAAAGTTCGCCATTCTTGTATCATGCTCCTTTTGATTTTATCGATTTTCGGGAGCAAAACACAGTAAAAAACTAATTATTGAATAAATAATTAGCATTAATTAATAAAATTAATCATTAATAACAAATAATTAAATTTTGCGTACTATAAACTTAGAATTATAACCAATCGGAAAAAAATCAAGCGCTTTGGGGGGTCCGGTCCCCCAGGACTCCCCCTTGTGTGCGCCACTGTCTGTGACGCTTTCACTCCTGACAGTCCACCAAATCGTTAAGGAAGCCTGTTAATGAGCTCTCTGCGCGCATTTTTTTCTTCTTTTTAACTTCTTGGGCATTCCTTGCATTTACACAGTCATTCTGGCGGTTGAAAGATTTTTCAACGTCACAAATGCTCTCGTCGTTAAGCAGAATTCGTCTGTGGCCATTATGAGCATACCACTGTAACTGTGCTTTTTCTTTAAGGACCCTCTGGCGCTTTAATTTCTTTGTAAGAGAATGGTCAGTTATTCTTCGATAACCTCGTAGTCTAAGGTCTTCGTTTACTATGTGACATATTGCTCTTTTTGATATGTTCATCTGTTTAACAACAAGAATCTTCTTTCGACAAGGATTTCGACGAATTCCCTTCTTGATTTCTTTTGGCGAAAGTTGTTGTTCTTATCAAGCGTGGATAGCCCCTTCTAGTACAGTCTGGAACGTTGTTGTTTTTAGAAAATCTCTTAATTGTTCGATAAATGAATAAAATCCTTAAAAAAATCTTCTACAAGTTTTTTTTAATGCAGAGAAATATCTGCTGGCATGGTTCTGTTCAAAGTGCTAAAGCTCTGGTTGATTTAGAAAAAAACATGCGTGTTAAACACAATTTTTTGAAAAATCTTGCAGACTATCTCCAGCGACAAAATTTAAAATCGTTTGCTGCTGTTTAGTCACATCAGATGATCTCAAATTTTTTGTATCAGAAATGGCACTAGGTAGATTTAACTGGACATGAGTTCTGCAACCATTTTATACGATATTAATGAAAAGAAAGGACTATAAATTATTTGACTAAAAGTTTCTTCTTTTCCCTTCTCAGATCCGACTCAGCTTCTGTCATCTGCCAGTCGTGATAGACTGGTTCACATCTTCGATGCACAAAAAAACTACTCTTTCGCCCAAACGTTAGATGACCACACATCGTCAGTGACAGCGGCCAAATTCGTGCGCTCTGAAAATGACTTGTACTTCGTTTCCTGCGGTGCAGACAAATCTGTCATCATCAGAAAAATTATGTGGGTAAGTCAATTTATACCCTACTCAGTTTTGAGTTGGTTTTTTCGACTCGTAAATAATTTTTTTTAAATAGTTTTTGAGAAGAGTGAAATGTAAGGAATGTAAAAAGAATCTGGAAACAAAAAAAATCTGCTCAATGTTTTCATACTCTTAAAAATCTAAAAGTATACAATGCCTCAAATAAGGGCTTACAAACTTCCTGGAAAAATAGGGTACAAATGAGACTGTTCTGAATCACATAGAAGTATCGAGTTGGAAACTCCTTCTTGACGCGGTAGATGTCGTTGTATTGAGTGTACTTGTTCACACACACAGAAGCTGTATTGCACATGCAGACATAGCAGTAGGAGGATAGAAGATAACGGGAATGCAGAGCTAACGGATATGTGCATCTGACGTAAGAGCTGTAAACTCTAATGATCAAGCCTCAAGACTTCGAACCATATCCCATTATTACACCAGTAGTTATCCGACGAAATTTTGATGAAGAATTCCGAATGAGCTAATGATTCCCAGTTTCTAGCTTCCGTATGGTTCGTCAATAATTCCTGTTTCACAAAGAAGAAAATACTCAGCCCCACAATCATATGGGGCTGTGGAAAAACTACATGTAATATCTGCTTGAGCTGCGTAAAAAAGGGGCGGGACCAGGCGTCATAGTAAATCTCCTTGTCGGGCCGTCACTAGGACTTGAACGTGTGACACACACACACACACACAGGTGCAAATTACTTACCATTGGTACAACAGGCGCATTTTTTCTGCTATACATTCTTCCATATGATACTAGTATGATGGGGCACACCCACATTTCAGCCCTGACGTACCGTTTAGCACAACATTTCGCCAACAGAGGATTGGCCGGGCTGTTCATTAAAGTGGCCGGCTAGATTATCGAATCTATCTGTCCCTGACTTCTTTTTCTAGGGCATATAAAATCCTTTGTCTAAGAAACTTCCGTCGAGATATCAAAGACTTTTAGAACACTGAGGAAAAGAGAAGTTGGGAACATTACCAGAATCTTCAAGAATATCCGGATTTTTTCATGTTGCGTAGATGTGAGGCCTGCATTACAGCTGGGAACGTCAATTCAAGAATCTTCTTCAATTTCAGGCATACATCACCTTTGTTACTTCTTTGTTTTTTTTTATGTTTATGTACAATTTATGTACAATGAATAATAAACATGCTTTTTTTCTAATTTTTCTTTCCATTCTCGTGTTTTATGCCTAACCACATCAGGAAGATACTTCTTACTCGACATTGCTATGGTATTCGGAATCGTCTCAATATATGGTACCTCTCCTGGAAATTTGTGAGCCTTTAGCTGGTACACCATGTTTATCAGGAACCTTAAGATTTAACGAGAAATATTGGTTGGAAAATCCAGTTCGGGAGCACTTATTTTTTTTATGTTAAAAAATCTTTATATAACGAACGTTTCCTCTTAAATAAAAGAAAACATTATTCTTTTATTTATTTATTCTGATAAGGGGAAGACCACTGCCTTCTTCACAAATGACCAAATGGATTTTCATCTTTTGCAGCCCTTGCGCAATATTTCTTATGACAAACGTTAATGCATTATAAAATGTGATAATAGTTGTTTTAGTCGTTAGTCCATGTTCTCATTAAAGCTCCCGGATTCTCTAAAATATTTGCCTGGGCTCCTGGGTTAAAAGCTTGTATTGTGTGCATGTAGATTATCCCAGTGCTTCTCAAACTTTCAATGCACGCGACCCACTATCTCATCGTCATTTTCATCGCGCCCTTCATACAGTAACAATGTATTGAATTCAATAATGCTATACTTTGACACTAAAGTTGCAATACGACTTTAATCTCTTATGGGCCACCGACGTATATAAACGCCTCGCTCAGCCAACGCATTAAATTTCTGGACGTATATATACGTCTTTCCAAAGTACGATCTTTACTGTGAAATGTTATCCATAAAATTATTCCGAAGGCTTTGGAATGCAATAAAAGGACCTTGATAGTGCTTGCGAACGATTTACTTATTTCAAAGGATTTGCTTATTTATTCCTTTTCTACCCCACCCCCAATACATCACATACGCTTGCCTACGTGTTAAATTGTCACATTGGGGAGCGAATCGCGTCTTTTTTAATCGGCATTTAAAGGCTTAATTATAAACCGTACATATTATCAAGATAATTGTTAATTTTTGCATATCATTTTATATATGACAAGCCCATGGGGTCACTCGCAATTATTAAACTTGTCCTTGACTTAGTATTGTTAAATTAATTATAAAATACATTGCGCAGTAATGGTATATTTATAAGTGTGTATGATGATATATTTTAAATGTGTATTTTATTTTTTATTATGTCGGCATGTGTTTTATTTGTTTTCCTTCAGTAAATTAATTATTTTTTAAAAATCTTTTGTTTTCGACTTTTCTCTCGCGCCCCCCTCATAGGATTATCACACCCCACTAGGGGGGCGCGCCCCACAGTTTGAGAAACACTGGATTATCCATTACATACTAAAATATTTACTCAGAATCTCATTAATTTCAATTGAAATAATAAGTTTTTATTTTTGCCAGTTTTTGTAAAACTCTCATAAAGAGGTATACTTCGAAACTACTTGAATTGTTAACAATCTCATAAAGTTAGTTTTGTACATTATTTAAATGATTATATTTGTATGAATAAATATCTTCGAATTAAATATAAAGAATTACAGAAGTATCCAACTGTGGGTCCTAAGGATACCAATAACTAGACGCTATATTTTAATAGAAAAAAAGACGTTAAAAGTAAGAAAAATTATTTGAATTTTAAAATGAAAACATTGCTACCAAGATAAATGAAAATTAATGAAATACAATATTGTCTTTTTTCTTTCTCTCTTCTCAAATACCTCACCTATAGTTTTTGCTCGTCCCATTATCATGAAAAGGAGCTGTTAAGAAATAATTTTCTTTGAATAGACCCCACGTATATGGTACTTAAATACATATCTATACTCCTGTTATTTTTATTTCCATCTTATTTAATGCCAAATGAAACATTTATCTTTCTTTGGTAGAAACCCAGTATCAAAGTCATCCAGGAGCAGGTTGTGACGGAGAAGACCACTTTCTACGACATGGAGAAAGACGCTTCACAGCCTCACGTCCTAGCAGCGTGCCAAGACAGCAAGATCAGAATCTACGACGTGCCGGCCGGCAAATACGTCCGGTCGATGCCCGGGACACAGGGAGAGGGCACGCTGATTAAGGTGAGATTTGTACCTTTGATACGTCTGGTCAAAATGACCTGCATGTTCCCGCCCCCGAAGCGTATGTTTCTAGAACAACTTTTTGTTGAACATAAATTCTAATCCACATACACTGAAGATCATAATATGTCGTTTCTATCTTCAGTTGACATTAAATAACAAGTCAGTAACAAATACATATTTCTTGACGAAACATAAACTTTTTTATCGCATTTCAATTGGTTATCATTGAAAAGAAACATAACCTGCTGGCTTTATGTAGTGCTGCCATTGGCGTAACGTAAACCCCGCAACCCCCGCATCGTGGGGGCGTCAAGTGTTCTCAGTTACGCCACTGACTGCTGCCGTACTGTACCCAGTGGTGTACACAAGAGGGGGATGGTGGGTCTTCCCATAGACCAACAGATTTTTAATTTTTACGACAGAGATTACACCTTGGCGGTTTCATCCATTTGTTTTTTTGTAAAGTAAACTTTTGAAACTCTAGTTCTACTTCCACTTTAAAAAAGCTGTAATAAAAAAAAAATTTAAAAAAAGATTCACTACTCACAATTACTTCAAATTTGAACTGAATATACTTAAAGAAAGGGGAAACGGCATGACATAAGAAAAAAATTTCATTGGCAGTTTTTGTCCCAAGGCAGTGTTTCTCAAACTGTGGAGCGCGCCCCCCTGGGGGGTGCGATAACCTTACGAGGGGGGCGCGAGCCTATCGAAAATAAAAGATTTAAAAAATAATTCATTTACTGGAATGAATTAAAACAAAATACTTTCAGACATAATAAAAAATGCACTTTTACTCTGATATAAGTTATAGGCGATATTAAATCATCAAAAAAAAAACTTCTTCAATACTTAATTAGCTATCTTTGATCCTATAACCAAATAAAAAAATATTTTATTTAATTTGCTGTAATCCCATGATGAGAGAGTTTTTATTACGTTTTCCTTTTTAAAACTAACATTCTACTCTTTCAGAGAAAAAACAGACCCCAGATCCAGAATCGAAAAAATTTAGGAACATAAAAAATTCATCACTGTCATTATTTTTGACATACTGCACATTATAGCTGTAATTTGTTTGACCTTCTAAGTTATTGGTACAGTTAGTTATGACCCCTCTCTTATGTGTTTATTTCTCATTTAAGGAAGTTGAATGCAATGTATTTCTTTGTTGCGCTTTTTCCCATGCAAAACAGTTTTATGATATTTGGAAAACCACGGAGAGCACACACACTTTGATGGATTACTTTGCACAGACTTAGACCAAAAGGAGTATTTTCAAACATATAAATCAGAACAATTGTTTTTAGCAGTAACATACATATTATCATAATGAATACACTTTTTACCCGGAAGTGGTCGCGCGGGACACACAGATCACGAAATTGTTAATTCTGGCAAAACTGTTTATTTGTTACCAAAGAAAAATTGAAAAGTCCTTGAAAGAAGGTAAGTAAACTTTCTCTTAATTAAATTATTCACTGGAATCATGATTTGTATCATGTACAATAAAATAATTATGAAAAAAAAAGATTGGGGTGACTCAATAACCCCGCTCAACCGTATCGAGTGCGCGCCTGTTCCCAGCTTAAAACATGTTGAAGTCTTTTTACTTTAAATATTAAGAATAATACAATTATTATTCATCGGAATTTTATATTATTGTTCGTTATTTAACATCAATTATAAATGCTAATTCTGTGAGGCTTAAAATTAAAATTCGCTTAAAATTAATTATAATTTGAGCAATCATTTTAAAAAACATTTTACACTTTTGTAAACATTGTCGTGCACTTGGCTTTACTCTCCTTACAATACAGCTATTATATCAAGAATGTTTTATTTTCTTATAAATGAACTCGTGCAAAGAGCGGGCACTTCAGCTGGTATACTTTTAATGTATCAGTGCTGCACAGAGTATTTTATAACTAATTAATTAATACTAAATTAAGAACAAGTTTAATAAGTATTAGCGACTTCCATGGGCTTGTTCTACAAAGCAATGCTTTTATAAGGAATGCTTATGATTAGAAATTGACCCTCTGAGTTATTTTTCTATATTTAGCAGATATCCATATTTTGTCTTCTAAGCAGTCACCGCATTTTGCAATATGTTCAATTTAAAAATTAGAGAAAGGAAAAGTAACATAATAATTATCCTATTACTTAATTAATTTATTTTTTTGCTTAAAAGTAGTATTCAAAATTTAATACTTATGTTATTAATTTGTATGGTTTATAATTAAGATCTCGTATTGTAGCTTTAGCGTCAAAGTGCATTATTATTGCATTTAGTGCATTATTAATGTATAAGGGGGGCGCGATAAAAATTGTGATTGAAAAGGGGGGCGCCAGTATTGAAAGTTTGAGAAGCACTGTCCCAAGGATAATTAAAAACCGAATTTTCCAATCCAATGTGGTACGACCTGGCCACAATGGATGGGCTTACCTCTAACAGTGCAGCAACTGTTGAATGACTTGAAAGTCATTTTTTTCATCAAAAAACCGAAGCAATGAGGCACATTGAACAGGACGGTTGATTTAATGTGCAACTTATGCCAAGGGCGTCTAAAAATGTCACTTGTGGATGAATCCACTTTCGTTATACCGCTTACAGTGCTATCTATTGATACAATTTGCAACTTTTTTTCTCATACCATATTGTTTCTCCCTTTTACCAGTATATTCAGCTCAAATTAGAAATCCTTCTGACCAGTGTTTCTTTTTTTACAGCATTTGGATTGTAGAATTTTAATTATAATCACTTTGTATGTGTTTATGTACTTAATATCGATGATTACAGCTCATTGTCTTCTCTATTGTTACAAAAATAACGTATGTCGCAAAAAAGATAAAAATGGGAATGAATAGTATTTTTATATGGCAATTTTTGAAAATACTGAAGATTTTTCTTCTCCGGAAAGAAATTTTTTGTCTTTTGACTTTATTTGTTGCCTGAAGCATGGTAAAAACAAAATTACTCAATTAAAGCTGCAAGGATTCACAAATAGTAATTCACCTTTCCGCTTCGTGTGTTACTCACGCAATTGTCTAAATGATTGCTGTTGTTAAGAAATAAACAAATGAGTCGTTTTTTCACGCTTAACTAAGTAACAAGTAGGAAACGAAAAAAAAATCTCAATCTTGTTAATGTTCTTTTAAACGGAATTACAGCAAAATATTTCAAAAATCATGAGAACCGTCAAACAATTGAAATGCCTTCATTTGGTGCGAAGAGAAAATGTGCTAACCTTACAAAAACCTTGCATAATAATTTAATTTAAATTCTTTTTTGTGTCTTTTTGTTGATTTAATTTAAATATATTAAAAAATGTATTTACTGTAACATAATTATTTGTTGTATTTATTATTATTGTTATTATTATTATATAAGAGGGAAAAAACTACCGTATAATCTGGTGCGTTTTTAACACAAGAAGTAAGATTGAAATTTACGGATCGTGTTATACGCCCCTGATATAAAAGAGCAACAAAAAAAGTAATGAAAAAAAGTAAATTTCTGCATATATCTTAACTCTGTTCGTTTAAAAGAAATGATATGCCTGATAAACTTTCAATAGATTTTATCTCCCCTCCCCCTCTTTTCTGTGCTTTGGGGTTGTAGTTTTAGAAGTATACCTTTGTTCAAAAGCCTGAGATAATACTTCGAATAAATGACTTTAAAAGACAAGAACGAATATATGCATTACAGGTTTCTTCATAAAGAAAGGGCGCGCTTTATGCGGTAAATATACCTAAAAATTACAGTTAGTAAGTATTATACGCCGTTGCGCGTAATACACCGAAAAATATAAGGTATATAAATTTTTTCATTATTGTTATTGATCCTTGTAAAAAAAGTTACCTCTTAATCAACTAAACGTTTTAAATTCTTTCAATACGAAAAAAAAACCCTTACATTTAAAGTAATGATACAAATTTGTGATTTTTTCGTATTAAATTCTTGATTATTACATTTCTTTTTCTTCTCTTTTTTTTTTGTATCTATGAAGTAGAGAAAAAGTAAACACAGTATCGAATCTTTCTTGAAAAATTACTGTATGTTTTAAGAAAATAGTCTTTTTTATGTTCATAACACTGTTTTTTGGAACATTACCTTGGAAATTAATAACAAATTAGTAACAGCCTATTTTATACTAACATTCCCTTTCGTGATCGCCACTTTGAGACACAACATTTTTTTAAAGCTTGTCTCACTCTTCTATTAATAAGTATATACATACATATGTATGAGCGTGAACAGTCAGTCTTGATTTAACCAGCGATTAGTGAGCATTGTTTTTACTAGCAATAACTGATTAGCTCGGCTGTGCTTATGAATAATCCTTTACATACTTGTATTATAAACACTGATAATTGTGTTTGAGTGCTGTGGAAAGTGTGAAGACCTTCTGGGATTTATTCTGTGAATATTACTGCTGAATCTTGTATTTCACGGATTGGAATTTCGACAATAAATTCTCATTGCTCTTAAATAACTGTTTTTCTTCTTTGAGAGACTGACTTGCATAAAATCCTCGAACCCCGATCAACGTAACGGTTTGTTCGTGACAAGACAAAAATCAATGTAGTTAACAAAAAAAAAAGCACAATTTATTTGTTGTTGTTGTTTCTAATTCCTATTTGGGCTATGTAAGACTAGACCATCAGTCCGTAAGCTTCCGAAAAATCCAAGAATAGAAGGGGTCTTAAGAACACCTCATCCAAGTTAAAACTTAAGCATTCTAAAATGTGTTTGGGTGATTCCTGGGCAGCAGAACACTTCGTACAGGTCTTGAAAACTTTTAAGCCTCGTTCAAAGGTGAGAGATTTAAAATGTTCACTGGCAAATCGAGATATGCAAGTCTGCTGAACTCTATGACCATCAAAGTGTAAGGCACCACCAGGGTGCTTTCATGGGTACCAGGCATGTTCAGGATGAACTCTCCGAAACTGTCCACCCAAATGCCAGGTAATATAAGAGGCAGAATTATACCTTTCTGCATTCCAAATAAGTAATAAACAAGATAAATTATCATAGGAATGTTATAGCCACGTGTTTAAATTTAGGGAAATATTATTAGCTATTTTTAGAAATTATGCAAGTGGTTTGGGGAAAAGTTTTAACCGCTCAGTAAGTCACGTGTAACCTACAAAGATATTCTTTTACTAGAAATCTCGAATAAATCATTTTTCAAAATGTAATTACCTAATTCTTTTAAAAAGGAATCACGAATACAATGGCATACACAAGGGTAGGTTTGAGGGTACAAACCCTCCTATATACCAACAATTTCTTTTTAGCATAAAGATTACGCCTTTGTACTTTCGTCTACGTTTTTTAAAATACAACCCCTCCCATGAAAGTAGTCTGCGTACGACACTGCGTGAATAAATCTGTCGAAATATAGGTTTTAATCCCTTTTAATGTGATCTGAAATGAGACTTGCGTTTTACAATATAGTCTTCAGTGACGTAACATACACCCCCGTATCGCGAAGGATGGGAGGGGGAGGCAAAGCCTTAGTGACGACAAGTACTATCCGGCTCGGGGCCCGAAACTAGATTTTGCAGTAAGGAGGGCCTAATATTTTCCGTCCCACCACGGATAGTATTCATAATTATAATGCGGGGAAAAAGTATATAAGATTAAAAATTTCATTTAATGTTAAGTTTAAATACCAATTCAATTACCAAATAAAAAATTCTGCTTGCATGAACCCAATTTATTTCCTTATTGCAGGTTGCCATGGACTCTACGGGTACTTATGTGGCTACGAGTTCAACAGACAAAACTATCTACGTGTACGATTATCTAACTGGTCAGTGTGTTGCATCCATGAGTGGTCATTCTGAGCTAGTGACCGGACTGAAATTCATGCCGTCAGGAAAACACCTCATTTCCGTATCAGGAGATGGGTAAGACCATTCAAGTAGTTTTTCTTGCATTTTCTTTTTTTCTTTGACGAGAGAGAGAGATATAAGTAACTGCATAGTAGAATTTCGTGTTCACTGAGTCTTCATGATATAAATTATGAAACAAGAATAATAGTATTTTCGTGATTACACAGAAATAATGGTAGTTCGGTTGGGTTGGCTTAGCGATGAATGATTTTTTATACCTTTTGTTCGAAAGAGGAAAGGAACTGTAGCCTTAAAACTTAAACAATAGGTATTGTGGTAACATAGAATTGAATAGAAAAATACATTATCAATAGAAAAATAACAAAACATAAATTGTAAAATCATAACGCATGGTAGAAAACAAACTAGTAAAAATGTTAATGGTAAAAATTACGAATTTTTTGTATTGACAGTCAGGATCCAAAAAAGAAATATTATTTTTAATTTTCCTTAGTCATTGTACTATACTCATCATTGCGTATCAGGTATAATATTTGAAGAATATCATAAAATAAGAATTTTTTTATATGTGTGTGGATGGATATATGAGGTCCCTGCAAAAGAAAAGAATTCGGGACTTTTTTTACATCAACGAGCTAGAAAAACTTAATAATAGCTTATATTTGTAGAAATACTTCTTTAATAACAAATTAATAATATTGTAGTTTTTAGTTACAGAAATAAAAGGTATTTGAGTATAGACATTTTATTAAATGAATTATATTCAATTTCTGCAGTACGATCCTATTTATTCAACTCTATTTTTACTAATTTCTAATTATTTTTTCACTCTTTCTCTGTTTTATTGGCCATGGTAGCGTAGAGATTATTCTTAAGAACTCGTGATAGGTGTGTCGCGGATTAGAGTCCTGGTGCTACTGAAGATCCGCCTGTACAGGGGCTGATGCGCATTGAATCTGTCGAGGTTCTAAATCCTCCCATTAATGTACGAGATCTAGGGCTATAAGCCCTCGTGTTGCTTTATAGTCTCTCTCTCCATATATAGGGTAATACTGCACTCATGGGATAAACTTTAAAAGATCTTACAGATTGCCAAAATATACATTTTTGTATAGTAAGTATGGTGGGAAGAGACGCATTGTGGCGCTAATACGAGACTTAAAAAGAAAGACATTGTTTAATTACTACATCAACTCAAAGTGCTTTTTGGTAGAAATATTTACAATAACGACTCAAAATTGTGACCGCTAAGTTTGCCAAGTGGTTGTCAGCAATACTCTGGGTGGAGGCCAATAGTGAACCTGGTGTTATCTGATTTTATGGGCATGGGACAAATTTGAAAGGGGGCGCAGTTTACTAATATATATATACTAGCTGTTATACCCGGTCTTCGCACGGGTGAATTGAAAAATTTAAACAATACAGATTGAAGGAAAAAGAAGTTTTTAATGAGTTAACTTTACGTAAATTGCAAATTAAACAAAAAAAGCTTTTTGCATATCTCAGCTGAATGAAAAAAAAACCCTGTCTGTTAAATTTTAAGTCTGTAGTTCTAATAGCTGATAAAAAGGATTTTTATATACATATAACTCCCGGTAACTCTCTTGAGGGTCGATTTTTGATAATACCTTCCTAAGCTGATCTCTGCTCAGCAAAAGTAACACATTGTTACAAATTTTGTCTATTGAACGCTTAAAATAGTATAAATAATTTATATCTGGAAGTGTTATACGTTAATATTACTTTTTGTTGTATTTATTTTATGTTAAAATTGTAATCAGTCTCACACTCCACCTGTTCAAGCTTTCGCAGTTCCTGGCGCCTGGCGTAGACAAAACAAAATGTAAAGTTTTGATTCACACATAAAAGATAGATATATGCTGTCGCTGGCTTTTTTGCAGATGGCACAATTTTCTCCTACTTACTTGACAATCATCGTTACATTTTGGACACTTCACAAAATATCTTTATAAATTAAAACCTATGTGTTATTCTGATGTATAAGCTATATTATTGTAAAGTTTCATTAAAATCCATTCAGTTGTTTTTGAGTGAAAGAGTACCAAACATCTACTCAAACTTTCATGTTTATAATATTAGTAAGAATTTTGTATAGGAACATTTGGTCAGAAGTGACACGTTGTGACAGGATAATAAAAACATTTTTACAGCATCATAGCAAAGTGCTTTTTTACAGTGACGTTTACAATAAATGCTCAAAATTGCGACAACTAGTTGTAATACATGATTGGTAGCATTGAAGTAGTGATTGGTGAAAAGTTCCAAAGATGCCTGACAATTCGAGCGCACTTGCAACCGCTATACATAGTCAAGCAACAAGGTTCTCTAGTGGTTTTAGCATAATCTTTACGCTAAAAATTAAAAATCTGTTGTGTGGCATGTGGGAGGAACTGAACCCAGGAACGTTATGTACGCCTTGTGGACCTTAAAGATAAACCTCAAATTAATTTTTTAAGAGAGAAACACACGAGATACCCCATTACAATGGGGTCAGCTGATGTAGGTTACAGGGTACTAAATGATCATAACTGCCAGCTTGTAGCCGAGAATATTCAAGTTAAGCCGTAAGTTCAAGTCCCGTTTTTTACAAAATAACGCTCTGTGTATATAACTGAGATCATTGCACATTAAATGAAACCAAGCCACAAACTTCTGGAATGTGTTTTGAAAATTAGAAGAGAATGAAATCAGGTCCAGTATTGTCCACATCTTGAACGTGGCTCAAAATTACAAGATCAAAGTTGCTTAAGAATTTTATTCAAAACATAGAGCTAAATTATATAACAGAAGAGAGGATTTTTCCAAGAGATCACTTTAACTCAAATTCCTTATAACTTCGATTCGTAAAATTTTTATTCTTTTCCTGTAAATATCTTAAATGTTTCCTGCGTACTCTATCCCCCTCTCCCTTTCTCTCTCTTTATAAATATATGTATGTATAAATATATGTATGTGTGTGTGTTTCTATTATTGACCATTTTTATTTGTATTTAAATCATTTCTATTTTTATTTTCCCCTCAGATGTATCTTTGTTTGGAAATTGACATTCCAGGCTTCAAAACCAGTGACTAAATCAGGAGAGACGATGGCTATTCCACAGTCATCCGGCATTTGGCAAGATTCCAGGTATTACAAAATTGTACTATTATTAAATAAAAACGAATAATTAAGGTATCCGACTATGTTCGGAAAAATGATTTTAAAAATAATTGTCATGATATTTAGTGTCACTTAGATTAGAATACATGTATAAAATTGTTTTAAGGACATTTTGACGAAAAAAATTATTTAAATACAATATATCGGCAAAAAATTAACTTAGAGTAACCTTTTTTCAAAATGTTCTGCTTTTTTTGAAAAATGCTTCTATTATAATAATATTTTGCCTGTATATAGCTCAGACCTCTTTGCAGAGGCTCAAGTATAATTTTAGAAAAATTCATATTATTTTCAGAGTTACAACCCATTGAAATAATTATCGGCGTTTTTTTTTTTTTCTTAAAATTTCTCCTCTCTGCTGTCGTAAAACACGGATAAACCTACTTCTAAGTTATATATTTCAAAAATTCTAGTTGAGCCTCTGAACAGAGGTCTGAGCTATATACAGGAAAAATATTATAATAGAAGCATTTTTCACAAAGGGAGAATATTTTTAAAACTGGTCATTCTATATTCATTTTCTGTCAAAACATTGTACTTAAATAATTTTTTACTGTAATACTATTCTTAAAACAATTTTATATACATTTTCTAATCTAAGTGACACTAAATATCATAAATATTATGCAAAATCACGGTTCCGAACGTAGTTGGATACCTTAAATAAAAATTTCTATCTTGAGGCCCTCAGTCTAAATATTAATTGCCCTTCCTTTATTATTAAAGAAACTTGTTGCAATTTTTTAATACAGAGAAATACTAATCAGGAATCAATAGTAACGAAGCATATAAATGTTCTTTACTAAAAATATTAGTTAACGTATACAATGTTGGCAACATTAAATCTCAAGACGCGTATATTAATTTTGAAATATCTAAAAAAATATTTATTTATTTCTGCTTTAATGTTTAAAAGTATGACTATCAGAAACACTAATTTGAAATATTTGGTACACCAACTCTTTAGCCGCTGCAAAAGAATTTTTGTAGAATGTATGCTCCATGTGGCTATCAAAAAAATTGCAAATATCCATATATTTTCTATACTTAAGGAATATTTTGAAACATTTGAAAACAAAAATATAACATTTTTCAATATGTTGGACACATTTGATTTAAAATGTAATACACTAAATATATGTTACTCCATTCAATGTAAGTTTCTAATTTTGCTCAAATGATGCTTGCATTAAACGACTTCTATTTGAAATTCCAGAAAGAACACCGCTGTAACTGCCCCTTTCCAAAAAGAACCACAAGCGTTAGACTTCAGCGAAGGACAGTTGCCTTCATGGGCAAAAAAACAAGTGAGTATCATTTAAACTGAAACCGTTGTTTCTTCTTCATGATATGTTCCACTGAGCAGCTGCAAAAGGAAAAATATTTAAATACGCTCAAACGGTTGTTAATTTTGCAGATGTCGGATGAATGGAAAGCGGGGGAGAGATCGTCTCCACCCCCACAACAACCTCGTGGACGGTGGGCACAAAGACTTGAAGGGCAGTCGCTTATTGTCAAGTCGTATTCTTATACGGATTCAGTCATTCCAATTCCTCAATTGACAGGTGATGATTGTTTGTTGTCAAATACTAAATGAAAAAATAGCAATTTTTTTTTTAAAAAAATATCTTTTTAAATGACTATATTTTCTCGTTGAGGTGATAAAATTCGAAAATAAGGAAACATTTATTTTTAATTGAATCAAATGTCAATCCTAATCCAAGTCAGCCTTGTAAAGGATTCGTTCCTGTTTGTTACTGATCAGTAGCGCACACAGAAATTTTCCGAGGAGAGGGGGGTCCAGGGGCGAAAGTCCACCATTCTTGTGTCATGCTCCTTTTGATTTTGTCGATTTGGGGGAACAAAAAACAGTAAAAAACCAATTATTGAATAAATAATTAGTATCAATGAATAAAATTAATCATTAAAAACAAATATTTAATTAAATTTTACGTATTATATATACTTAAAATTTTTATCAATCGGGAAAAAATCAAGGACTTTGGGGGGCTGGACCCCTAGGACACCCCCCTTGTGTGCGCCTCTGTTACTCATCATACGTTTTCTAAAATTATAAATCAAAAAAACTATTCTTGTTGGCAGACTATTGAATTAATTTAAAGAGAAATTTATCTAAATTGATCTACTATTATATATTTTTGTTTCTCGTGATATGTCAAATATATATTTATGGAATTTTAAAAGTTAGATTTTTATAAGAATTATCAGTGACTTGTTGATTTTAAGAAAGAGCAGAGTGGCTCGAGTTGCCATAGATCTCTATCCGATGAGGTAATTCAAATAGTTAAAGCAGAAGTAATTAATTATTTCATTTGACAACTGTAGTAACAAGATGATTTTTGTACTGATTTATTTTCCTTCAATCGATTGCTGCTTGTAACATTATCGTCTGATTTTATATTTGTTGTTCTAGTAGTTGTTCCACGTTTACGTGGTTTGTTTTGTTAATAAAATGAAAGAAGAAAATTTTGCAATCTCAATCCGGAATTGAACAACGCGGACATCGGAATAAGGAAATATATTACAAAAGATCTATTTAAAAATTCCCATTTATAAAGAATCATATTTATTATAGCAACAAACATACTTCTTGGAACTTGGCATCAATTAAAAGCTTCAAAATTTTTCATTCTAGTATAAAAATCACTGTTAATTTGGTCTTGGATTGCGGAAACTGTGATTCACAGGATGATTTCCATCACAATAAAACATATATTCATTGCGTGTATTGTAATGTAATAATAATAGAAAAAGTGCAAGTACAAAAAAGGAATTGAGACTATTGTTCTAGTGCATACAGCGAAAATATTTAACATTAAAATCAATGGGTCATCAGCAATGCGTAATTATCAATGAACAATACTGAATTCGAACTTGTTTTAATAGATTTTAAGACTGAAATTATTTGTATTAGTTTCTAGAATTAAAAATATCTAAAATAATACATACCAGTGGCGGCTCTAGGACCGGACAAATTATTGGGTGTGAATTTAGTATTTCATTCAAAGTATCTTATCTCCTTATTTTGTACTCAGAATGTTTAATGACACATTTAGCAGTTTTATTTTATCTTGAAACAGGAATATATGTTTACACATCTTTCACTAGTAACTTTCTCCCCATCTCGAAGTGAGGTCACAACTGACATTCTTTTCGCCCTTATGATATCTGGTGTCAGCTATCCAAAAGGGGACAGGAGTTGTAATAAAAGGTTTTGGTAGATAGAGAGCCATTGAAGATGGCTTATTTTAGACATTTGTGTAGTTACTGTGAATTAAAACAAATGCTTGTGATCCCCACCATCAGTAAAAATTGACCTGCTTAAATGGACGATTCCTTCTCTTCTCTTCTTGCATTTTACTCGTAATATATATATATATATATATATATATATATATATATATATATATATATATATATATATATATATATATATATATATTGTTGTGCTGCATTTTTGTTCGCTTGAATTATAATTCAAGTTTAATCTGTGCGTATCTATGTGAACAATTTATCTTTTTTACTTATAATTTTTTTGCTTTAGAGACAGGGGCGGCATTTTCCATTTTTGTCCGGGGTGGAAAAACTGTTAGAGCCGGCCCTGTACATACTCATAAAAATCATTTAATTTTATTTTTCACTAAAAAAGAATTCAGAGTTAACATTCTAAACACTTTTGCAGCCGAACAGAAAAGTATGGAGACTACTTACTCATTTTCTAAAACTGAAACAACCAATGCGTACAATCAGAAAGAAGATGTCACACTTACTAATCAGGTAAATAGTTTTCGATTCTGAAGGGAATCTATAAAGCTGCTTGAATGGAAAATTATTTTCAATTTATATTTATTGTAATTAATAATTTAAATTTTTAAATCAAAAGTAGTTTCTTGAATATTGTTCTCTTTTGAATGGGCTAAATTCGTGTGACGTCATATTCACATGACAACTGCAATCAAGTTTTTCCAGCCAATCAGTTCATGTACTTTGCTATTGCCCACTTCTGCTTTTTGAGGAAACTTTCTGTTAAAAATTACATATTTGTCAACAATAATAATAATGCACATAGGTAAACAAAATGCGCTTGATTTAAAAGTATATAGTACTTAACATACGAACTTTTTTTTATTTTTGAAAAATCTTTCGAATAATATTAATACCTGAGTATATTTACCCAATTATCAAATTTAGAATTTTATCCAAATTTTTCAAACAAAACAACAAGCACAAATCTAATGTCAGATCTGGATTTAATGAAGGGCACGTGATATATTGCATTTGTCATGTGAATGCTGTGAATTTATCCCATTTAGAGTACTTTTTTATTTAAAGTTATGTATAATACTCGCACGTCCATTGCTTATACTGATTTATTCATTATATTTTATTATCTTAATAGCTTTGATTGATAAATTATTCTCTCCATTACTTTTTATTTTAAATTCCAAAGAAGACTTTTATTCTGTAATTTATGAAGAAGAAAGTTTAGGTTATCGATTATAACGATTGTAAATTTTTCAAAATAATGATATATTATTAGGAGAGAATTGTTCATTCAAAATAATTATTTCATACTGTAGTTAATTCATATTTCATGTGAAATTCAGATTTTATATATGTAATAAGAGTATTCCATTATTTAGGAAACAATAATGGGGATAATTATTAAAATGAACAATATATATGTTAGTATTTAATTATTATTTTAATACTTATTTTAAATTTAGCCTACTTTAAGTCTTGTGATCTTTAAACAAATCACTGAAGGGATTTAGCTGAAATATTGCTACTCGGCAACACTGGCGTATCTAGTCCTGAGTGGGGAGTGCCTCAAAATTCCTTGGGGCTCTCTTTTGATGTCACCAAGGAGCCTTTTGAGGAGCCCTTAACATTTTGAGGTTTTTCACTTACGCATTTTGGGGCCCCTATAGCTTAGGGGCCATGTATCATTGGTACGGTAGATACGGTGATAGCTACGCCCCTACTCGTCAATGAGTATCTCAACTGCAACTTTTACAAATATTAAAAATTCACATATTTTTTATCATAAAAAATAAAAGCTTTGGAGTTTTACTTTTTGCTCCTTCGAGTTTTTTAAGTTCGAGTATACATTCAAAATATTTGAATGTTAAATAAAAATTTGTATTTGGAACTCATTGTTTTAGTAACAACTTCAATGTCTAAAAAATAGAATACTAATTACTTTGCCTTTCTGATCTTGAAGGTGTCCATCAGCCGGAGTGTATCCCGAGCAGAGCGAGTGCGGCATCCGACAGATTCAAGCAGTGCCAGTAGCCTCAAGATGGACGATGGGGATGCAGAGGACGAACGATCGGACAGTGGAACCACCGAGACCAGTGAACTGGTGTATTATCCAGACGGGAATGCGGACTTCAAAGACAGGTACAGACGGAATATATTAACATTATACGTTGGCGATTCTTAACTACTCTTACCCATATTTTATGATTCAAATTCGAGAGCAAAAAACGTATCTATGAATGTATCTATACATTTATGTGAGGCTATCTTCTCAGAAACCACTGAACTCAAAAACGCGCTGAAGGTGCCAAAAGAGGGGAAAAGATCCAAGACGTCCATTTTGTCCTTTAAATTCCGAAATATTACGATTAGTTAAAAAGATAACGATTCAAAACACAATAATGAATGATTGGTCATTTCCTGTTATGCCGTTTATCGAGCAGAAACTGCGAAGGACGGCAGGGGAAAAGGTCTCTGACATTTTTACCGTTACTAAAACTGCCATTCCTTCCATTCGGAAATAAGACAAAAAAATAATTACGAAATCGAACAGACCGTTTATTTCTCAAGGACAGGATATATTTTTTTCTTCTTCCAAAGTATAATGATATTTTGCACTGTTTGCGTTTTTTTCTGAAGGAGTCAATTTTGAGAATTTTTCACAGACAAAATGTTCCAGTCGCTCTGTATTTCTTACTCATCTTCCTGATCAATCGAGCTTACGTTTTAAAAACTGTGTGCTTTGCTCTTTCAGAATCGATAACTTCAAAATTAGGATTTAAAAAGCTTTTTCTCACGATTTTCCGAAAATTACTCGACATTGGACGTAAACATTTAATAACTTCACAATTTCCGAAACTAATCGCACGAAACTTTTTTCCTTTGAGTAAACATTTTATCATCCGTGTTTTAGAGTGAAGATTGAAAAATCTACTTGTAAATTGCGAATTTTTTTTAAAAAAAAAAGTGTGTCTCTCATCTAGCAGTCTTTTTTCTAAGCTTTATTTATGCAATTTCTTACTTTGATATTTTGTTTAAAAACTACCGTTTTTTAATATCGATGTGTGAAATTTGAAGTTTCTAATTTAAAAATTAAGCCCTTAAATTATGTCTAAAACTTTATACATTCGCAAATTATGTATTCACTTTTCTTTGAAGTACCAGCAAAGAGTTTCCCCTTCCGTCAGTCTAAATATAGAACGGAGGGGAAAATAACCGGTGTGATTAACTTGAGAAAGAAAGGGAAAAAAATTACATAAAATGAGATTCAGGGAATGTTATTCAAACTATTATATTACAACTTATTAAATTATAAATAACCTACAAATTAAGAAATTCGAATGTGATGAATTTATTTCACGCAGTAAATCAGTTTTTAATATTAAATTAACCATATTAATAAATTGTTGCACTGTTTAATGAACTCTTTGTAATTCTAGTAATTACATTAATTTTTATTTTTATTTTAATGGGAACATTATTCATAATAACTACCTGGTTAAGTTGGGTCAAAAATGTGGCGAATAATTCATCTAAGACTGAATTTAACCTTAAATACAACTGAATGCATATTCAATTTTGGTTTAATTTATGAAAGCGGAAATCAATCAAAGGTCCTCCAAATTCATAATCTTGTTGTAAACTCCGAAAATAATTTTTGCACCTCCCACCAGATGGCGCACTAAATGAAATACGTCGTCAATGGCCATAAGGAAAAAAGTTATATATTGCCTCTCTCCCCACCCAGCCGTGCTTCCTTTTATTGCAACCGTAATTACTAAAATTTCACTTTCTTTATTTTTGTCAATATTTTTCTCCTGCTCTCCCCACTGGACGTGCTCCTCCCCATAATTTAAATCTCAGCCCCCGGGGCAGCCAATCGGAGTCAATGTTCACTGTACCCAACATCCAATCAGAGAGCAATCTCTTAGCTCTCAGCCAAGCCAAAAAACTCAAAAACTTTCCACCCAGATGAAGAACCATAGCCACGCCTCCCGGATTCCATCGCCCGACCAATCGCCATCATGCCACTCAGCAGAATGGAAAACACCACTTTTGCCATGCCCAGCATCATAGACTCTCACGATATGGGATTGAGGACTGTTTACAGTCCAGACGCCCAAAAGAAAACGCCTATTCAACGCCAGCCGTGCTTCCAGCTTCTTTTCCCAGCACATGAACGGAAAGATATATTACCGGAATAATTTCAATGATTCTAACACTAATAATCTACACTAAGAAATGGAGCCTAAAGAACCTAAAAGAACGATTGCCTAAAAGAACACATTAACCCCAAAAATCTCAATAAAAAGAATGTTATGAGTGTGGGTAAAAATTGAACGAATTATAGAAAGGAACAAAATATTTTTTTTTAAATCTCAACATTTTTGAAAAATGAAGCAAAATTAGATTTTAGAAGATATATAACCATTGTGTGTCGATATACTGACATACTTAAAAACGAGGAGAAATGTCTTTTAAAAAGGGAAGTTTTCTTTTTACTTTGTCATTAAATTCGGCTTATTCGAATTCTAAATCGGTCTAATGAAAACTAAATATCAAATCATAATTTACCCGGAACTAAAACATTAGAATGGATTTTAAATACGAATTGAAAGGAGGATAAGTTCTTGCTTCCAAGAGCTTATCGAAAATTAATCCATTCATTAATTGACCTAGATTAAATACGGGACTTCAAGATTAGCCTTTTGAATAAGATCGCGGTACCCTGATAGGTTATCACGAGTTGTGTGATTAATAAATCTTGAGTTTCGAATATGAGTTCCATCCAGATCTTCGTATTGGATAGCCCTGCTCTATGAAGCTATTATGATCGAATTCAAATTAAAGTGTGAGTTACGCTGTTTTTATTATTTTATTTTATTCTGTTTTATCGATTCTGTTTCTTTCAACATATATCTGTCTATCTGTTTATATATGCGCACATTTTTTTTTACTGTAAAAGGGGAAAAAATCGTTTAACTAATAAATCTTGAATAATGTTTAGTATGCGGACTTCAATTACTTATATTTTTGTTTCTGCTATCCTGCTTCTCTCTAGTAACAACTTTGAAAAGTGATTCAGATTGGTGTATTGATTAGCATATTAGTAATTTTGCAGATTGGTGTATTGATTAGCATATTAGTAATTTTGCAGATTGGTGTATTGATTAGTAGAATAGAGTGATTGTAGATTGGTGTATTGATTAGTAGATTAGTGATTGTAGATTGGTGTATTGATTAGTGGAATAGAGTGGTTGTAGATTGGTGTATTGATTAGTAGATTAGTTATTGTAGATTGGTGTATTGATTAGTAGAGAATAGAGTGATTGTAGATTGGTGTATTGATTAGTGATTGTGCATTGGTGTATTGATTAGTAGATTAGTGATTTTTATTTCAGGTGGTGTATATTTTATTTCAATTTAAATCTTAGAGTTTTTCTTTCGTCTGTTTCTTTGTTCTAACATTTTACAAAGAAATTTGATTTTTTTATGCCTAATAGTATTGAACAAGATAAAGTAAGGTTGGCGACTTAAAAATGCTGTACCCTGCTTTTCAGTCCTAATTACATGCTAAGATCCGTATTGAACCTGGGTTTGCTCGTTCGCTACTGAATTTTTCATTTTTAAAGTAATAAACTTTGTTTATTACTCTGAATTTCTATTTTAAATTAGGCTCTTATATATATAGTATAAAAATATTCAAAATTTAAATTACTTAACTTCTTATTCATTTATTTTGGAGTTTTTGCTCAAAGTACAATTTTTCTATCTAGATTTTTTTTTCTATGCTCTGTTTGGATCTTTTAGACCCACCGAGTCACAAAGGGGAAAGGTTGGTACCATTAAACCAGTTTAACTCCACTTATTCGGTCCTAAGTTCCAAATTGTTTTTGACTCCCTAGGTTCCTTTTTCAATTTTTGTTTACTCTTGCATTACTTTTCTTCCTTTTAAACACTTAGCGTGCTATTTTGTGATCTTTGTGCTTGCAAGTTGTTGCACTTGTTATTGCTTCTCAGTCATAGACTTTTAAATACATTGAAAGATATTGCAATCTATATTTTCCTTTTTTTTCTTTGAGGGTGAAATTTAATATTTCTTGAAAAGGTTTTAATACTAGTTGAGAGATTGCATACGTTTTAATTTTGTTCTAACTCTCCCCTCTCGTACAATAAGGTCTATAAAACATATATTTGCATATTTGTCTTTGATTTTGAGTTAGTATTTGATATATTTCATGTGTTGATATCAGTGACTTACACAGACCTCTCTTATGGTGGGTACAGTCTAAAAAATACGTAGACCTAAGTGCCAAGGGGAATTCTGCGGTAAAAAATTGAATATCTATTGGTCTATGGTAGGGGTGGACTCTCCCCTTGTGTAATTGTCAGTAGCTACTAAATTTATTTCAAATAAGTCGTTTTTTTCAGTTAAAATTTCCAAACTAGCGTATAAATTTAATTATCTTTTTTTTTCCCAGTTCCTTTCAAATAAACGCCACAAAAGAAGAAAAACGATTTTTGAAGAACAAACAAGGCAGCTTACAGCGATCTCTTTCTTCGTATTGTGTATCAGGTAACTACATACTCTTGCTGTGAATGAAAATAAGAACCGCTCCTTTCTATTTGTATTTTCAAATTTTAAATTTCACTCGAAATCTTAATTTTTTTATGTACATCACGAATTCATTGCGTTCTTTTAGACAAAACGAACGAAAACACAGACGATGAGGATTCAGGTACTCCTGGCGAGTCTGAGGCTTCCTTTGCCAATTCTTTCAGCATGAGCACAGAGAATCTGGAGAAACTGGGTCTGCGGGAGCGGTTTATGTTGGAGAACTTCGAAAATATGGACAAGACGCAAGGTGAAGACGCAGGCAACCATCGAAACCGTTACAGCATATCTTCCAAATATCATACAACCTCGACCACATCAACCCCTAATAGAGAGTTCAAGTAAGCGTTCAATAATTTAGGAATCTTTTTAACAGACTATTGGGATCTAACATAAAACATCGCAATTTATATATAACAACGTTATTTAATTTGTATTAGTAAAAACTACTATTATATTAAAAAAGTGTCTACTAGGGTGGATAGAATTTTTTTTTAGAATTTCAAAATCTACTTATACGGAAAACATAACCTCTGGTATATACCATGTTTACTCGAATCTAAGCCGCACTATTTTTCCAGTGTTACCGCCACTGGAAATCAGGTGTGGCTAAGAATCAAAGGCAAAATATTTTTTTGGATGAGAGAAATTGAGTTTTCACCCCTTCCAAAAGGAAAAATGTAACCTTCCATTCTGACTTAACCCTTTGTCTACCGCATTATGATTTACTGCATTTTTTTTAAATATTTTTTTTATAAACCGTACATATTATCAAGATAATTGTTAATTTTTGCATATCATTTTATATATGACAAGCCCATGGGGTCACTCACAATTATTAAACTTGTCCTTAACTTAGTATTGTTAAATTAATTATAGAATACATTGCGCAGTACTGATACTTATATAAATGTATTATATCAATGTAAATGTGTATTTTATTTTTTATTATGTCGGTATGTGTTTTATTTGTTTTCCTTCAGTAAATTAAATATTTTTTAAAAATCTTTTGTTTTCGACTTTTCAATATGCTCGCGCCCCCTTATAGGATTATCACGCCCCACTAGGGGGCGCGCCCCACAGTTTGAGAACCACTGAACTACGGTGTATTTTCTCGGGTTTGTGCGACTTTTTATGGAAATCACTTTATATTCATTTTTTTTGTGTTACCGTATTTTATTCTAAAGGAATATTTAAATACAATTAAATGAAAATTATTAAATCAAAAGAATCTATACAATCCCCCCCCTCATTGGGTCTCGGGAAAAGTATTTAACGTTGACCGGTCCGCGGCGATGAAAAGATTGGGAAGCACTGTCATAGAACATCTTTTCTGCATATAGGTATATAGGTTCTGTTAAAAAAATAATTTTTTTTCCTTCATTTAACCACGATCCACCCTAATGTCTACAAATTAATCTTAAATGCTATCGTCATTCTTACTTTTTAATCAAAATTTGATATCGTTACGAAGAAATACTTCTTTCAGTACATTCGTAAGATTAGTTATTTCGAATTTACAAATAGTATATATAATGTTAGAGATCATCTATTTAGCATTTTAGTATTTATTCCCACTCCCCCTTTGCCCCTCAGGGGGCTCACCTTCTTTAGGTGAGTACGGGTGTCACAATCCCGAGGGGTGTTAGTGATCTTTTCCTTTTCCCAAGAGGTTTATTGTCTTTCGTAAACATGGGTGTCACAACCCCGGGGTACCCTAGTGATCCTTCTCTATTTTCGACCCTCTCTCTTGTCATACGATTTCATCTTTTCTTCTTTTCCCGTCCAGACCACTTTAATGTTTTAACGAATGTTTTGCGCAGTTTAGCCAAAATTGGCTCTTGCGCCAATAACCCAAACACTCACTCACTCATCCCCCTCCACTTTGTTTCAACGTTTGTTCTCTAATTTAAACATTTCAGTTTTTATAAACCAATTGCCTAAATAACTTTTTCTTTACTTTTCAGATCAAGTACATTAGGAAGGAGATCCAATTTGGTAAATATAATTTCCCTTTTTTTACTCTCAAATATTCTATACATATTCTTACGAAAAATTTCTTTATAAATTTCTATTTAAAATTCTGAATCCAACAGCAAATCTTGCATTTCTCTCTAAGCCTCCCCCCAATAAATAATTATTTTTACATATTTTAACTTTTACAACAATTTATTACATTAAACAACTTGATATATGTATATATTTTAAAGAAATATATATTATGCTGTCAAAAATATACTTAAAATGTCAAAAGTTTCAATACAAAATGATTAAAAAAAGAGAAAAAGGAATGATGAATTCTAAACCTCGCACACTCGTACCTTTTACAAAGAACTATACCATTTCTGAACGTATTTTCAAAGGTAGAGCTGAGCTTTTAAAACAAAACGTAGCAACGATTAAAACTACGAAATACAGAGTGAGTATAATTAAAGTTTGGCTTTCAAAATGCTGTAAAAAAAACAATTACTGCTCAGAATGACTTCAAATTTGAACTAAATGTACTTAAAGAATGAAGGGGAGGAGGTATAAGAAAAAAATTCATTGGCGTTTTCATTGTTGCTTTTTATGCATTTTTGATCCAGGAATTGTTAAAAAACCGATTTTTTTCCCCCATCCAATGTGGTTTGATCTTGCCGTGGTGGATGAGCTTTACCAGTGGCGCACACAAAGGAAGGGGTGTCGCAGGTCCGGACACCCACATAGCCCTTGATTTTTTTCCCCTAATTATTATAATCCTATGCGTATACTAAGTACCGTAAAATCCGGCGTATAACGTGCCCTTTTAACACAAAAAATAATATCGAAACTTAAGGGTGCACGTTATTCACCGGATATAAAAAAGATAGCTTTAAAAATAACAAAAGGGATGTGCATAAAGAAATTTTTACTTCTACATGTATCGAAATACTGTTTATTTAAAAGAAATGACTTGCCTTATGAACTAAAAGAGCAGTAGTTCTAGGGAAAAAAAACTATTTTTTTGAAAAGTCTGAAATAATATCTCGAATAAATTACTTCAAAACATAAGAGAAATGTATACTAATACTTCAGAGAGAGAGAGAGAGATTTCTTCGTAAAAAAGAGGGTGCGTGTTATACGGCGAGTATACCTAAAAATTAAAAAAATACGACCGAAAGTATAGGTGCGCGTTATGCGCCGAATTTTACGGTACGTAAAATTTAGTTATGTATTTGTTATTAATAATTAACTTTAGTAATTAATCCCAATTATTCAATAGTTAATTTTTTACTGTTTTTTGTCCCCGAAAATTGACAAAATCCAAATAATATGTTGGGTGGCGTCTTGGAGCTTGATACGCGAGAATGGTGGACTTTCGACCCTGGACCCCCCTCCCCCTTGAAAAATTCCTGTGTGCGCCACTGGCTTTCTCTAACAGTGCCACAACTGTTGAGTTGGAATGAGTTGGAAGTCAAAAAACCCAGACTATCATACTTATAGTTGGCTTATGAGCACCTCATGCCCAATTAACTTCAAAATGTGACTTGTAGCCAAATCCACTTTCATCCCTCTTACAATGTCATCTATCGATACACTTTGAAACTTTTTTTTTCTTACGCCGTACCAATTTTCCTCTTTTCAAGTATATTCAGTTCAAATTTGAAGTCACATTCTGATCTATGAGCTTCTTTTTTTACCACATTTTAAAAGTAGAACTTTAATTATAATCTCCTTGTATATTAAAGTGCCTTATCAACTAACAATTTTATTGCATTAAAAATGTTTCACCACAGATGCATTCCTCTGACTTATGACCCACTGGCGTAGCTAGTTCCTGAATGGGCCCCGTATCAAAACTCCTTCGGGGCTCTTTTTTAAAAATGAAAGCTCAGTTAGTGGTACTGTAGTTACACACTTGGGGGCCCCGTATCATAAATACGGCCGATACGGTAATAGCTACGCCCCTGTTATGACCCTTAACTATTCTGAGCATTATGGTGAAGGTATTTTAGGAATTATTCAATTACAATTTTTTCCCAGTCAAAATACACTCTGTCGCAAAAAAATATATGCACCCAGAAGAAATTGAGCTACATTCACGAAATTTGGTATGCATGTAGTGTATATGAAAATAAACAAATGATTAAAAATTCAGAACAAAATATCATTTTATTAAGCGGTTACAGCTTGCAAAATGTTAAAAATCAGTAAGTAGTAAAGCCACCTCTGGCAGCTATACAAGCCGAAATTCGGCGTGGCATCGATTTAATTAGATCACTTATGACCCCCTGTGGAAGATCCTGCCATAGTCTTTGCATCTGCGCAGTTAATTCTCCTGTATCTCGGGACGGCTGCAGTTGCCTTCCCAGCGCGTCGCAGACATGCTCTATTGGCGAAAGATCTGGTGACCTGGCAGGCCATGGTAGGACGTCATATCCTTGAAGACATTGTTGGGAGAGTGGCGCAGTATGTGGACGAGCATTATCTTGTTGATAAATGGCACCTGGGCGACTTGATAGCATGGGTAGCACAATTGGCGTTAAAATATCGTCCACGTATCTGCGAGCTGTCAAAGTGCCTTGAAGGACCACTAAAGATGATCGTGTGTCCCAAGAAATTGCTCCCACACTGTCACACCTTGTGAAATTGCTGTATGCCGCTCGACAATAAATGCCGGATCGGACCGCTGGCCGCTGCGCCTCCAGACACGTGTGCGGTGGTCATGAGCACTGAGACTGAATCGGGATTCATCACTGAAGACGACACGTCTCCAGTCTGTCACACTCAAGTTGCCCGAGGTCGGCAAAAATCCAGTCGACACTGCCTATGATGTGGGGTCAGTGGTAAGCGTCTTAGCGGACGTCGGCTCCTCAAGCCAACTTCGGTCAGTCGTCTCCTTATGGTTTCTCTTGATGGCACTGGATGTCTGGAAGGAGGTAAGTGGCGTTGAATCGATGCTAGCGACGTTGTTGGTGCCGAAGTGGCCACTCTTCTGATTGCACGATCCTCGCGATCATTTGTGTTCCTGGGACGTCCTGACCCTCCGCGACGGTACACTCTACCTTCTGTGATCCACTGTTGCCAACACCGAGCAACTACCATATCGCTCCGACCGAGGTGGCGGCCGATACGTCTATTCGACCAACCTGCTTCTCTGAGGCCTATTATACGGCCCCTATCAAAGTCCGTCAGCTGCTCGTACTGCCGCCGGTTACGTCTTAGAGGCATCCTAAGTCTCAATATCGTCTATCAAAGTCATCAGATTCGTTTGGATAGCCGTACGGCGCTCGTACTCATGCTTTTAAACTCTCCCAGTTGCGCAACTAATATGCGCATAGCACACTTAGCCTTGTCTCATTGGCTTCGAAATTTTAATCATTTGCATATCTCTTACCAGACTACATTCTTGCCGAGTTTCGTGATTGTAGCTTGATTTCTTCTGGGTGCATATATTTTTTTGCGACAGAGTGTAGTTTAAATCGGACTTAAGATTAAGATATGTCTTAAAAGTCGTGTTGAAGGATTACACCAAGAATGTAAGAATCCCAATTTAAAAGAGTATAGTTCATGTTAATTATTCGTTTTACAATTACAATTCTTATAGAAGTGACTGATTTTCACTAACACAACTCAATTCTTAAATTCTTTTCTTTACTAATTCAGTATTCAAATAATACCACTTTACATTGCAAAATTTTTACAGAAAACTTTAGATCGGGGTTTGTGGATTTTACGCTAGAGAACAAAATGGTTCTTCTAGAACGATGCAATTTACTGTCGAAAGCAATCCTTAAACTACAGGATACACCAGTAAAACCCGCACAATAAGTTCCATAAGGTTTTCACATCTTCTACACAGCTCAGACGCAACTATCAGTGTCTAAAAGTACAGATATGTAATGCTAAAGAGAGAGAGAGAGAGAGATTATCTGCAAGCAACCTTTCAATCGTAGTCAAATGATCTCTTCAATATATATATATAACTAAAGTAATACTAACTCAGTTTCAGCAAGCGACTGCTATTTGTGGTCTGCGTGGCTACCTACCAGTGTTTTTTTTAAAAAAAATCCGCTTACGTCATAGACAATGACACCATGGACTTATCCAGTAATTTCAAGAAGCATCCATATGGTCACCAAGTCAAAGAATGATGACCAGAAATGATGCCAACTAGGCTGTATCTGCAATATTTTGCCAAATTCTCATTGAAGCGAGATTATCATGGGAGAGACGGCGTTGCTTGCGAATATTAGTTTTTATCATAAACCCAATACAACAGAAAGTAATATTAGCTTATTAAGCATGCATATTTAAATTATTTACACTACTTTAAAATAAAATTAAGCATTAATTGCACAAAATGTGTAACACTATTATTTAATTGTTTCATTATTCTAAGCACCATTTGTGATTATTTATTCTGACAAAAAAAAAGTCATGTGATAACTATGCTATTACCTTTTAAAAGTAGGGGGAGGGATCGACGTAGTTTAGGGAAAAAAATTTAGTCACAAAAGCTATTCTACTTTTTATGTTTCACATTTACTATTCTTCTAGACTAAGTATTGAGTAAGTATCATGTTCTTTTTTTAAACTTTCAATTTTTTAGAAAAAAATTCAGTGTACTAGACAGTGTAAAACTGATAAATTCAAAATTTACAAAGGGAATATCAATGAAATATTATAATTTTGATGTTACATTACAACTAAAATGTTTTTTAGATGTCTTCCAAAAAGAGAGAAGAGCTTACCAGAGCTTTAAATGATGCTAGGAAAAAACTGGAGACTGTAAGTTTTGTCCCTAAGCTATATTAACGTTCAATAATATTCGTTTTGTGTTTTTATTCTAAATTCTGAATATTTTTCAAAATATTCTCTAAAATTACTAAAAAAATTAATGTTACGTTTAGGCAAAAGTTTATTAATATTGATTTTTTTAGAAAAGTTTTAATTTGTCCATTGAAATCTTGTATAATATTTTGTTGAAATTCCATTCAAAATAATTCTTTTAATTAGTAACCATTTGTCTATTTAAAATAATTAAGGAAAATTTAAGGTATACTTAGATTTTTTTTTTCTTTTTGTGAGTACAAATAAGTATTAGTTACATACAAAGATATTATTTAGCCTGTTATATTCATTTCTTGAAGGTTTTTAACAGAAATGTAAAATAATCATTCTTTTACCTCTCAACTTTTTTTCAGTTATAAAGAATTTGATTCACAAATAATTCGATTGACGAAAAATCTTCGATAATTCCACGTGATTTTCGAGGATAAACATAAATATAATGCATGCGCTTCTTTTTAATATGAAGTACGTATGCAAATAAATAATTTAACTATCAAAAATTCATCTTAACCAACAAAGAATCTTAAAAGCGCATGTATAATTGTATTAAGACATTTGATTAATACTAAACGATACCTTCTGTCAAAAAAAAAGAAGAAGGGGGTAAACAGTAATATTAAAAGTAAAGTTAAATCTAGAAAAGAAAAGACGGTACTTTTCCGTTTCGCCGGCGTAAATCTTGCCAAGTTGGGGCTATTGACGGCAGCACACAATATACGCATAAATAATATTGTAGTGGGGGTATCTTCATAAGCCAGTAACAGCCTCCGAACAGAGGTGATCGCTTTTGTCTAGTGATCATGTTACGAGCTTACGGATCCATAGGTCGCGGGTTCTGAACTTTGGATATGCACCGCCAGATTGGTAACCATGGCTGAAAAGAAAAACGCAAAATCTTTTGATCTGTCATGGCGCCATCTTCCCGCAAGAAGAGCAACCAAAAGTCGTTAGACTACTCACTCGACGCAACACCACCAATTAACAGCAAGAACTCACACGCTCGCCATAACAAATATATCATTCGTTCCCCTATCCACCAACTAATTGGTGAGTGAGTACTGTAGTGTCGGTATCTTCATGAGCCAGTAACAGCCTCCGGACAGAGGTGATCACTTTTTTCTAGTGGTCATGTTACGAGCTTACATATCCATGGGTCGCGGGTTCTGTCCTCTGGATATGCGCCACCACAATATTAATAAATACAGCTCTCATAGGTTTTTCATCCATTTTTGATGTGTTACTCATAAGAAAAGACCTCGACTTGTTATGAAAAAGGGGTGGTAAAAGGGTACCAGCAAGAATATTCCGTTTTGTATCGGTTATATCATTTTTGTCAACATTATCGCTTACGCCGGCGAAACGGAAAAGTACCGAAAAGACAATTTTGCAAGCCATTACTTTTTTTAAAAAAAAATCGTAAGCGAAAGCACTGAGACATAATCTTTATGCTAAAAATTAAAATATCTGTTGATCTATGGGAGATGTTTTGACCGCTTAACCCCCCTTCTTGTATAAACCACTGGTCAAAGTATTTGAAAGCATTTCTTAAGGATATAAAAACCGACAAATAAACTATTCAAACAGACATAAAAATATTTTTAGAAAGCGAAAGGAAAATATAATTTCTGAGAAACCTTCATTAACGTTTACTCTTTCGAATGTTCTTCATAGCATTCCTGTCGATGCACTAATTTCGGTTTAATGAGGAAAGAAGAATTTCCACATTAAACTGTCATGTGATAAATAGTATGACAGTAAAATGGTAAATAGTATGACGATAGTTTAATGTGGAAAAATTCTTCTTTCCTCATTAAACTCTCTCTGTCATACTATTTTCCCCATTTGTGAATTTTTTATGAAAACAGACAATCCGAAGAAAATTGGTGCATTTCCATTTTATCCCACACCTTTGTCAAAAAAGAAAAACAAATTTTGCCGGTAGCTCGTTTTTCTGTATCAGACCGCTATCCAATACGAGGATAATAATTCGCTTAGTTGGCGATTAATAAGAATGTGGATTAAAGTAGAAACCTACCAGGGCCGATTTAAGCTCATTGCGAGTCCTGGGCACAGAAGTTCTACAGGTCCCCTTGGCACTGGGGGATCGAAATTTATAACCAGAAAATCTGGTTCAGTCCATCTTATCAGGGTCCTTCTGAGGCCATCGGGGCACCTAGGTGCCCACCCTAAACGCCCAATAGATAAACCGGCACTAAAACCAACTGAAAGTCTTAGATCTGCTTATAGAGATATTTATAAAAAATACAACCAGATATTAAATTTTCAAAAAACTAACATAAGTTATTTTTAAGCATTAAAAAAATTCAGAATAAAATTGTTTTAAAAAAAGCCCTCTAACATATTGTATCCAGCTTAGTGGTTAAAAAGAAATTTATCAGATGATTTCTGTAATGATATAAAAGTTCATTTCTGCCCCAAAATTTATGTAAATTCAGTACAGAAACATTTCGTGAAAAATCCAAGTTCTAGACAAAAGACATTGAAAGAAGATAGTAGAATATAAATTCGCACAATCAACAACCAAAAACTGTGCTACTATAGTATTTTTTATTTGTCGGTTCTACAATGTGAAGATAACCATGAAAACTTTTCTTTTCAGTTGGGCTACAAAGGTGGCCTGAGTTCCAGTAAAAGCGTGGGGGATCTGAGCAATACAGGGGATGTGTCTGACATCCTAGAAAAACCTCGACTGCCAGCAAAAGGTATATTCGTCTTTATGTGTATCATAATTGTAGCTTTAATTTTTATATATTTTAATTTTTTAATGGTATAATCTTACAATTTTATAATGCATCAAAAAAGATTTTTACAGACAAAAAAATTTCAAGTCATTTGGTAATTCTAATATATAAAGAGTGTTTTTTTTCTAGGTATAGAAGTTTAAGTTGGCATTACTTTCCAAGATGGCAACCGATTTAACAGCTGTCAAGTGATTTATTCTCAGTTTGGTCTGGCAATTCATCAAAACGATCATCAAGCAAGGCGTAGATTCGTTGAATGGGCCCAAACCGAGATTGCCGTTGTTCCCGATTTTCATAAGCGAATTTTGTTTAGCGATGAAGCGCACTTCTGGTTGAATGGCTACGTCAACAAACAAAACTGCTGCATTTGGAGTGAAGCTAATCCACAAGTGTATGTCGAAACACCGTTACATCCAGAAAAACTGACCGTTTGATGCGCTTTATGGGCTGGTGGAATCATTGGTCCGTACTTCTTCAAAAACGATGAAGGCCACAACGTTACAGTCAATGGTGATCGGTATAGAGCCATGATTACTAACTTTTTCAATCCTGAATTGAAAAATCATGATGTCCAGGAACTGTGGTTCCAACAAGACGGCGCAACATGTCACACAGCTCTTGCCACAATCGATTTATTGAAAGACACGTTGGGTGACCGCATAATTTCACGTTTTGGACCTGTGAATTGGCCTCCAAGATCTTGTGATTTAACACCGCTAGACTATTTTCTGTGGGGCTATGTAAAGTCATTGGTCTATGCGGATAAGCCGCAAACGCTTGACCATTTGGAAAACAACATTCGCCGTGTTATTGCCGATATACGGCCACAAATGTTGGAAAAAGTCATCGAAAATTGGATTTGGACTACATCCGAGCCAGCCGTGGCAGTCCTATGCCAGAAATCATATTTAAAATGTAATGCCACAAGATTATCTTTCGAATAAGAAAAAATTCATGTCAATCGAATAATACATCGTTGTTTTATTGCAATTTAAAGTTCTATACCTCTAAAAAAAAATATATACCCTTATATATATATATATATATATATATATATATATATATATATATATATATATATATGTCAGACCCCAGGCCTGCTGGTAAAATGAGGAGGACATCATCTCTATAATAACGCCTTTATTTTGCTTCAATCCCATAAAATACAACATGGCGGCCCTTTGGCGCGCAAATGAGTAGAACAATAGACAACAATTCGGTGAGTAGTCACCAGCTAAGCCTTTTCGAGTATGCGATCTCCGTCAAACGGTGATTATTAAGTCTGAGGTATCTAGACTGCGCCAGCAGTCTTCTGCCCTCTATCTGGAACTGCGATGTTCGTTGTGTTGGAACTTTGTTGGAGGGGTGGGCGTGACTTTCGATCTCCGTCAACGCTTGCTCCACCTTTAAATAGGCTTATTTACCCACAAATCCTTACGCGATGGTAAAGAGTTCGCTCTATTTTCATTTATTACTTACTTAATTTTGAGGCTAAACTTTTCAAACCTGACATATATATATATTGGGTATTAATTAAATATCGGTACGCTATAGAGAGATTTTTCTCTAAATAGGTGTAAAATTTCGTTAAGTTAGGACGATAATATTAGACTGGTTGCCAAAGATCTATTTGGCGCTCTTTCAAAATCACGCCATAAACGAGTAGCGTACCGATACCAAATTAGCTCCGTATTTTGTGAGGTGCTACAATGTCTTTTAAACTCAGGAAAGATCCACATAATTAACTGAGAAATTATTTAGATGTAAATCTAGATTTATTTTGGAACTTTCCAGTAATTACAACAGATTTAACTAACAAGAAATAACAATGCACAGTCGCGCGAATCCAAATTTCAAAAATTCTAAGTCACAATATCGCATTAGCTCAATAAACCACACAGTTCGATGTCAAACTCAGACTGATTGCTGTTGCTTCGCTGGATACTTATGTATTAACGTCACCGCAGCCAAATTTGGAGACCAAATTTGTTTTTAAGATCATTCCGATTCATTTACTATTATTGGAAGAATAGTCTTTCTTGATCCGCAAACGGTCTTTCTAGCCATAACATCGTTTCGGTAGAGAAGAAAATCGACTCCGAAATTTCCGTAACTATATACACCCAACTCTTTTTTTTACACTGTAGATACGTTCCTTAGAAAACCGTGCAAAAAAATAGTGTAAAAAACTACATGAGACCTATGATAATCTTGGAGATATGTTCCACAATTTTAAAACAATCGTGTAAAATGAAAAATCTCTAAATATTTTCCAAAAAAAAACCGGGCAAAAGAAGCAATAATAAAATCCATGTTACTTACTTATAAAACAAAAACAATTCATTTTTATTACACAAATTAAAAAAAAATTAAAATTGGTGCCCCTGTAAAAATGTAGTCTATAAGTATATACAATGTATAAAAAATTCAAATTGAAATTAAGAATTAACTAACAACTACTCATCGCTACTTGACCAGTGTGCACGTTTATTACGAACAGGGTCAAAAAGGTCATCGTCAGTAGATGCGCCAGATATGTCTAGCTTGATTGACTGATTGAATATTAATGTGGCACTGTTCAGTTACACGAGGGCTTTTGTGGCGACGGACCACGTAATTTCGAACCATTGTCAAGTGACGTGGGCGACACCTGAGCTGGCACCCCCTCTCCTAACTACCACACCACACCAATGGGAGGACGTTTCAGCTCTCGACAGATTTAACGTGCATCGCTGCCCTACACGGCAGGTCTTTAGTGGTACTGGGCTCGAACTCGTGACAAGGCAAGCCGCGATCCGATACCTATACCACTTGGCAGCCGCGGCCACCTGATATGTCTAGCACAACTGTCAGTTTTGATTTAAATGAAGAATTTCGTTCGTTATTAACACCCTCAGTTGGATTTTGTTGTTGTTACAAAGTCTGTTATTAGCGACTGTTTTTGGTTTCTCAAGTTGTTTATATAACTCTTGATATCCTGCTACACAAAACTTATGATTTCGTTGAAATTTTAATTACGCTCTAAGTCAGGATCATCCTTACTCCTACCGGAGTCATGGACATTTTAAAGTCAGAAATCCAAATTTTTGTTCAGTTTTTAGAACGGAGCTCATTGCTATCAGAAAGGGTTTGCAGTTCGCATGTGACACCGAGGTTCAGTTTCAAGACGTTTGGATTCTGACTGACAGCAGTGCTTTCGTACAACATCTATCCAAATGGACATCTATAGGGGACCTAACTATAATTAATATTCTTGATAGGATTTCTTTTAATCATCGTGTACAATTTCAGTGGGTTCCATCCCACGGGGAGATCGATGGGAATGAGAAAACCGATTTCTGAACCAGGACTGCGGCTGAGGAGGAGGGGGAGCCCTACTGGGTCTCTTACATTCAATGAATTATCCACACACACACACCCTAAGAAGATTGAACTCCATCGTCTTGGAAGAACTCCTCCTAGTCATCCGTGGTACTTCGGAAGAAATCCAGGAGGTTCATTCAAGCTTATACCTAGGAAATACCAGACTGTCTTCTCACGCTTTGTGAGCGGCCATATAAAAGCTCCCACTTTTCCCCAGGATCAAAAGATATTTCCAGAGTGCCACTTGTGTTATTCCGAGCTGGTCTCTCCTGCCCACAGGTTGACCTTGCTTGAATTTTAACACTAATCATACCAACACTTAATAGATACCTATTTCTACCATAGCGGGTCAAATAACCCGACTTTATGTTTTATGCTTGAATGTATGAATCATGGATGTTAGAAAGGAAATAAAAAAATAAAAATTAAATTTATTATTATAAAACAAAATAGAAAATTGACCATTTCTATTACAAAAGTAAAAAATTAGAATTTTTAATTCATTGCTCATCGCATTTTTTACATATAAATGCGTCCATTGTACGTTTTCCTCAAACATATTTTTTTACATTTAGCGCAAATTTTGTTGGTTTTATTTTCTTTGCAGTATCCTATTTGACATCTCTTACGTTGATAAGCATCTGTAGTACACTTAGGCAACGATCCTTTCGTATTTTTTCTTTGTTTGGGTTGTTCACGGGCTTCTCGAAAATCGGCGCCATGTTCTAATGCTAGCTTAAGTAAAAAAATCTTGTCTTGAGATGTTTCCTCCTGTCGTTTGCTTGTACAAAATCCAGGCATTTATGCCAGCTAAATCAAGGATATTGAAAAAAAACTCGGAGAAGCCTCATCTGCAAGACCTTCTTGAAATTATTCTCAGCTATTTTGAATGAACTACTTTACGCAACAGTCTTTACAGAAACGTGCAAATTACCGACTACAATACGATAAGCAATATGACTCGATCAGCTTATAAAACAAAAAAATTCTCTCTGGGTCAAATGACTTGTTGTGGTAGATAACTTTGTCCGACAAGTATTACTCAAAAATAAACAAAACAAAAAAATAGTATAACTGTAGATTAACTACTTAGAAAAAGTCATGAAGTCAAATGTGTGCAAAAGCAATAAGATGATACGTGCATTTTCAATGCAAAAGTTCAAAATGGGTCATTTGACCCGTTATGGTATGTTTAATGTTAAAAAGGACGAAGTTCTTCTGGAACCCTCTTCTGTTTGTTTTTTTGAATTTCTTGATTTTTTTTTTTTTTTTTTTTGGATTTATGGAGATTGTCTAGCATTGCTAGTAGAAACAACAACAAGTCAGGATCAGCAGCAGAAAAATGTCGTTCCATACTTGTAACAAATTTCGTGCCCTCGCGAATTAAATCAGCTGTTGATAACTAAACTTAACCTTCGACTTCGTCATTATTGACTTCTTTATTGCCATAAATTGTCAAAAATTCGATCAAATCGTTTTCAACCAAAGGATAATCCCCAGTTTTGGGGGAAATTCGTGCTAGAACAAAAAATGTGGGAAGAAAAAAAAAATCGCTAAATTCATGCACCGTGTTATTTCAAAGTTCGTGTAAAAAAAGACCGTGTAAAAAAAGAGTTGGGTGTATATATGATAGTTTCTAAAAATGTGTGCATTAAAATTTAGAGCAAATTCGCTAATATTTACTAAAAATATAATTTTATAGGACTTAGCTGGAAATCTGTCAAACAATATCAGAGAAACGCAAAATTATCGGATACTATTTAATAAGCTATTTTAAATACTATGGATATTTCACGTAGAAAATTAATCAAAAATTTATATACTGGAGATATTTGAATTTATATATATAATAAAAATTGCAATGTTATCTACTAATTATTTATAACTTACGTAAAATGGGGGAAATTTTAAATCCATTTAATTTGGCTTTTTAAATTTTGTATTAACAATAAAATTCAAAAGTTAAGAAAAATTGGAACAGGAAATTTAGTAGTTTACAAAAGTAATCATAGTTCATTTACTTTGGGCATTTCTTCGAGTAATTTTAATATAACATAGAAATACAAAGAACAAGAGCTTATATATGTGCGAGAGATTCAATTTGTTAATTTTAAATCTTAAAATGTTCAGTTAATTTTAATTTAAATGTTTAACTTAGAGTCTGATTGGATGAATGTGCATCTAAATAGATTTCTTTAACAATGAGAAATTATGATAAAAATGTCATTAATGGAAAAATTTCGGTATTTACGTATTATACGGTCAACCAATTTCGCCAAACGAAAAGACTCTACCGTTTCAAAAAATGTCGTAAAATGCCGTCACCGTTATTATTAATCGAGTTCGAACGTGCGTGGGAACGATTTCCATTTTTGGCTGTATATCGTGGTATTTGGCGGCGTCTTTTAGTTTGATACAAATGTTCGACTGTGTGATACGTAAGTACCAAAATTTCTTTTTTCCTCGTCATTTACCCTGTGATGTACAAAATATTTTAACATAACTCACTGTATTTAATTTAAAAGATCTGATATCTATAAAAATAAATTTTATTTTTTTACAGAGAGCTTAATTGATATGAGGAGGAGCACATCTTTTGGGGACATTAGATCCGGTAATTTACCTCGGAGAAGACTGCCTTATACCCCGCAACCTGGTAATAGAATTACCTTTTCATACTGATACAATAAGAGAATTACGGTTTTGATTCTTAGCACTTAATTATTAAAAGAATAATTCATAATTATCAAGTAACAAAAGTCTATTGCATCGGTAAAAGATTAGTGATATATATGATAATATGATATCGGTATACTACGGATTTTTCAGCCAAATAGTAAAATTTCTCCAAAGTTAGGCGATAACGTTACAATATGATAACATTTGACTGATCACCAAAGATTTCTTTGGCGTAATTTTATAATAACGCCAAAAACGAGTAGTGTACAGATATCAAATTAGCTCCACTTCAATGTATAAACTTAATATTTAAATAATTTGAATTACTAGAATTATATATATATATAACAATCATGTTATTTATGTATTTTTTTTTTGTTATACACACAGGAGGCGCTCCTTTGTGGGAACAAGCTAAAACCATTCGTTTTGAAGACACAGATACTCCGAAGGACGCATCAACTCTAAGAAATACACCACTAACGAAGAACATAAAACAGAGTGCTAGTACCACTTGTCTTTCGTCGCCAAATACATCTTCCTCACTGCGGACTCAAAACAATGTACCACCAAGTCAAAACGAATCCACTCCTGTCTTGCCACTCAACAAATCCATGTCCAGTCTGACTATCAACACTTCCAGTAGCAGAAATCAATCTGGTGGTAGACGATTGTCTTTGGCCGGCATGAACAGAAGACTGAACTATTCCGATTCTTCGTCTTCGGAGGCTTCTCCCACGGACACTAAATCGAACACTTTGGTACCAAGAGGTATCGTAGCCAGAAGAATGAAAGCTTTTTGTGCTGAACAGTTGAGTAGGCAGCAAGCAGCCACGTCAGAAAATAACAAAAAGCAAAAGGCCAAAAGCGAGCGAGAGCCATCTAAATCAAAAAGTGAATGGGACTTGAGGAAATTGCATGACGATACCATCGCAGCGAGGTATGGGGAAAAGAATCAAGATTATGATTCGTCGTCCCCAAAAACTGACCCATATTCACAACTGAAGCAAGCCAGAGCGGATTATATGAATCAATTAGAAGCAAGTCCAAACGATCTACCGGTTAGAGATGAAACACCGTCAGTAGCCAGCAATTACCTAGACTTAAATACAACGCCATGTGAGTAAAATTCTTATGAAATTTGTATATATTTTATAAATGCACTGCTCAAAACAATTAAAGGATATTAAGGTTGCAGGTGAATTTTGTAGTGGACTGAGTGAGTGACTGAATATTAACGTCGCACTGTGTTCAGCTCGAGCACACGAAGGCGACACCTGAGCTAGAATCCCCCTCTTTTAACCACCACACCACACCGACGGAAGGACGTTTGACCCGCGACAGATTTAACTTGCATCGCCCCCCTGCGCGGAGGGTCTTCAGCGGCACAGGCTTGCACTCAAGACACGCCAGCCACGATCCGATACCTTAACCCAGCGATACTCAACATGCAGCCCACCGAGCATTTTTAAGTGGCCCGGTCATGGCCCATTTCTCTGAGAAATTTAGTTATTTAAGAACATTGTATTAAATATTTGGTGGAAAATTCTTCGTCAAGAAATCAAATACAATCGGACCTCTATATAACGAAGTCGCTAAATCTCGGAATAAAGTTCGTTATATGGAAAATTCGTTATATAGAGGTTCATCTTTTAATATAATTTATAAACCCCATACAACAAATTTTAAATTCATAAACACTGTATATTAAAAGAAGTAATTTTATTCACACCTTTTTTAAATTAATATATGTTTATTTTATATATCTTACCCATCAAAAAAGAAAGAAAAACCACAAGGAAAAAGAATGTCGAATAAATCACAGTGTATTTTCAATACTAAGAATATAATTTTATACTAAAATTAATGAATTTTAAGGACATTTTATAATTTAAAGCCTACAAGTAATATTAAACATACATTATTTTATAATTAGAACACGGGGACACGAGACAACTCCACTGACGGTGAAAGAGGATATCGAAGGTGTTTCTAGTGAACTGTGCAATGGGGGTTAAAGGTTGCACTTCTTGGATGAAACGTCCAGAACTCTATTGCTCTCGGCGAGTTAGGATCTAATAAAACCAGTTCAATATTTATAACCACCATAAAATGTATTAAAGAGAGAATAACTTGAAATTTTTTCAGAAATACGAGGGATATTCGGAAACTAAGGTCCGAATCGTCGTAGCTAATCGAATGTCGCGCAAACATTGAAATGCGTATGCGTACCAACTCCCGGCATACCTTGCTCGTCAAACGACGCCATTTGCATTGGTATTGTTGCAGTGTGGTAAGTACAGTGCTACTTTAAAATGTTTAAAACAATCGATCAGCCCGCTGACTGTGAAATACGGTCAGTGATTCGGTTTTTGCCAGCAAAGAACGTTTTAGCAGCGGAAATTCATAGACAGATAAGCGACGTGTATGGCCCAAATGCGATGAGTAGCAGCAAAGTGCGTAAGTGGGTGAGAGCTTCCAAGGACGGAGGGGAAAATGTTCATGATGAAGCGCGTTCCGGTCGACCATCAGTGATCACAGATGATTTGGTCAATGCCGTGGATGAAAAGATTCGTGAAGACCGGCGATTCACAATTTCAACTTTAGCATTGGAATTTCCGAATGTGGGTAGAACAACTTTGCACAAAGTCGTTTCCGAAAAGTTGAAATTTCGCAAATTGTGTGCACGTTGGGTTCCCAGGCTGCTTATTGAGGAACACAAACTGAAAAGAATGGCTTGTGCTCTTGATTTTTTGGATCGATATCATAATGAAGGTGATCAATTTTTAGAGAGGATTGTCACAGGGGACGAGACGTGGGTTTCTCACATAACCCCAGAGTCTAAACGTCAGTCAATGGAATGACGTCTCACAAATTCACCTGTCAGAGTCAAGGCCAAGCGGGCAATCTCAACACGCAAGGTTATGGCAACCGTGTTTTGGGATAGACATGGGGTCTTGTTAGTCGAGTTTATGCAGCAAGGGACAATAATAAATGCAGCCGCTTACTGCGCTACCCTAACTAAACTTAGACGTGTGGTACAGAATAAGCGACATGGTCTTCTGACGTCTGGAGTTCTGTTGCTGCATGACAATGTCAGACGCCATTCTGCCATTAACACACAAAATCTGATCAGATCTTTTGGATGGGAACAGATTGACCACCCACCGTACAGTCCAGACTTGGCTCCGAGTGATTTTCACTTATTCCGCTACCTAAAAGAGTTTCTCGGCGGCAAGCACTTCGACACAGCTGACGAGGTGAAAGAAGAAGTTCAAGACTGGTTATCCTCACAGGCGGCAGACGTCTACGACTTACTCATACAGAAGCTCGTAGAACGTTATGACAAATGTTTAAACAAATATGGAAAGTATGTAGAAAAATAGAGACACATGTAAGGAATTTAAAATATAAAGTGTTTTGAAAAAATCTGTAATGTTTTATGTTTTATAAGTAAACGGACCTTAGTTTTCGAATATCCCTCGTACTTTAAAAAAAAGGGAGAACAAAAGTTGATCACAACAGAAAAAATTCGTTACATAGAAAATGCACTTCGCTATAGAGAGGTTATTTTACGAAGAAAATCGTGAAATGTTCCGGGTTCCGGGAAAAAATTCGCAATGTAGAGGTCCGTTATATAGAGGTTCGACCGTATATCAATTTTGCTTTTTGCTGTCGATGTCGTACGGGTACGAATTGATATTCCTTTTCTATTTGGAACGATTACTGTTAGTGATACAGACGTGGAGTAGCGACAATTTTATGGGTGGAACTAATTTTTAGCTATCTTTCATATCTTGTAAGCCAAAAATATTGCAAAAAAAATATGTCGTTTCAAGACGATTGGGAGATTGACTATTTTGAAGTGAAAAACTATCATGGATCAATAATTGCTTGATTTGTCTCGAAAGTGCTGTATTTAAGAAATACCAATAAACAGGAATCATTCAATGACACTTTTCTTCGAATATTTCTTTCAAGAGGTGATAAATAGGCTTTCTTGAATAATCTTTGCAACAGCAACAAAAAATTTTTTCAGTGGTTCTAACATAGCGGTAACAAAGACATCCTATGAAGAGTTTATTACATTATTAGTAATCACCTAAAACCGTTTACTGATGCAGAAATTGTGAAGGAGTGCTTCTTAAATGCTTGTAAATTAGTGTTCGTGACAAAAATAAAAAATAATAATTAAAAAAGCAAAACAGAAGTTATATATATAATATTTTGATCAATTTTCCACACTTTAAATTTCAAATGTCATTCTGGTCTTAAAGCATTCCCCCCCATTTATCTCCATGTTGCGGCCCGCGTGAAATAACTAACATATGTATGCGGCCCAGCAGAAAAAAAGGTTGAGTACTCCTGCCTTAACCACTAGGCTACCGCGGCCCCCATCTTACGGTAGAGAACTATTTAGATTATTAATATATGATAAACACAGACGTGGTAAGCTATAAGAGAAAAAAAATGGCATGTGTTTAACAGGGAAAAAAATGGCATATGTTTAACAGGAAAAAAAAATGCTTTTTATTGAGCATCTGTGTACAAAAGGAAAAAAGTACAATTTTTGCCTATGAGAAAAAAACGAACAAAAAAGGTATTTTCTTAAAAGAAAATCATTTTTAGTATGGAGTATGGTTTCCCCGGACGACCAAGCAACGTTGAACACCTTTGAGGCATGGAGTCAATGAAGATATTAATGAGGAGCTGGGGGTTATTCTTTACCCCTCCTCCGAAAGAGCCCTTTCCAATTCTTGTAGAGTTTGTGGGAGTGGTAGGTGGCCAACAACTCATCTGCCTAGAGTGGGCCAAACATGCTCTATTGGGTTCATATACGGAGAACATGTTGGTCATTTTATTCGTATGATTCCTTCCTCGAAAAGAAAATTATCCGCCAAATTAGCACGATACGACCTGCAATTGTCGTCCATTAGCATGAAGTCATCTCTAATTGCTGCAGTGTAGGGGACTACAATAGGTCTGAGGATCTCATCCCTATATCGGCGATCGGTCAGAGCTCCATTTCGAATAATGTGGAGATCGGTGCGCCCATCAGAGCAGATGCCAGCATAGACCATCACTCCCCCTTCGCTTCCTTGCCCAAAGGCAGGGTTGTTTCTAATGCCACGTTCCCTTCAGATGAATATATGCCTAATCAGGATTGAACAAGTTTTTTCCTCTGAGAAAAGAATATTGCGCCATTCATTTCTCCTCCAGTCCACATGCACTGTAACCCCACTCCCTGCGGGAGCGACAGTGCCTTGCTGTTAATGTAACATTAGTTGCTGTAAAATTGGTTGGTGAGCATAAAGACCTACTGCGTGGCACCAGTTTCGGATAATTTGCGTTTAAACTCTGGTGCCAGTGGCCAGCGAAAATGTTGTTGAAGAGTGGCATTCATATTTCGATGTCTCCAAGCAGTTAGCGTTAAATATGAAACGTTGTTGCACGTCTACGACTTTGCCCTGTCTTCGGCCTGCACGTATCGAGTCTCCATAAAACGTTTCCAAATCCTGGAAAATAACACTTTACGAAACTCCAGTGGCTTCTGCTACTTTGCCTTGGGTTTATCTCCCCTCTAACCGATCAACAATCCTTCAAGCTTCTAAATCGGTTAAATGACTTCGTTAAGACATATCATTCATCGAAACAACACATTTACTGAATATTGTACATTCTTTTCTGATTTGTCTTTCATTAAGTTTTGACCCAAATTTCATTCGCTGCCACTAAAACGTCATTTTTGATATGAGACTCAAAATGCGCATGCTCTGAAGTTTGAAAATGAGAAAAAATAGCATTTTCGATCTCTTCAATTTTCTACATAAAAAAAAATTGCTTTTACCGTTATTTTATGTAAGATTTGTAATATCATTTAATTGTTTTGAGCAGTGTATATAGCTCTACCTCAACATAAATAGGAACAAAATTTACTGTTAATTTATACAATATGAAAAAATTACTGATATCAATATAGAAATTTTTAAAAATAATATCTTGGAACTTTGAAAAGGAAACACTTTTTTTTATAAAAATATATATCACGCGTGCGTATAAAATTTAGCTTAAAGTAAACATCTTCGTAAAGGTTGTATTTAAAAAAATATTAAAATTATCATTGCTATACTTAAAGTTTTAAAAATAAACACTTTTGTATTAAAAAAGTACTTAAGTATTACCTAAACCGTATTGGCGACAATATATGAAACGAAGCACATGGTTACCAATTCAGCATGTACGACACTTGCAAAATCGGGGTTGTCAACTTGACGAGTTATCTTGAACGTTGGCATTGTTGCAATAGTTCATAAGTAATAAAAAAATCATACACATAAAATTTTACATATAAAGTAAACATCTTCGTCAAGGCTGTATTTAAAAAATATATTTATCATCCCTTGATTATCTGTTCTCCTATATTGAACACTCTATTTCTATTTAAATTTGTGACGGGCTCACGCGTTTTTTCATTAACATATCCTTTTGGGTTCTTTGGGGCCAGAATGAATGGCAACTCTTTTCCAACCAACCCAAGAAGTAAAGCGTGAAGGAAAGATGCAAATTAGGAAGCTTTTAAACATCAGAAGTTTAGAGTAAGCCGGGTGGCATTTGGGGAATGTAATAATAGTCCGTATTTCAAGTGTGAAGATATTTTGAAAAGTTAAGTGACAGCCAGCCAATAGAAGTTACCCGTGACAGACAGCCCTTAGGTCAAGGTGCATACCATTGCACGCCAGTGAACCTCAACTAGGATCAGATAGATTGATACTTCGTTCGACATTTAAGGTAGGAGTGACTATCTAAATATTCGGATCTGTGATCGCATTGAGATTAAGCTTAGGCGAGTTAATTATTGATAATGGTCCGAGTTACGTTATTTCGGTATTGTATATTGTGTGTTTAGCCACCGTAGATTCTCTCACATATCATATTATTATCTAATTTGTTAAAGGTTTAAGTTAAGATCTTAATAAAGTCATATTAAGATCATGGCAGCTTCTGGTTCTTCTTTTATTCCTACAGCTCTAGCTCACGCTGATAATCTAGGAGTAGAGCACCCGAGGGGGACGCCCTTACAAATTCTTTGAGTTATTTTTTATTTATCCTTAATTAATTTTTATTACTTTATCTCTATGTATAGATTCCTTTATATGGTTTCCTGTAACTGTATGTTAGGTTATTTGCTTACTATATCGTCAACCATTTTCGTCAAATGCCGAAATAATCAGCCAATTGTGGAAAACCGTTTCCCTGCATGTTTGGTCACAATAATAATAACGGTGATAACATTTGACGAAATTGGTCGACGATATAATATGTAAGCACCTATTTTAGTTATTCAAATCAACTTTTAACATTACTTTCGGCAAAGTGTTTTATACCTTCATTATAATATTCAAAAACCCAACGCTACTTATTTTCACCTGTAGTTAGATAAACTCAATGTTGAGAACGGATATTCTGAGAACGTATTAAAGTTTTAGATCTTCTACTCCATTGGAACTTGTCTAGACAAAAGGAAATAGGGTTATAAATTTATTAGCTCCAAACAAATTTATTGTTAAGGGCTAGCAATAAAGTTGGGTCGAGGTATTAAGTTAACTATTTAGTAAGATCAAATCCGGTTAAACTCGGAGTGGGTTCAAGATATGCGTCTCGAAGAACCCTTACATACGAGCCAACTTGGACAGCACTTAACAGAAAGAGCATACAGTTGGGATCTAGTTTTGAATAGAAATCGTCTGGGTCCCTTCATGCGTGGGCAACTAATGCTGCCTGCTGCACCACACCCTCAAGCACTTGAAAACCACGTTCTCTCCCTCTACTGGTTTACTCCTCAACTAAAAGGGTATTGTAAAAGCTACTATCTTCACATGCGGTTGTTTGTGTATTGAAAATGAAGAAAGCTTTTTATTGCCTCTTCTTTGTTCCGACTATTCCGGCATTCTCTTTTTCCTTTCGGCACTCTTTTCAGTCAACTTTGTGTCCCCGTGTGAAAAGAACTTTTCCCCCTAACCTCACGAGAGGAGTGACAAAACCAGTTCACTGGCACAAATTTGACTCGTGTGAAACCGTCCGCAAATAGCAATAAGTAACAGTTTTTATATATTACTAGTTGCATGGCTTGGCGTTGCACGGGCTTTCTCTACTTTTATAAATTTTCCCTTTCCTTCACAAAATCAGCACTTCTAATACTGCTTTTCAAAATGACTTCCACCCCACCCCACCCCTTCTCCACTTAGCCCGGCGTTGCTCGGGCTTTTACCGAGTGTATAACTTAAAATTCCCTGTTTCGAAATTTTTTCGCTTCTTTTCTTTGTCAGACAGGTTTATTTCCCCCCGGCGTTGCACGAACATTTTTAAATGCATAACATATTGCCATGGAAATTCCGCTTCCTCTCTCGCTATCAGCCGTTCCTACTATGTGTGTGTGTGTGTGTGTGTGTGTGTGACTTCTATATTAACGTCATTACAAAATTCGCGTGGTAATTTCCCACAATTAATTTTTACTGCCCTTTTAAAATTTTGGCTTCCGCTGAAGACCTCCTCTTGAATCTGTCAAGAGTTTAAACGTCCTAGCGTTGAAGTGGTATGGTAGTTAAGAGAGATGAGTGCCAAGCTCAAGTCTCATCCTCGTCATTTGACAATGACTCAAAATGTCGAGGTGCGTCGCCAAATTCTCTCGAGTAAGTGAACCAGTGGGACTTTATTATTCACTCACTCTCTTTGCAACTTTTTAGGCCCAGGAAACGAAAATGTACTTTTTAAAAAATAGTTGTATGTTGAAAAAAGCAGAAATTTTTGTAATTACAAAATTTTACAACTACATTAAATGTTGAATTAAAATTGTGAGCACTTTTTGAGAAGTTTGATACACGGAAAAAAAAAGTTTCATACAATTATTTTTATAAATGAAGAAGTTATAAAAACTTTGAATTTTATAAATAGTTATTAAATATTTAAACTTTGAGTATTTTTTAAAAATTCGTGAAAAAAAAGTTTTTAGCATTTTATTTTTTAAGTCACTAACTCTAAAAGATCAAAGTATGAGTTTTTTAAAAATCATTTTCATATAAACGCATTGAAATTGATTCATTATAGAAAAAGTCTTAAAATATGTAAAGTATCGCTGTTTTGTAAAAAAAAAAAACTGTATCGTGACGATTTAAATTATCTTTCCAATTACAAAATTGTTGGCAAAGTTATTAAATGCGCGAATAAAATTTAAATTATTTTTTAAAAAATCATAAAAATTAAGCGATAATGTTGTTTCGAACCCGGGTACAACCGTTTATAAAGAAGCGCTGTAAACGATCGGGCCGCGAAATCTTAGGGAAGAAGGAGTAAAAAGATCTTTAATTAAAAGGAAGAGATGTGTATTTAATTTCGCCAAATGGGGTGATTTTCAATATTTAAAGGCGCGTCTTTTCTAGTGTTACCTTTCATCAAACGTGATGGGAAGAGAGAAAAAACTCGTTTGGCGCCGAGCAGGTTTTCACCGCCAAACCCTCAGCTATTGAAAAATGCGTCATTTGTTAAAAGTTTTAATTTTTTTTTCGGGAATCATTTTTAAGTTAATGCCTTCAAACTTCATATATCGATTGCAAACAATGGTTATTTTTAAACAAAAAATGAAACAAAAAAAATGCTTAAATATTTCTCGCAAAAAGGGAAAAAAATGAAAAACACAATTTCTTTTTTAAAAAAACCGTAATTTTTAAGTAATGTTTTCAATTTTTGTACAGATTACGGTTAATATCATTCTACACACGGAAAAAAAAGTTTCGTGAGATTATTTTTATAAATAAAGAAGTTATTAAGGATTTAAATAAAATTTTGAGTATTTTTTGAAAAATCGTAAAAAAAAGTTTTTGACGTTTTATTTTTTAAATGACTAATTCTAAAAGAGAAAAGCATGAACTTTTTTAGTGTAGAACATCATTTCGTTAACGCGAAAGGAAATCCAAACGGAACGATTTAGAAATAATTTTCATAAAAACCTTTCAATTTTGACTCATTTTAGAAAAAATCGTAAAAAATAGAAAATATCATTATTTTGTAAAGTAAATTATACCGTATCGTGGTGAAGTAAAAGGATCTTTCCGATTCTGTAATTATTTTTTGTCTGTATCTCATAAAAAGAATTAGATCGTGTTTTAAAAACGTCAGGGATAAAAAAAAAACCTCCCGGTTTTCATTCTGTTTGGCGGTAAAAACAACACGCAGGAGTAAAACAAAGATTTTTAATTAATTTTTTTTAACTAATCGCAATATCGAATATAAATGGTCAAAACGTATTCCTCGTATCATTCCCGATTTTTTGGTACCTTCGGCGAGTTTCTGTGTGGTACGGTTCGTGAGAAGATAGACGCACGTAGAGACATAAATAGATAGATACGTTTGTTTACGTACGAATATTTAATAGTGTAGATATAAATTTACACAATTTTAAAATGCGGTATCCAAACAATTATATCTTTTTCAAATTAAATTAATACTCAGTTTCGATTTTTCTTATAATAGTATTTATTAAAAAGACAAAAAAAGCACTGATGTAAACAAATCATCAAATTTTAACTAATACAATTCATTTTATGTTTCAGTGACAAAAGAGTTGTGCGAAAAGGTTTCCGACGATCTGAAGAAAGTCACATCATTCGCTGTACAGTTATTTCAAAGGGTAAGTGATTTAAAGCTCCTTTTAGAATTAAATAATCAAATTATTCTAGAATGCATAGTCAAATTTTATGGAAATTAAATTTTCTCTTTTAACTCTCTCTCTGGGGCAGAATAACCAAGAGTTTTCTACAGTTAAGCAATGCATAAATTTTAAACATTGATGAGTAAACCGAATATTTTATGTTAAAAGAGTTAAACATAAATACATAAAGCAATTAGAAATTCTATTTGTTATTTTAATGTTGCAGTATAAAAACCTATTGTATTTAAAAATAAATTTTAATAATTTATGAAAAAAATTAGTGACACACTTTTCGTTTTATAACTTTATTAAACAAAGCTAGGTGGTGGCCGCATGCGTTGAGTTGACGCGTCTGTGGTCATGTGTGAGGAATTTAGCCACGATCGCGTTTGTTGTCGCCTAGCTACAACAGCATAAGCATGCCAGGCTACACTATCAGTTTGAACCAAAGAGGAGCAACGAGGATTGATCAGATTCTTGTGGTCAGAGGGTGTGAAAGATGCTGAAATTTGCAATAGACTTTTATCACAATACGGGAAAAGTTCTGTATCATGTAAATGTGGTTTTGTGCGAGGGAGGGGTTTGAAAGTGGAAGAATGAGCGTACTTCAAAAAGAGGGAGCTTTGTGTGTGTGTGACGACTAACCTCATCCAGTGATGACATTTACCAAGCTCGAGAGATGGTTACAGCAGATTGGCGAGCTACCACAGATGAGATTACATCTTTAAACATCACTCATGGTTCTGCCTATCAAATTATTTACGACGTTCTGAAATTCCAAAAAGTATGTGCGCAATATAGGTACCATGATTGCTTACCGCAGCAATGAACAAGTTGGGCTTTGAGACCCTGGCACACCCTCCCTACTGCTCAGATCGTGCTCCCTCAGATTTTAACTTCTTGGGACCGCTCAAGGAAGCTTTGAGAGATCGTCTATTTGCCTCAAACATGAACGTTTGCAGAGCAGGTTTATCCATTGGGCGCTTGGGGGGTGAACACCCAGGGTCCGGAAGGGCCGAGATCGATAAGCTGGACTTAACCAGATCCAAGAGCCCTTCTTGGATCCTACAGTGCCAAGGGGACCCGTAGATCTTCTGCACCGAGGGCCCGAAATGGACTTAAACCAGCACTGAACGTTCGGGATGCGGTGCAAATTGGTTTCATGACCAATTGAAAAGTTTCTAACAGGAAGGTATGTAGAAGTTTGTGGCTCTCTGCAACAAGTGCATTGCTGAAGGTGGAAAAAACATCGAAAAATATTGTATCTGTCGTTCACTTTGTTGCTTTGTTTAATAAAGTTGTAGAATGAAAAATGTAAGTAATTTTTGACTTACCCTGGTATATGTTAAATATAGCACAGCATTAAGAGAAAAAAAACTTTTTTTTTTCAGGTTACAATCGATTCCCAACTAACGACTACAGAAAAGGCTGCCATGACAACAACATTAGCTCAAGGCGTTTGGCAGGCTCAACAAAATCTACAACCTACAGCCTTTAGTGCACGAACACCAACCTCAGATGCATCTGCAGAACCTCAAGCAGCCATGATGCTGTTACAACAGTACTCAGATAAACTGCTCAACCTCATAGAACAAAGGATAACAAAGGTCGATAAGTGATTTTCAGCCAAATCACCACTCATTTAAAAAAGTCCAGAAGAAACACAAACACATTTCATCTCATTCATCATTGCTTCCATAACATTAAGGTTATATCACTCAAATAACAAAATAAAGACTGAATACACTGCTACACATTCCATTTACCAGTCATTTCTTATATCAGCTGCAATAAGTGATGCAAGACTGATTATTTAATACTAGCAATATTGTATTCTGCATTGTAAGACTAATAACAAAAGAAACAATTAATATACTCTACTAACATTTTAGTTATGTTCTACCTAGTCTCAAACATATAATACAAAGGCAGATACAGAAAATGTGTCTGGGAGAGACGCATATCAATAAATGTGTTATATTTCTTAGTTTAATCTATTATATAAGATGTATACTAATTAACATTCAATGGCACACATGTGGAGCTTGGAGATTAAAATTCCTACCTTAGACCAACAAATTTTAATTTTTATGAAGATTACACCTAGATGCTTTTGTCAACATTTTTCCACCAATATAACCCCTCCCATGAAAGTAATATGTGTGTACACCAGTGTTAACATTACTGCTACTATTTAGAAGAAAATGCGTGTGTCCTTGTGTCTATATACACTAAACTTACATATAATAACAAATGTTTTGTTTAAAAGTCTCATTTTAATATTAGTTGATGAAATTAATATAAAATAATAAAAATCACAAGTAAGAATTCTTTTTTAATAAAAAGAACTTTATTTATGACAGACAATTTGCTGTAATTATTCAAAGCAGATACAAATTTTTTATTCTTTAATACAGTATTTCCATAATGATGAAGTTTTAATTTTGAAAATCTTTAATGTTCACCTAATTAAAAAATCATGTACTTTTTAATCCCAATTCAGAAGATAATTATTTTGCTTCATTTACATAATAAAACCTCAATTATTTAGCAATGTTAGAAGTTTTTATTCCGAGTAAATAAGATTTCCACATTATTCTTGGAACAATGTTTGTGAACATTCCATAAGAACAGGCATTATTTTTAATTTTATAATACCTCAGGCTAACTCTTTTCTATATCATTAAAAAATTATGATTTATAACATTAAAGGTTAAAAAAGAATATAAGGCATTATAACCCTTAGTGTAATATACTACCCCCCCTCTTTTAGCAATTAAGAGATCGAAAGTTTTGAAATATATATCAGCAGATACTTCATAGCTTAATTAAAATAAATTTTTCTGTGTGTGGTCCTAATCAAATAATATGCAAATTTCAAAGCAGAAAACATCTTGTACTCAAATACAATGAAGGAAAATTTCCTCTACATCTAAACAATCCTTGTGTGTAGGATTGCCATCTTTTCTATGGTTTCCCTGTATACTCCTGATCGAATTTTTCTTGTCTTCTAACTTTTGATTCTAAGCATTTTAGATAACATCTTTGCTAAAACCAATATATATTTTGAATCATCTACAGTTGTATTTAAGTACAACTAACATATATTCTGATTCTGCAAAAGATGTCACAGGGCAACATGTCATCTTTTAGTTGTCATCATTAACATAATGAACAAGAATACAATACAGATGATACCATAAAAAAATGTTCCAGAATAAAAAAAATTATGTTAACTGATACCTTTAATGAACCTTTGATAATGGGTAAATTGTGATAATAAGATAATGTATAAACAGGATATGTGTTTTAATAATGTTGCATTATTAGAATTTTACAGCATGTATTCATTGCTATGCACAAGACATGGGTTTTCTATAAACCAACTCAATGTGCTAAATTATGACGAACAACTGTTTCGAAATAAGAATATATGACTTAACATATTGTGATAAATGCTTGAATAAACACATAATTGATTAGCATTATATTTTGTTGAAAAGGGATAATAGCCATTGTTGCTCCATATCTCCCAAAACCCATAATTGTAATTGTTGAAAACAAAGGAATTAGTGCTACTGGCTTGTGATAACAATTTTTAATTTAAACATTTTTGAACAGAACATTAAACAGAATTTTTTTTTAAATATTTGGGGTGGGGATCAAACTGTTTTTCAAAAAGTCAAAAAGCAAAATAAAATTATTTCCAGAATACATATATCTCTGACAGACAGCAGAACAGTGCATTTAAATTTATAAAAGTAACACATAAAAAATATAATATCCATAATCTGTCCAATTTAAAATAAAAATATTTTATATCAATAATGTTTTAATAACACATATTTTTTAATAACTAATATACAAAAAAGGTTTTAAATATTTTATTGCAAAGAACATATAAAACTACAGATTTAAAAATCTGCAAAAAGTTTTTAATGAATACAATTTAATATCCAACAAGCTTTCTATTCAACTACATTCAGAGAAATTCAGACATCTTTGTGAATAACATGACTTATTTCAGTTATGTCTGAAAAGAAAAAAGGTGATTTGTTTGTCATTGTAAAAGTTGTGAATAATGTATTAATAAAGATATTTAATTTTTTTAAATTCTGTGACTTTCTATTGTGTGTTCATTTGTATGAGTTTTAATCATGACCAAAATTAACCTCAAAGCCATGAAAAATTTAGAAATTAACAATAAATTTGAAAATAATTTTGAACAATACAAACATTTAAGAGCTTTTAAATTCACAAGTTTATTACTTATATTTCTTTTTATATATTTATTGAAATATTTATATATACTTTTTCATAAAAATGAAAAATGACACAATTTGTACATAATGAACCTACCAAATTATTTTTTTTTACATGGTAACAAAAAAATATAAAAAATTCTTATGAGTAAAACTGAATTTTATTCCTATAACAAGAAATTAATTAAACACATCAGCATATTATTAAATAAATTCCAATTCAGGTTTTGCATGGGAAGATAGAAATAAAAAAAGTGATTAAACATCAGTTTCCTAAATCTATTCACAGCCATTCTTGCAGTCATTAATTTTAACAAAATACTTAGTTTAAAAACAAAATGCATATTATTATTATTTGACTTAGTTTAAGTAATTGTAATTTACACAGTTAAGATTGATTCAGAAAAATTTCATTTACAAAGCAAACTACATAATACTAAACATGTAATTTAAATTTTTTAAAAAATTGATGTCAATTCCTATTTAGGTCAACAACAAAAAATTTTTATTTCAGTTACTTCTAATCAAAAAATTACAATTAATATAAATTTGTATATACATATGACAGAATCACAATATTAAGTGGCAAAACACCTTTTAAATTAACATTAAAAATTTTTAACCTCATTAAATTTGTAATAACATTTTTTAATAAAAAGTTGAATATAATAGGTAAGAATTTATCTTAAAACGATTGTAAAAGGAATGCTGATGTCTGACTAGCATATGATTTTGTATTTATATAGGTTAAGTTAAATCTTCATCACAAATTAACAAATACTGTTTTATCCAATGGTACTGCCATCTAGAGGAATAATTTCGACTGCGCAATATATCTCTAAAACTATAACTAATTAATTTAATTAATTAATATTTGAAAAAACTATTAATATCAAGTGTCATCCACTACAAGTTTAAAAAAATGTATTTGAACTCACGTGGATGAATAAAAAGTATTTTATGAATGATCTAAAATTTGAACGATATATAAATAAATATAAATAGAGAGGGCGTGAATTAATAGTAGGAATTGAAAAAAAAAATTCAAGTACACCTGCATTAACTAATTAATCTACATCTAAAATACGAATAATGTACTTTCTAAGACAAATGTATTTTAAGAAGATATCTTTATTTATTATAAAAACTTTTTTAAAAATATTGCAATTGTACATTTGACCAATCTTGCAAAATCAGAAAATGCTGTCAATTCCAAAAACATCGCCAAATACTGCCATCTTCATGTTTCTATTATTGTGTTTTAACATGCATGAAGATGGTTTTCCACTATTGGCTACATATTGTGCCCTTTGGCAATATCTTTTGATTAGACAAAATTGGTTGACAGTATAATATGTACGCATCACAAAGTTTTACCCGTTTTTATTTATTTTAATAAACTAAAAAAATTCAAAAACTCTTTTTTTGGCATCATTTTTATTAAAAAAATTTTATAGCTTGAATACATAGAAATAGAATTTAATGTTGTTCTAAGACTAACATCAAATAGTTTACACAAATTTCATCTCAACTTCAATTAGTTTCAAATAAGATATAAAATGCTTCTGTTATAAATATTTTAGCTAAATTTACATCTCATGAGTAATTTTAAAGTATTCTCAGCAAGCATATTTACCTAATACAGAGAACTAATCTTCAATTAAGATAAATTTTTATTCATAAATAAATTTATTTGCATTTTAATTAAAAAATCAAACAACAATAACTTATTGATAAAACAAAACACTACATATAAAAATATTTGTACTATAAAAAATATATATAAATAAAACATTAACAAAAATATATAAATTTTAAAAATAAATAGTTATAAAAAGTAATAAAACAACATGCATAACTAAATATAAAATAAGCATATAAACATTTGTATAGAAAAACATGCAATAAATAACTTTCTTTTCATAAAGGATTCATATGACTTGACTCATTAAAGCTTTCTAGGAATGAATCACAATCACTCAAAATTATATTTTTATTTTTCTGTTTACTTCTTTTGTGATATCGCCTTGAGCAATCTTTCATCCATAACTCAATAACTGGAAAAGGATTAAATTGAGCAAAGAGAGGACCGTGCATTGTAATCATCATTGAATGTTGCAACGATGCTACAGACAGCATACAACGATCACTTGATTTAATCAAATTCATCTCACAATATCCTTTTTCTATTTCCTTGCATGAAAAATCCAGGAACAAAAGCTTTATTAAAATATCAGATACCATAGAAATCTTGGAACAATATTCATTAATTACTTTTAAAATAACCATCTTTGGTTTAGCAAGTAACTCAGATGAAAAATTTTGATAAACATATTTTTTAAAACTCTGCCACTCAGATAAAGCAAATTGTTCTTCTGACTTTCCAAGAGATAAATGTAATTTAAAAAACTCAGAATTTCCAAAAAGTGTCAAATCTTGTTCATGTTGGGGCCACTTTCTTGTATCAAATATATGGTAGTTATCAAAGAAAGTTTTGTCAAAAGTTTGTTTGTTAAGAAAATTGACTAGAAGACTTGCTAAACTGAAAGAACCACTGATAACCTTATTCAGATTGATATCAATGTGAATAGAGGTACCTCTGAAAGAAGGTGGCATCGTACACATTTCTTGTATAAAAGTTTGTACAGTAGCACCTTTACCTTCTGCAGCTTTTTGGATATCACAGCATGCATTTTGTAATTCATTGTGAAATGTAAAAGGTAAGCCATTTGAATCTTGAGCTTGGTTTGAAAAATCACTTAAGCAGTTTAATATATCCATTACTAATGCTAATTTCCATAAAAATTGACTTCTGGTAATCAGTAAAAGAATTTTAGCACCAATTTTTCTAGTTTTGGTATGCAAAATAGAATCATTTTGATCTTTCAAAAATTTCACTAATGAAACCCAATCTTGGTTTATTGCACTAAGAGCATCAAAAGAAAAACACAAATTAGTATTTTTAGGTAGTTTACCATATCCTTGTATAATATTATCAAGCTCATAACTAATATGGGGTAAATGTTTATAATCATCAGGCAGATTTTCATAGTACCAATAAATTTCATAAACCAGTGTAAAAAATTGAGCACAAAATGAATGATCCTTAAAAAACTGGTTGCAGTATTTTACTTTATAAAGTAAAAAGTTCAAGCTGCAAATAAAATTCTTAGATTTTTCTTTTATTTGTTCAACCAGTTCGTCAGACCATGGTGATTCAGGTACAGTATGTACAGCAGTGCAGACAACTTTTTCCATCCAATCCCTTATTAAAAATCTATCAAACAATTTGCACAGATTTTCAAAAACTGAATTTCCTGCTGAATCAATAACACCAAGAAAAACAGTTTTTAATCTGTAGTTATTTAAATATTTTATGTATACAAGTTTGTGATTTTCAGTAGATCGACTGAAACAGTTATCTATAACTAATGAAAACATGTTCAATCCTGAAAGTTCTTTGGACAGTTTTTGTTCTAGATCCATTGAAATATATTTAGCAAAAAGAGGAACTACTTTCTGATGAGATGTGTATGCAGGGCCAACATCTACCCCCTCGTTTTTTTGGGTTTCACACAAATGAGGAAAATATGTGAATGGACTTCTAGTTTGTATCATAAAATAAACTAACTTCAAAACTTGTATTAGCTTTCTTCTGTCAGAATCTAATAATTCAACTGAGTTAGAATTACCATTCAACATTGCAACAGCCCTCTTTTGACATTTGGCATGAAGAACTGATTTTTCATGATATTGTATAGAAGATGCTCTAAAATTACTAGTTCCAGAAACAAATCGAATGCTTTTTTGTTTGTTATTAGAAAACTGTTTGCAAACTTTGCAAAACATAATATTCTTTTCTCTGTCATATTCAATAAATGGATATAATGCCTCCCAATTCTTTAAAAACTTCCTTTTAATTCCTGATGACTCCTTATCTGAATCATCTGAATTTAAAGTTGCTTTACATATTGGAGAATTATTGAATTCATTCAAATCATCACTTATGTAATCAGTAGTAACAAAATTAGGCTGATTAAACTGACTCTTGTTACATAATGATTTAGTTTTCTGGGATTCTGATTCTGGAACAGATGAAGTTTTGCTTGAAAACAGGTTAATAATTATAGGTCGTTTATAAGTCCCATTCTCAGACATTGCTATTTCAGGAACCTAAAAAAGAAAGACATTTATTTAAGTATAAAAACATTTTTGTTTTTTAAATTTGAGAAAAAGAATTGATATCATGCTAAGATTAGATTGCATTTTTCAGATCAAATGGTTGCATTAAGTTATTTATAATCAAAAACAATATTACTATAATTTTTCTAAATAATCAGTGGCTGTTTGCCTACTGGGGCCCGGAGAAGTTGATCTTAACCAGATTTTCTTGTTATAAATTTCAAGCCGATGGGCCAAGAGGGGTTGTAGACCTTCTGTACCCAGGGCCCCAAATGAGCTTAAACCAGCACTGTAAATAATGATAATTTAATATGGTTACAAATGTATATATTAATCAAAATTACTTTTACTAAATAGATAAAACAAAAAATGCTACCAAGACAATATAGTGGTTAGTGACACTGAGTATTGTGCCTGGGTTAGATTCCTAGAGGAAGTGTGAATGTTTGTAAATATACAGCGCCTGTGCAGCATGGGGGCAATCTAAATATTTGTTGAGCCCCAAGTCCTCTCAAGAGGTTGGTGATAGGGAAAGAGAGCAGTGGCTTAATGTACCCCTTGAATTGCAGGGGGGAGGATTCTAAGGGCCCAAAGCCTATGTTATATTATGGTTTTGCAATCCTTTGTAAGATTTGGCTTGGGTCACAAAACCCGGCTTTGCAAGAGGGGGCCCTAGTATTCTCTGTTATGCCACTGGAAGAGAGAGATGGAAGGCTTCTTGAACACCTTCCAGAGTGTTCTCCCTTAGATTGGGGTGGAACTGAGCCAGAACGTACTGTCACCTGCATGGTGCACAAAGCTGTGGCTAATCCCAGATGCAGTCTAGCCCTCTTGCCACAATGAATTTCATAGGCTTCGATCTGATGCAATCAATCAGATGGCATCAGAAATATCAACTTTTACTAAATATAATGATTTTAATACTATCAAGATGCCATACAAATATGATTTTAATTTTGAGAAATATAAAAATTTAATCATAGCTTATCATGTGTGAGTGAATCCTATAAAATTCCAATAACATCAATAAGTGTTTTGTAATTTAAAAAAAAATCACACTTAACTTAGTAAAATACTATAATGAAATAGTAAGGAATTTTGTATGTGAAGACATAACTTTAGCCACTTAATGGTAAAATTATAAAGATCAAAATATGCCATCTGATAAAATATTATGAACATGCTAAACTTTTCTAAAATTTCAAAAAAGAACAACTACAAAACCTAATATTATTTTCTAGTTAAATCAGTCTATGTTGTTTCTTGGCAAAATATGTAAATTGTAAGTAAAAATACCTTTTTAACTGCATAAGGGATTTTCACATAGGTATTTTAGTTCAAATAACTTCTAAATTGTGTATCACATAATAATACTTATAATTATTGATGGTTAAAATGAATTGCTAAATAAAATACAGATTGAATCTGAATAAAAATTATACTTTGATTAGGAACATAAAACATTAAGATGATTGATCATTTGCTGGTGTCATGTTTCGAAGCTACACAAGGGTTATTGGCAATGGATCTCATAATTTTGAATCACATTCAAGTTACAACATGATGGCTAAGCTAACATCTCAATCTCCAAACTTTGACTCCATACACACATAAAGGATTTCAGCTTTTATATTAGACCTTTTGCATGTCTGGTTATTAGCCATGATTCAACACAAACAATAGAGGAGACAATTATGAACATTTTGTTACTGTGGCCACAAATTTTTAAGATGAGTCTGTTTCACTAAATCTCAAAATACTAAACTAATAAAAATGAGCTATCAGAAATATATCAGAAATTTATTTGGTCCAAGTGTAGTATAGGGGGCCACTTGGCGCAGTCCTTTTTTTTTTTTTTTGGTGACTAAAAATTGTCGCCTAGGTACTTTTTTTGGAATTATTTATTATATAATGAATTCGATATCTCACCATGACATTCAGATAAAAATCGCCAAATCCGAAGAAAAATCGTCAAATCCGAAGTGGCCCTCCTATACTACACTTGAACCATTTATTTTAATAAAATAACAATCTTACTCCACTTAATAATAATGAGAAATATATACATATTATTGTTTTTTGAATGATTATTAACATTACTCTTGGAAGGAACACAAGGGCTCTTGGTGACCTTGAAATTTGAAACATACACAAGTGACGAGGATTACATCTAAGCTGGCACCTCACTTACCAAACTTCAACAAAAGAACAGATTTACCGGTTATAAAAAAAATTGAATTTTGATGAAAATTAACCATTTGTTTTGAATCAGCATAGCAACTAGTACACATATTGATCCCTGTGGCATCAGGAAAGATTAATAGGCAGTTTTACATACATCAAAGCATTATAATGCACTCCATGACAAGAGAAAAACAAGTCTATAGTACATATAGATACAAACACACAAACAGAATCAAATTAATTTATATATTTTCATTTTTTATTTTAAATATAACCAATTTTAAAATATTTCATACAAAAAATCAATATATGTGCGGAGGAAATATGCATACAGGTCAAATATAATACAAATTCTTCAAAAGTACCAAAAAATAAAGAAACCTTTAATTTTTTTAAGCTGAAATAATTTCACACTTGCAGCTGTTGAATAGAAATCAGTAATCGCATTTTGAACAAAAAAACTTCAATTTTCAGGAAAATAGAAATAATTATTATTCAGAAAATTATTCAGTCTTCTTTACAAAATTTCACAGAAAAAAAATGAGAGAATACTCCATGACATCTCCCACACATCAAGGGAAAACATTGCATCTGTGTTTACACCAAACACCGGAAAAATAGTTTAACAGAAGGCAATATCTTTCGAAGAGGAGAGACAAAAGTAGCACTTTTCATGGTTACACAAAGCTAAGCTCATCTTTCTGTCGCCAATATCGACACATTCTTCGAATACGATGCCTGCGGTTGAACCTAAAGACCTACCTCATATCGGGATTCTTATGAAAAGATATTAGATTAATAAACAGCATTTGAGTATTTTTCAGAATTGTAAATTTAAATACATAATACAAGACCATTCAAATAAAATGCGTCAGTAATTTTGTCAACCGTATTATTTTATTATTATGAAGGGTGTGGAGAGACAGAGGTTATAATCCCATTTTTTTAATGTAATAGTTCTCCATTAAATGAATGTCAAACTATTTATTCTCTTCAAAAATATTCTGAATTCACTTTGAAACTTATATCAATAATAGAAAATGCATAACGAATTTTCATAATTTTAGGTAAAAGGAAAAAAAATTAGAAATGCACATTTTTTTCCATGTCAATGAATTACTAAAGCATGAAAAAATGCTACGGTGCCAAACTAGACAGCCCTGAATTATCATACTATTACACATGCACCAATAAAAAGAGTTGTTTTCTTTCAAGTTTTACCTAAGGCGAGATCAGTTTGATGTTTCGCTTTCTCTTTAACGCCACATTTAGCCAGACATATTTCCTGCTTTCACCAGTTTTGCTTCAGATAAACTTTTTTCCGAATCTTTTAATGTAATCGACATACATTCTTTATTTTTAAATATTTCACTTTTTCACAAAAATGTTGTTTTACAAAAAGTTACTTGAAACACATTTATATTTTATTTATAAAAAAGGATGAAATAATGAAAAATGCAATATATCTTATGCCTTATCTGGCAATGTATACAATGATCAAGTCAACAAATGTTTAGTTTTCTTTGGCAGTATTTGCGATAATCAAATCAACGAATGTAGACAACCGGATTTGTTTACTTGCATATTTTCCTTCAGAAACTCCATCCCAGAATGAATAATCAGTTATTGACATTAAAGTTTAGTGTTATTATAAGTTAGTTATATTAAATTAGTTATACAACAAGCAGAAAAATGCGTGGTCATTTTCGATATTTTGTTTGGGATCCATTTCTCATTGTCAGCCAAATAATAACAATTCAAGCAATTTTCTATGGATTATTAGGATTATGGGTATTTTTGACCGACACAATTTCCGGATATAGTCCATCATTAGATCAGATTTTTCTGTTTAAGGTGAGTAAATTTTTCACAATTGAGAACGTTCTTGTTTTTAAAAACTTTAATTGCAGGTTGAAACAGGAAGAAACATCAAAAACTTAAAGTTTCAATTCATATTCTGATTATCATTTAATAAGTTACTTACATGGATAATTCTGTTTGTAATTGTAAGAAGTTCAAATCCTTAAATTTTTGATGGCCATTTTTTGTCAGTGAAAATTTCCAGTTGAAATCACATAGCATATGAAATAAAATTGAGACCTCTGATTCTTCTGGTATCAAAAATTTTTTCCGAATAACATCAAAAGAAATCACAATTTTTAAGTTGCCATTGTAGTCTAGTGGTTATGGGCCCGAACTTGTGGTCGGCATTTTATGGGTTCAACTTCTGGTGCCACTAAAGGCTCACCCTATAGAGGAGACTGATGCACATTAAATCTGTCATGGTTCAAAATTTCGTCGATGTAGTTTGGAGAAGGGGGTGCGAGTTCAGGTGTCGTCCTCGTCACTTGACTGAGGTTCAAAATTATGCAGTCTATCTCTCTGATAGCCCTTGTGTTGATTTACAGTGTGACATTAATAAACTCTTTCTCACTAATACATTTAGAAAAACGAAGAAAATATATAATTTTTGAAAAGGCAAGGAAAAAAATTAAAAGAAATACATGTTTTAGATATAAATATCTATGCTAAAACTAGGAATATTTAAACAATTTTAGAAATTGTATGATCTTATTTTGACTCATAACTTGACATCCATTTCAGTGGTAACATAAATATCATGGTAAAATGTGTATGAATCCAACACTGTGTTTTTAATTTTCAAATCATTCACCTCAAATTCAGTTATTGATCTACCAATGGTCTGTTGAACCACCTGTATTAATACCGATTGAAGATTTCATTGAACATATTGAAGTATATGAGGAATAATGGGAAGTAGTTCAACCTAACTAAACCATTAATATCACTTTCTACTATCTTCAATTAGACACATTAAAATTTGCATTGGTTGCTAAGAGGCTATATAACCTGCGTAAAAAAATAATGTAGTTTGGATGGTAAGTTTTACCCTATTCTCCTGATTAGGTACTTATGTTTTATCTTATTGACCGTAAACATTATTGAAATGACGAAACAGCCAGACAAAAGCCTATAATTTCATTGGCCTCTTGTTATTTAAAATTATTGGTACTTATGTATTAGTTTCACTGCAGCCAAATCGGCTCCTTGTGAATTGTGCCATCTTCCACCAAAACCTGATTTGTATTTTTGCATATAAAACATGTTAAAATCTTGGTACTTTCGTATTATCACTACCTATTGGGGACATTACATGAAACAAAGAACCTGGTTGTCAATTCAGCACATGCAACACAAAGGAAATTGGGGTTGCTAACTTGGCGAGTTATTAATGGAGTTGATTATCGCAATAATATGTAAGTACCATTATCTCTATTGTTTTAATATCAAGGTGCAATTCGCATGGTGCCAATTTTGCTGCAGGGACGCTAATACATAAGTACCTATTCTTTTTAAGTCACATTGTTTAATGAGAAGTTTTGTTTGTTGAAAAGGGCCAGTGAAATAATGAGAATGTTTTTGATGATGATAAATTAAAATTTATTAGTTATTTGCCATTATTAGATTTTATCAGTTATTTATTGAATTTAATTCAGAATGCATAGTATTTAGTAAAAATGTTACTAACTGATAAGATACATTCACCATATATGTATAACAGTATCTGACATGTTTTCTGCATGTTGCAGTGTTTGGCTTCATGGCCCTATAATTGATAAGTACCAAAAATTCTGTTTTAATTTGTTAGTGTTAATGTTTGTTTTTTTTTCTTAAAGGTAATAAGTGTTAAAGACTTGCATGGACGTTGTCTTGCTGGGTCTTTTCTTTTGAATTCACTTTGTTGGTGAGTTATTTTCTAGCTTTCTTATTTGTCATTCATAAAATTATTTACCGTATTTATTTGAATCCAAGACTTACTTTTTTCAAATGTTAATGCTACTGAAAATTAGGTACTGCTTAAAATTCAAGGTGGAAAAATTCATTGACGGTTAGAGCAATTACAGGTTCATATATGTATTTAAGAGTTTTTAGTACTGGTAAAATAAACTATGCACTCACTGTTAGTTAAATTTCAAGTAAAATGATTACTGAATATGAAATGCTTTTTTTTTATTTTAAGAACTTTTTAACGAATATAAGCAATGCAGAGAGAAGAAATAAGAATTCGCCTTATAAAGCATGATCATATTGCATTGAAATAAGATATAAATATGCATTTTTAGCCATCAAAATATTTTAGATTTAAATATCTAATACTAAATATTGATATTTCTCAAACTTCATACCCAACAAAAAAAAATTCAAAACATGATTATTTTTGTTTTATTATTAAAAAAATATTCACACACATTCTAGTCACCCTTAGAATTTTAACAGGTTGGTTATAATACTGATTACTAAAGTAGATGCTAGTGTTATGCTGTACATTATAGGAGAGTGGTAACAAAAAATCCTGAACTCTAATTTTTTATGCTTGACTTAATTTTTTTTTTGAAGAAATTATCCTATTATTTTAACTATTGATATTTATTCTAATGTGTTTTTTCATACTGGTTTTAAATCTGCTACTAGTGTTTAAATACTACAAATATTTTTTTATAGTACAGCTGCCTGAACACAGAAATGTGTTGTATGTAAAGAAAAACAATTTACACAGTAGAATAACACTAAACTGTACAAACATGGTACATTTAACATGCAATTTAAAAATTGCATGAATGCTACCTTCCTCCTTTAAAAGTATTATTTTGCACCTTTTATTATAAGGCAGAAATGAAAATTTACCTGTAGTTCCAATATTTTCCACCCACACACTTCAAATTGCAACAAACTGCTTTTAATACATTAAAATATGCTATACATTCTACTTCCAACCCTCAATCAATACTGTCCTGTAATTGGTTGGAAAAAGAGAGCATTTCATCGGTTGAAAAACAATCACTAAATTATTTCAATAACCTTGTGCTTGTCTTATGTCTTTTTTCAAAATATCAATGAGACTATTTACTTTACTTAAATTCTACAAACAGATAACAGGAGGAAAAAATACATTAGAACCAATATCAATTGTTAAGGTCGTAAGAAAATTTCGTAGCAAAAAAAGTTAGTTAGAGTAGGCCAAAAAATGAGTGTTCAGGACTTTTGGCCACCACTGTGTGTATATATATATTCAGAATAAAAAACTTTTATTTGAGAGATTTCTCAGTTCCAAAATTCAACTAAAGTAATTTAGTAATAGCATTTTGGGGATATTAATTCAGTTTTTAAAAATGCAATCATTAACTCTCAATTATAAATTATTGAAATATTTTTAAAATTTTATCAATGCATCCGATGAGTTATTGTAATAATCCAATTTATGAATTGGATTACTACAATAACTTGTTAATGATTGTTTATATAATTGATAACTTATTAATTATTATTTGTTTTCTAAATCAACACCTGTATATGTTGTTTTAAAAACGTAAAATAAATGCTATAAAAATTGAGCTATTCTCTTGATACATTAATATATACTAACTTAAAATTTTATACTTTTCTCATTTGTTAAATAAAATTGCCTTTTACTATGGAATATTTAAAGAAACTTTTCAATATATGTAATTTTTTTCGTCAAGTTTTTTTCTTAGAATTGTTTCTAAATTATAGCAAATTTATTACTTAGTCAACTTTGAAATAATTATTTTATATCCCAGTATTAGAAATTGGCTTTTAATCATTTTCTAAAAAGTAAACAGAAAAGAGAATTATTTTTTTACAAAGACTGAATTTATATTGATCATTGATTTTCATTTCAAATTTACAGCATAGTTCTAATATGTAAAAATGTGAATTATTCTTATGAAAAAAACATTGCTAAATGATGCAAGTTTGATTTAAATCATTAATTCAAATAGTTTCATTTTAAGTAATCATTGCCTGCATATTGTTTTTAAACAATACTGAGTGATTCATAAAGAAGTATACACTTTCGTGATCCTGCAAAACAGTATCAGTCAAAGACGCACACCAACTCAGCAAACCATAAGGTAGATTTATTCTTAAAAGTTTATATCGCCCCTGACAGAAGTGACACAGGAAATAGCCACAGTACAACACATACGAGATTTCCCTAAGATAAATATGTTCTGTGCAGTGTTGGGTCCCTTATTTTTTCACGTGCAAACTGTCATAGGAGACACTTTTTTAGATATGTTAATTCATTGGTTGATGCTACAGTTGCAAGACCATATTGACACTATTCTCCAATTGGATGGTGCACCACCACTTTGGTTGGCTAACGTGTGAGATAACCTCAATAAGTATCTCTCTCGCTGATAGATTGGATTAGCCATGGACTACACATGGCACCCAGAAGTAACAGCTTAGAATTTCTTCTTGTGGGAGTGCACAAGGGTCAAGATAATCATCCTTCCCCTTTTTGTTGATTTAGCAGAACTAAAATAGTGTATCAAGCCACTATCGATGAACTTGATTCACATACTTTAACACGTGTTTGGGCAGAAATAGATTACCTGCTTGATATGTCTCATGGGACTAAGGGCTCATACATAGAACATCTTTGGCCTGTCTCTAACAAAACTTAAAACAATTCCGTACAATTGTGTTACAGATAACATATAAGATCTTGCATTATTCTTGATTCAAAGTGCATTGATACTGTATACTTCTTTATGAATCACCCTGTATATTGTTAAACATATAATTTATATTAAATCTGCATTTTCAGCTCTTCAGTTTTGTGGTATTTCGTACAACGAACAAAGTTGTGTTTGGACTTTACAGTAACAGCCCATTTAATTCATCTGTGCTTATGCTGGTGGTACAGTTCGGCTTTTCCATCTACTTTTTCATGGTGGCTACTGAACATCATCTGTGTTACCGTTATGTGTGTTTGCGCTGAGTTTTTGTGTATGAGGACAGAAATGAAAGCAATACCATTGAGTATGGGAGTGAAAACAGATCTGTAAGCTTGTTAATAACTTTTTTTAAAGGACTGTATATTTTTATAACTAGGAGTGCTAAGCCATTTATTGTAGATATTGATAGAAAATAAAAGAGTTAATCATTCTTTTGTAACTACTTAAAATAATATATTTTATGTATAGTGGGATTAAAAAGAAAACATTTTTACAATAAATAATGAGTGTTATTTATATTTTTTTTTTAGCACATAATATCAATCCAAGGTTAGAAGGATTTCATAGACATTTCAACATCTGAGCTCACAAATTGGTGGAATACCAAGTGGTGTAATTTATACCCTTGTATTGCGGGGGGAGGACAAAGCCTGACTGATATCATGTATGTATTTGGATTTGGGACCCAAAACCTGATTTTGAAGGGGAGCTCAACAATTCTTCGTTACACCACTGGTAAATACCCCAAACTTACCCAATAGGTGGGACTGAGTGATAACTTCGTAATTTGGGGTATAATTTCGCATAAAAATTATTTTTAGTTGGGGCTGGAGACAGAATAAAATCATTTTAAAGAAAAATGTTTAGTAAAATCTTAAATAACACAAATACAAAATTGCAATCTGAAGCTATTTTGATGTAGGTTTCTTAAAATCTAATAAAGTAGTCTGCCTATACTCAGATTTTTTTCACCCTCAAAATTTCCTCCTTTCCTTGGATGTGTTTTCTAACATTTGTAACTCTTTTTCAATTAAATTGAGACCTTCTGTCGAATTCCCAACCATTATTCAATCATCTGATTGAACTGGATCTAATGATGCAAGTTCTTCAATGTCTTGCTCATACATTTCTATAAGCTCATCAACTGTCAGCTCCTGATTGTAGGAATACAGTAGTTCTTGAATACCATTACTATCCACTTCTAAATTTATTTACCAGGCAAGATCGACAATTTCTCTATCACATTAGCAATATTATCAAGCTCTGGCACTGATTCCGCCCGAGTTTCAGAGGAAGAAAAAAAAAGAGACGAATTGACGAGATTTGAAAATTTTGCACAAGTCAAGGTATGTGCCTTTTGGAACCAAGTATTCCATCCTTCCTCGTCTTCTAAGATTTGCTTTGCCTTTCTTAATAATCAAACTGTGGTTGATTTGAATTGACATTAGTCTTGACCAAAATGAAATATTGATGTAGCACAATAATTTTGAATCTTGGTCAGTTCTTTGATTTATCCTTTATTGTAAATGCTGAACTCAGATTACCTACATTGTACATAAAATACTTTAAAAATTTGACTTTATATTCTCAAAATGTTTTACATTTTTTTTAAAAAATTGTTCATTTAACTCTTTAATTTTTGTGAAAATTGTTTAACTGAATTACATTAGATTTGAAAAGTTTCTTTAGTATATTTCCAACAGTATAAAATATCAAATCTCCAAATTACCATGTATCAAGAATCATCTTTATCTATCTTTCAAAATTACAGTACTAACGTATTGTATTGTCAACCAATTACATTTTTTTATCCTTGTGTTTGTTCCTTTAGTAAACGGATGTATAATATAAAGACAATAAGTGCTAAAAGGATAAACCACAGCACCAATGATGCTCTGATAAATGTGACAAATAATAGTGAAGATGCCATTCAACAAGCAGTTTAGAAATAACTTAAATATCAGTATTTCTGATTTGTTAGGTATTTAATATTTTTGTTAAGGTTCTTAAAATTTATGATCTATGCTTCTGTACATTTAAATTCAACTGTATCATATCACAAAAAATACAGTTAAAAAAACTAAAAAATATGCTTTTATGTTAAATCGAACTAAAAAGTAAAAAAATAATTCTTAATACAAGAATAAAATGATTAACAAGAAAATTAATATCATTGGGGTAAAAGTGAGGGGTGCTCTATATCAATTGTCATAATTTCTTACTAGATTTATTCCGAAATGCTGAGTTAGTGTAAAAATGTAGTACAAAGCACCCCACACTTTTACCACAACAACATTACTTTTTTCCTTTTTAGTTCAATTTAACATAAAAGTGTGTTTTTCAGTTTTTTTAAACTAATTTATTTTTCATTTTTTAGTTCTATCTACAATAAAAGCATGCATTTTTAGTTTTTTAAACTATCATTTATGAATTAATTTTAAATACCCATTGGCATCCTATCAGTGCATCAATACGGCCTGGATTGCAAAATGTTGGATCAGCCAACTGAAGAAAATCTGGAACAGCTAAGTTAGAAATATTTCATGAGAAAAAAAGTGTTAAGTCAATGATATTTTTCACTAAAATAGCTCAATACTCCCTCTGAAACTTGCATCAGTATTAGTGACAAAAGTACATTTTTTTAATCAAAGAGTTTGTGAGAAATTATTTTTAATCCGGTGGGTGACCTCTGAATCAATTCTCAGCTGTTTTGGTAAAATAAAGCAATGAATGATGTTTCATTCCACAAATCCAACAACAGAATGTAGAAAAAACAGATTTTATGTCTGAGTTTAGCGATTAGAACAGTGCTTTCCATATTTGAGACTCAATTTTCAGTCATAATTTTCATCCCCCCCCCTCATACAACAAGTGTATTGAATTCAATAATAATGTAGTTTGACTCAAAAGCTACAATGTGACTTTAATGTTATAAACTGCACAGATTATCAATATATGTATTATATTTTGTATATGACAAGCCCATGGAAGTCAGTAGTAATTACTAAACTTGGTTTTAATTTAGTATTGATTTAATCAATTATTAAATACTTTTTGCAGTACCGACACATTTATAAGTGTCTTATATCAGTGTGAATATGTATTTCATTTTTTATCTTGTCAGAATGTATTTTGTTTAGCTTCCTTTTGGTAAATTAATAATATTTTAAATCTTTTATTTTGGACTTTTCGATATGTTCTCCCCTTCAAGGAAGGCGTGCCCCACAGTTTGAGAAATACTGGGTTAAAACATAATTTTTTTTTCACATGCACGAGTCTTTTTTTTTATATCCATTTTCAGAAAAACTAGAGAAGTGTTTATATTATGGTAAGAAATTGCAGACGCTATAGCGTTTTCTCTTTTATAAGGTTGTAACTTAATCTTTTAGTTGCCGGATATGGAATTAGTCGAAATTGAAAATCGTTATTTTTGAGGATTCTACTCAAGACAATGGAACAAATTTATGAAATTATTGTATTGTCATCGGTCTTTGACAAATGTGCAAAATTTTGAATTATTCTGACCTTTTAAAGTGGTTAAAAATAGAGTTCGAAGATTCCATTACATACAAATGAAACTTATAAAAGTGTGTTAAAAATAAAATATTTTGTCCAATTCATATTCAATATGAATTATTTTTATGCAAAGGAATTCTCAATTTTATTATCTTTGTTAATCAGATCTTTTTGCTGACAACGAGCTATTTATATGTACTTCAAAACCAATTACTTTCAGTGAAAATACAATTTTCAATTTATGCCTCATTCAACAATTATCAGAAACCCTTATTGAAATTAGCTACAAATCCTAATAAAATAATTGAAAAAAGTTATACAACAAAATGTATAGCTTTCTACCAAGAAAATATAGTTTAATGACTGTTCATGCTTGTCGCAAAAACCGTGCGCCAGATGGCGCTGTCTATCTCCAGTTACTATGTGTTTAGGTGAATAAAAATAGAGAGTGTTTTACAGTCCATGTGTGAGGTGTGTTATTGAGCTATCCCGGGTGTAGTGATCGAACATTTTGGTCCGACTTTCCCGGAGTTCAACAAGCAACTATGGTTTTTGTGCTTTATTAGTTGAATATTTGGTGGTGAAATTTGTGAATAGGTGAGTGTTTTTTCTATTCTTAATGATGGTTTTAGGAATTATTTGGTTGTGTTCGCTAAAGATGATGTTAATAGTTGAATAGTTTTAACTGATATCATGGTTGAAATTAGTGTTTGTAGATTTTGTGTTGATTGTGATATTCTTGTTGTGTGTTTTTGTATACTTTCTTATTCTTAATAGTGTAATTTAGGTGCTTTCAGTTCCGAGTAGTGCGTTTAGTTCTGAGGTTGTGAATAGCATATTACAAATGCTTTTTGGTTGAAAATAGTGTATATTGTGTAGATGTTGTGACAAAATAAGTTTAAAAATGGCATTGAAATTAAATCTAAAGAAAGACGAGCTTATCTCGGTTGCTGTGGAAAATGTGGGTTTGGTGATTCCTAGCAAAGCTAAAATAATAGATTTAAAAAAGTTAATTGAATCAAGTGCCGTGTATAAAAAATGATATTGAATTTGTGCGTAGACTTGTTGAAAATGCTTTAGAGAAAAGTAAACAAGAGGCTGAGAAAAATGAACGCGAAGCTGAAATTCAATTAGAAAAAATTAAATTATCTTAGATTGAAAAACAATTAGAATTGGAGAAGGTTAGGAAGGAATCCGAAAAAAATCCTCAAACTCTTGAAAGCGGAGAACCAAGCTCCATAACTGATAAATTGGAGAGTTTGGTAAAGAGCATTAAAACTCTTTGACAATTCAAGTACCGGTTAGGTCAGAGTCCTTTAATTTATTTTTTCATTCTTTAGAAAAGGCATTTCAAATCAAATCCGTGCCTGATGAGCTAAAAGCCGAAATTCTATTAACTATTTTAGGAGAAAGAGTCAATAATTTGCTAACATATGTGAGTCAAGAGGATTTAAGCAATTATGTTAAAATTAAAGAATTAATATTAAGACAGTTTGAACCCACGCCTCAAGAATGCCTTAGTAACTTTAAAAAGGCTCGTAAACTACCATCCGAAAACTATGTTCAGTTTGCTTCCCGCTTAAGTGCAACTTTCGATTATTATTGTGTCAGTTGCGTAAAGTTAATGAATTCCGCTCTTCGTGTGATCTAATAATTTCAGATAAAATTTTCGAAACGCTAGATAGAGATACGATGAATCATATTGCAACGAAACAGGGAGAAACATATTTCAAGCCTCAACAGCTTGCGAGGGAATGTGATGTCTATTTATCCGCGAGAGGAAAGGTTTCGAATGATTTAATGAGCAGAAATCAAACAACTGCTTCCAGCAATCCCCTCCTTATACACCTTATTATTTTTATACTGGCAATTATTATTTCTAATTTGTAAATACTTTTAAAAAACAAAAATGGGCATTAATCAAGTGAAAGTCAACCATCTATCTTGCCGATAGGAGATAAAGATCTCGGTATGAGATCAGGCGCTCCAGTCCACCAATTCAACACCCCAGGGAGTGGAGTCAAAACAGATGGGCGAAATACACTGCAGACGGTTGGCACTTGGCGTCAAGAGAGAAACTCGTCGAATGTTTTCGTGGCCGAAACCAAACCAAATTGTGTTCTATGTAAGGGTAGTAATTTTCATCCCCTTTCTAAGTGTTATCAGTTTAAGAAACTGTCAGTTGAGGATAGAGTAGAGGTAGTTAAACGGAATAATCTTTGTTTTCGTTGTTTTTTACCTCATAGATTGAAGGAATGCCGTTCAGAGAAAAATTGTTTTTGCCTTAGACCTCATAATAGCTTGATTCATTTTTCACGTGACAAAACGAGGAATCCCACTCCCACTAGTAATTTAAATTTGGATGCTTCTACTTTTGTTCCAGGGCAGATTGAAGGATCAGTTGAAGCAAATTCACAATCACAGTTTGTGGCGACTGGGTTTGAGAAAGGCAGACTAAAAAGAATGTGTTTTTGAGTACTGTACGCGCGCTTGTTAAAAATAAATACTCTCAATGGGTGGAGGTCAGATGCTTGTTAGATGTAGGGGATCGCAGTCTTGTTTATGTACGAGGGCATGTGCTGAGAAGTTGCAGCTGAAAATGGAGAAAATAAATACAGTGGTTTCGTGCGTTAATGATGCTTCTATGGTTGTTAAAAATTGCGTAAAATCTTCAGTTGCAAATAAAGCCAAAACTTTTGAGAGTGAGTTAATGTTGTTAGTAGTTAATAAGATTACAGATCTCATTCCAAACAAGGTGATTGATGTAGATGTTAATGTTTCAGAGTTTGTGCCCTTAGCGGATGATAAATTTAATATACCAGATAGAATTGATATGTTACTTGGTGCTGAAATCTTTTACGAATTGTTAAAGCCTGGAAAATTTTATTGAGATAATTCGCATTTAGTGTTACAAAATACGGTGTTTGGTTATGTTGTAAGTGGAAGTGTAGATCAAGTTACAGAGAATCGTGTTCATTGCGGATTAATTGTTGATGACGATTTAAACAAAACACTGGAAAAATTCTGGGAAATTGAGGGTGTTCACATAGAGCCTAAGGTTGATACAGAGGTGTCCTTCTGTGAGGATCATTTTGTGCGCACTCATAGGAGGAATTGTGAGGGTAGGTATGTAGTATCGATGGCATTAAATAAAGATCCGTCTTGTTTAGGAAACTCCAAAGATATTGCTATTAGGCGACTTAATTCGTTGTGGAAACGGTTGTCTAGGGATTCTAGGTATTTATCGTTGTATGCGGAATTTTTGAAGGAGTATGAGGAGTTAGGTCATTTGGAAAGGGTAGTTGAGTCAAGTGAACCACCCACACATTACTACATACCCCACCATGGTGTATTACGCCCTGAAAAACTGACTACTAAACTAAGAATCGTCTTTAACGGTTCATCCCCCACCACAACAGGCATAAGCCTTAATGACATTTTATTGAAAGGTGAAGTGAAGGAAGATGTGTTTGAGACAATATCTCGTTTTAGAAGACACAAATTTGCTTTTACGACTGACATCCAAAAGATATACAGGCAAATATTAATAAATCCTGATCAGCAGGATTTGCAACGCATTATATGGAAACATGGACTCGATGCAGAAATTTTAACGTACAGACTAAAGACTGTTACTTACGGGCTGTCCAATGCACCCTTCCTTGCCATAAGGACGCTGCAGCAGTTGGCGAAGGATGAAAAATCGAGATTTCCTTTAGCTTCTGAAACCCTGTTATATGATGCCTACATGGATGATATTGTGAGCGGAGCGCCGGATTTGGAGACTGCTCAACAATTGCAATCGCAACTGAAAGATGCCCTGCAATCTTGTGGAATGAACCTTCATAAGTGGTCATCTAATTCTCCTGAGTTATTAAATAGTTCGACATCAGACGTCGAGCATTCATTTTCTACTGACATTGACTTATCTGTGAAGACATTGGGAATTAGTTGGAAGCCCTTTGAAGATTGTTTCATGTTTAAGGTATCTGTTTCAGCTAAACATATATATACAAAACGTGAAGTTTTAAGTGTAATTGCTAAGCTATACGACCCTTTGGGCTTCTTAGGCCCAGTGATTGCGAAAGCAAAGTTGTTTCTGCAGCAATTATGGCAATGTAAACTGGATTGGGATGATGTGTTACCTAATTCAATTGCCAACGAGTGGAGAGAATTTGTGACAACATTAAAATGTATCGAGGAAGTGAAAATTAACAGATTTATTATGGCTGACAATAATGTTAGAATCGTTCTCCAAGGATTTGCGGATGCATCTGAAGCGGCCTACGGAGAGGTCGTTTACCTACACTGTTTTCTTCACAACGGTGCTGCCAAAGTGAGCATTCTTGCCAGCAAATCTCGTGTTGCACCAATTCGAGTTATTTCCATACCTCGACTCGAGCTTTGTGCTTGTGTTTTATTAGCTCAACTCGTCAAGAAAATACGCTCCACCTTGAGGTTAAACATAAGTGATATTGTGCTACATACGGATTCAACTATTGCATTGGCATGGTTAAATACACCCCTGCCAATCGTTTAAAAACCTTCGTGGCCAATCGTGTCGCCAAGGTGCAAGAATTGACTGAAGGTTTCCAGTGGGACCATGTGCCATCTGTTCTCAACCCAGCAGATCTTGTGTCTCGGGTATTGCGCCCTTGTGACCTTCCAAATTTAAGGTTATGGTGGCATGGTCCACAATTCCTTGAAAAAGGTAAGTTGTCAAGTGCAGAAACAAGTTTGTCACCAGTTAATGAATGCGAGTATTCTAAGGAACTGAAAACTGTTTCGAGTTCTGATATAATTACATCTAGTGTTTGTGTTTCTATTAATTGTGTATCTTCTATTTTATCTACTTTGTTATGTAAAAGTAATAGTTATATAAAAATTGTTCGTATATTTAGTTATGTGATAAGATTTAGTAATAATGTAAACAAACGTTAACTAACATTGAGTGTGGTCCCCTTTCTGCTACAGATATAGACCAAGCAGAAACTAAACTGATCAGAATGGTCCAAGAACAGGTGTTTTTTTTTTTTTTTTTTGGCTGAGATTTTAAGAGCTTATAAAGTAAAGGAGTTGTCTCACCTAATAGTAAACTTAGAAATTTAAACCCCTTTATAGACAGTGATGGATTATTAAGAGTTGGAGGACGGCTAAGTAATTCAGATTTACCATATGTTAATAAACATCCTGCAATTTTACCAGGATATCATAATTTAACTGTTCAAATAATTGCCCATTTCCATAGAAAGAATCTGCATACTGGTGCTTCTTCTCTTCTACACTATGTAAGGGAAAAGTTCTGGCCATTAAATGGTTGTTCATTATGCAGAAAAGTAGTGCATGAGTGCCTTGTCTGTTTTAGAAGCCGACCCTTTGTTACTTCTCAGCTAATGGGTAATCTACCCCGTGATAGAGTAGTTCCAGATTACCCGTTCAACTGTTCTGGTGTGGATTTTTGTGGCCCATTCATGATCAGGTACAAAAATCAAAGAAAAGGAATTTTGCATAAAATTTATATTTGTGTATTTGTATGTTTTGTGTCTAAAGCGATTCACATAGAAATTGTGTCGGATCTTACATCTGATGCTTTTATTGCTACATTAAAAAGATTTTTTAATCGCAGAGGTAAATGTGCTAAATTGTATTCCGATAATGGGAAAACATTTGTAGGTGCCAATAAAGAGCTCAAGAGATTTCTAAAACTTATTGAGGATTCAGATGATAATTTAGCAGGCTTCTTATCTGCTGAGGGTATAGAATGGAAGTTTATACCACCTAGAGCGTCATCCTTTGGTGGTCTTTGGGAAACTTCGGTTAAGTCAATAAAGTACCATCTTAAGAGAGTTGTCAGTGGCTCAAATTTAACCTATGAAGGAATTCTAACTGTTTGTATCCAAATAGAGGGAATTTTAAATTCCAGGCCACTGTGCCCTTGATCGAGCAATTCGGATGACTTGAACGCTTTAACTCCAGCCCACTTTTTGATAGGGAGGTCTATGACTTCTGTAGTCGAGCCCAATTTAATTGAATTAAAAGAGAATGCCCTTAAAAAATGGCAACGGATAACCAGACTAGTAGAACTAATTTGGAATAAGTGGCACAGATGTTATCTTAGTGAATTACAACAGTGCAATAAATGGCAATTTAAAAAACAAAATGTTAAGGTGGGTGATTTGGTAGTTCTCATTGAAGACAATGTGCCAACCTTTACATGGCCTTTAGGGAGAATCACTGAGATTTATAGTGGCAGTGATGCACTAATAAGGGTTGTAAAAGTAAAAACACAATTTGGAGAATATAAAAGAGCCATTTCAAGAGTTTGTCTTTTACCTATGCCAGTTTCAATTTTGTCTCTGAATATTGTATATTAGAATTTTTATATGTACCTTAATTTGTTTTACGTAATCCTATAGTATTTTATCGTTTAATGTTTTATTGTAATTTGTGTTATTATTGAATGTATTACATGTCAACGCGGGGGAGAATGTTCATGCTTGTCGCAAAAACCGTGCACCAGACGGCGCTGTCTGTGTATCTCCAGTTACTATGTGTTTAGGTGAATAAAAATAGAGAGTGTTTTACAGTCCATGTGTGAGGTGTGTTATTGAGCTATCCTGGGTGTAGTGATCGAACAATGACTTTTCTTATAATTTCAATTAGAAGAATGAAATTTACAAAAAAAAATATTGTGTGACTCAACAATTGTATTTATTTTATTTATGCTATTGCATTTTAATTTGTAGTTTTTTAAGGTGAATTTCTTATTGTTTGTGCTATAAAAGTAAAAAATTCAATACTACTATAATTTGCTCAATCAACTATTGAATTGGAATTTAAATAATTGAGAAAAAGAGTGTCAATATTATTCATAATATAATGTACTGTTTTTTAAAGAAACTAAAAATTGAAAAAAAGTATCAATTATGTTATTGTTACAATGTTGCAAAAGAAAATTGAATAAAAATTTAATGATTTGAAAAGAAATCTTTAATATTTAAGAGAATTGCTGTACATCAAAATTTCTAATCTACAATAATTGATATAAAAAGTAGATGTATGTATATATATTTATTTACAATAACATTCAAGCAGAAAAATATTAATTATAATAAAGCAAACTTGTGATTATTAAATTTTCTCTCTTGAAAAACCATATGCAGCTAAAAATCTGCTTTTAGTATTTTTACAGCAGAATAATCTATGAATATATTTTGGAAAATTGATGCTTCCTTTTAGAAAAGATAAAAATAAACTAATTTTGAAATATTTTTACCAAATCAAATATTTCAGAAGTAATAAGCAGCCAATTCAAAAAGTAGTATTTCAGTTTTATACTGTAGCTAAAAGAGAATAACACATTTTAACACCTTCACCATCAATACTTGATTTTTATCTTTTCATAAGAAATTAACCCTCTTGCTGCACAGTTATTTTATCAAAGTAGGTTCAAAAATTGCATATTTTTAATTACATATTTCGAATCTATATATTAAACCTACATTTTAGAATTAAAATATACAAAAAAATTTTGTTAAAGAGTTTTCATTTTAAATTATAGAATTAGATCATGGAAACAGGAACAGCATGGGTTGCACAGCTAAATAGAAGGAAAAAACATACCTGTGGAAATTGCAAATTTTGCCACTTCTGTGTTGCCCATGGAAATCGCAGGATGTGCAGTGAGAGGGTTTATAATGATTACAATGGAAAAGTTTCGTTACAAGGTAATGTTGCCAAAATATGCACAAAATTCACTGTCATTAATGCCTCCCTAGTTTGTGTTCATCCATCAACAGACTATTTATTCATTTATTTTATTAAGACTTTTTATTTAACTATTATAATGGGGAATAAAAAAATGCCTTATGATCATTTAATTTTGAGAAGTAGAACCTTTAATGATTCAAATGTGTGTAATGATAAATTTTAAAAATAACTACGCATTTTTTTTTCATTTAATTATATTTACATGTTAAAAATAGAATGACTTATCAGAAATATCTGTTAAAAATTAAGAAAAATTTTTTATAGCTTTTCAGATCATTTCATATGTAAAACAGATTTTTGTGCAAAACAGGAGGGTACAACAAAAAAAATATTTATTTTAACAATTGCGACTTTTAATAACTCTGTCAAAAAAATTCAGTCTCTTATTTCCAAGCACTTAACAAAAAAAATACTTCTTTGTTCATTAACAAACAAAATGTGCTAATTTTTTTTTTTTAAATAAAACATGATTTAAGAAAAATTATAAATTGTATTCAAAATTAATATTCCTCCTACATAATGTAATGTTATTCAACTTCCACTCTGACATTTTGCTAAAACTCAATAATCATGACTATTTCTAAATTGCAATAGAAAAAAATGAACTAAGGGTAATTAGATATTGTTAGAGGAAAAAAAGATTGCAGAATTTTTTTTTAATATCTATAACCGAAGAGAGAGAGTTTACTTGGAAATGTTTCAGACAGTTAAAATATACAGATTCTAAGCTGCATACAGATAAAAGTTCATACAAGAAAACTGCTTTGGTACAATTTTTAATGATCGTAAAAATAAATGAAAGCATTTATAACAAATTTATACAAATTAAATGCGTAATGTTCTCTCCTAGAAAACTAATACAATAAAAAACATTAACATACATTTAACACATATCATACTTCTTAATATGTAATGTTTTTAATTTTATTGCTATTATTTAATTACAAGAAATCATTTCATCTTGTAATACTTGGATATTTATTGCAGGGTTGAAAATAAGCTCATTAATGTTGGCAAATTCAAATTTCAAAATATTATATTGGTTAATATTTAGTTTCACTTAACAGCATAGACATAGTTGACAGAAAAAAAAATACTAATGTGTAGTAATTTTACACATAAAATTGAAATCTCTTACTACACAATTATGTTGTTTAAACACACATATATACACATTGCACTTTTCTATAGTTAAATTTATAACATTATAAAAAAGTATTACTCGCAAACAGTTTTATTGCCTCAGTCAATTTGTTTAGAGAACAATGACATTTCATTACGAGATAAATTTCATAATTAAACAGTATTTATATCATTCTTCATGTGAAAAAGCAAAGTATTCATCACTTTAGAGTAACACAAATGTGTTTCATAATTTTTTGAAATACACATAATATATAGTTTAAAAATAAATCTCTCATTTTTATGACTGCTATTGGTAATTTGTGCGATAGCAATTCAGTATTTTTAATACATATTCACAATAACTTAATATAATTATTACTTAAATTTGTATTGTTAGTAAGAAAAATATTTTTTAAATATAAGTCAGTAAAATTTTAGATTATACAGTGGAATGGAAACATGCAAGTGTTTCAAATTATAAAAAGCATACAAATTTTCAATGACAATTTAGATATAATTATGTAACTGAAGGAAAAAGCATGTTTATAATTACGTTCAAATTTAAAAGTATTTTTGACAATAAATTTAAAGCTTCATTCTATAATGACTTCAGGGGCACTCTATCTTATGAACTTCCAAACTTATCTCATGTGCCTTTTAAAGCCAAATATTCTACTCAAGTAGTATCCTATATCACAGGCACATTTCAGAACAACGGTTGATTGAAACTTATGTTCATTTATCTGCACTACTAAAGGGCCATTAGAGATGAATTTTAAATATTTTTAATACTTTTTAATGAGTGACCCTTTGCTATAAAGCTTGGACAGATGCATTTTATTTTATACTTTTAAAAAATTAGAAGCCTTTTTTATTAAATTTTAATTAACAAAATACATTACTCATTATTAATTAAATATTTTTTTCCAAGAGTATACAAAGTCCTTAAAATAATAATTTACTTTAAATACATTTAATATTAATCGATATATTTTTAAGTTGGGAACAAAACTCATAGGTTCTTTTTACACTTTAAAAACTTGGGCAAATTTTATAAACAATCATATAAATAACTTTGCTAATGTGCAAAAATAAACAAATACACAGTACAGGCTATTCATACAGTACAATAAAGTTGAACAATAATTTTTATGATGAAAATAACTATATATTTTTATCCCATTTCCCAATGATTAATAGAAGTAAAAGCTAACCAGATTAAAAATATATCACAGAAAAATAACTTTATTTTTCTTTAAATGCCCTAATATACTCTTTATAATTATGTTTGTTGTTACACTACTAAAAAATTGTCCTTCCTTCATTAGAACTTTTAAAAGTGGAATTAGTATGAAATTTCCAGGTTCAGATAATTGAATAACAACACTGATAAACAATGACAAAATCACTGAATATGCCAAAAAAAAAACATTTAACTTAATATTTTTTATGTAACTTTAGATACATAATTCAGATATAAATGTCTTTTTGTTAATTATAAAAAATGTATATTGTAATAAATATAATTACGAGTTGCAATAAAAATTAATATGAAATTTTAATCTTCACAGGTAACAATAATAAAATATATTACATAACATTAAAATATTTTTTAAAGTGTTAAAATGTAATTCAAAAGGATGATAAATGTAAAAAAGCTACAAACAATTATAATTCTAATAAAATTTGATAAATATAATTACTTAAAATATGAATTAAAAAGTTTAACTTTTTTTTGCCTTATTCAATATTTAAAATATATTTAAAAATTCTAACAAAAAATCTAAATACAAATAACTGGAATGATTAGTTATATTTTTTCATACTTTTATGTATATTTAATCTCAGGAATGTATATATTTTGGCAGAATAAAATTAAATGAAAAAAATTTATACTGTAGAAGGATAATCTACAAATATATTTTTCATTTAACTTTCTAAAACATAGCTCCAATATTGACACACAAAACATTGCTTTGTCAATGTTGCCACTTACTTTTTCAGTATGAAGTACATATTTTAAAAATTAATATCTTGTATTAAATATCCGGATGTTTTTTTTTTTTTTTTTTTTTTGAATGCTTAAAGACATTCAAAACTATATTGTAACTGAAGTTTTGAATTCTTAAGCTTTATATTTAATTTGTGATTTTTAACATGGAATTTCTCCACAGAATTATTACAAGCAATGCTATATACATGCATAAAACTAAAGTATTTAAATAAACACTAAGCATTAAAATGGCCCTTATTAACTATTTACAACAAAATCAGAAAAAATACTACATTACACATTACAAGAAACCTTCATAATATAATTGCAAATATTGAAAATGTATTATGCTAGAAGTTGATATTTTATTGCATGTTACAATATTAACAATAAAGCATAAATGGTCCTCAGATAAAAAGAAATGAAAATAATTATTTTCAGTCACTAAGTAGTATGATTCGTATATAACATAAGTAAAATATTTAATAAGCCCACAGTATTGTTTACATATATGAAGATGCATGACAATACACATTATTTAGATTAAAACAGATTACACATTAGTTAGATTTAAATTTGTAAAATTATTTTGCATTAAGTATTTTAACAATATAAATGTGGACAAATATAAAAGTAGAAAAATAAATATGAATAAAACAAACATGCAACATTTGAAAATTTATTATTAAGTTATCAAAAATATTTAACACAAGTAAAATCTTGAGTATCCTTTCTTCAATTTGATTATTATTGTAAAAATTGTTTTCAAAATATATGTAGCAATTAAACATAATACATCATTAATTTCTCACTTAAGAAATGGTTTCATAAAATATTTTATGTATTTTTTTCACTAAAAATATGAATCAAAGTTTAATGATTCCATGGCTTTTCCTTGGAATTTCTTATGCTTTTTATTCTTTACTTTATAAATTTCTGTTACAATTTAGATATGTTTAATATTCAAATTTCTTTACAAACTACAAAAAAAAATTATGTTAATTAGTTTCATTAAAATGTTAAAAAACGTGTGAACAAATCATACATTTATAGAGGTCAGTTATAATAATATTTATCTGTTCTACTTCTCATATATACATTATGTTGTATATATCAATAAAAATTATATTAATAGTAAAATAAGGAATATTTGTGTGTCAGTATATAATTATATATCCTATATATGAACTGAATAAACCCAAAAAAATTTTTTTTCCTTAAGTTGATGAGGTAAAAATGCTCTTAAATGAATCAAATAAAGCTGCATATAATGGAGTTCCTCTACCTTAAATAGCATTTACCTCCTCATCATGTATTGATTTATAAAAGGGGTCAGCAACCTTATAGCTGTGGTGCACCAAACCAATTTATCAATATGATCCAGGGTGCCACACTGTAGGAAAAATTTGAAAAAGTTCGATTTCTACAATAATACATGCAGAGCTAATGAATAGAGGTCAAGAATATTGATTAAGAGTTTTACTATATATTATTTTTGAATCATTTAAAGATATTTATTAAAATAAAAATAAACAAAATTATACTTTTTCTTCTACATAAACAAATAAAATTGTGTATGCATTATGTATCATTTAAACACTATTAAAAAACAACAAAATGTAAGTTTCCCCTTCAATAAAGTTCAATGAAAAATAAATATCTGAATGTAAACCTAACCCCTTGTAGCAATATCAGGGGTAAAATTTGTGACTTCCAATTTGACTCGATTCTGAAATCTTATTTAATGTTGTCTTTCCATCCAGATTCAAAATGTTTTTCATATGAGAAAAAATTTGTTCACATAGATATGTAAAACCAAAAGTGGAAAGTAGAGTATGTGCAATTTCCTTAAAAGAGAAAAAATTACATTCAAAATATGTGTCGATTTAAAGTTAAGAGTTATCTTTCAGACTCTTTCATAAATATTGCTTTCCATAATTTTGAAAATGTTAGTCCAATAAACTCCATTACAAAATTAAAAATTTCCGTCCACTCAAAAATTGAAAAATTTGTGGAGTAGCCTAGAGTGTCCCTGATAATCGTACCTTGTGCCATATGTTGCCGACGCCCGAGTTATCAGTTTTAAGAAACTTGGATTATCAAGATTTTACTGTGCATTTGTTTATAAAAATCAAATTTCCATTCAATCAAAAAAGCAAAACAATATTATTGTACATAGAAATACCTGAGAAAAATGCATTTTTCTGAATAAAAATAATTAATAAGGAAATTTAAAACTTGTATTGAAAAATCAGTTCGTGAAGAAAGGTACATAGATTAAAGATAAATTACAGGATTAAGGTAGAGTTAAAGACTGGGGAAAATAAGCAGCGATAAATACAACCCGTAATAAAAATAAGCAAGATCATTTAGTTGCAAAGCATCATATATAAGTTTTTTGTCATGGTAAAAAACTGTAAATTACATTAATTCAATAGCAGGTGTAGAAAGACAAAGGTAAAAGAAAAGTTGTATAATACAATGCACATTGGAATAAAAATACATGTGCAATAAACATAAAATAATACTAAACAAGTGTATAAAAACTTAATAGAAACCGATTAATCTCATGGGACATAAATATTTAACAAGAAAAAAAAGAAATGTTAACCCATAAGAACTTTCTCATATAAATGGAAGTTTTCTGATCACAATATATAAATGCAAAAAAAAAAAAAAAAAAAAAACAATTTCAACATATAATTTTAAAGACAACAACATATAATTATAAAGCTTAATTATATAGTAACAAATTTGTGTGTGAGTTCACACAAACATTTCATACAATTTTGAAGAGTAACAGGAATGTGAAATTTTTCCTAACCAAACAACATAGAAAAAGTTTTTGCAAAAAATTCTGGAATGATAAAAAGATCAGAACTTGAAAATCAGAATTACCATTTAATACAAACAATAAGTATTGAAACTGAAACTTTTCATTTAATTCAGAAGGGCAAAAATACAAGACCTATTTTTCTGTATGTGAAGAATATAGAAAAATAATAAAAACTTTGGGAAATAAGCATATCCAAAACAAAAATCAATCTCTAAATAATTGGCTCCTTCCCAATATTTTTTCTTTTGCAGTGAATTTACATGTACAAAGGCCCTTTGAATCTGCATGTGACACAGATCATATTTATAAACAAAAAAAATCATGGTGATGCTTGACATATATTTTTGCATCGTCTAAAGTGAAATCTAGCTAACCAAAAATTTAAGTTTATATTACATACAACATAATAATATTTCTCTTTTCAATCATACATTCCCAAGACATTTTAGTAAATTATCAAGAACCTATACAAATTCAAATATATTTTTTTACAAAAAATTCCTTTATTTATAATTAAATATATTATATTAAGGTTAACATTAAAAGCATGTAAAAATTTGATCCTATTAAAAAAAGGGGGGGGGGGTAAATAGGGTAGTTTATAATCAAAAGTAATGCTAATCCTTTTGGAATAATTTGATTTTTTGCAGACCAAATTATTTATAATCTATTTTGAATACTTTGTCCTCAACAAACTTATGTTTCTATCTTAACAAAATATTAAAATACTTTTACAGTTAATGCTTTTTTTCTTACTTCTTTGCTCATGTTGTCAATATGAATACATCATTAAAATATTTAGTTTTACTTTAATAAACTAACCATTGAATTAATTCCTTTCATTTTATGGCAAAACCTAATATAATAGGGCCTAATTATAAAAAAAATACAAAAATCTTTAAATCTCCATCAATTGCTGATACAAGGGAACCAGAATGTACATATTATGCTTATCATTGAGCATCATTTATTTGGCACGACATCAAAAAACGTTTAGTGAAAAACTAAGAGTTAACTTATATAAAAACTTCAACAAATTTCACACTATTTTGAGCATTAGTAACTAATGTATATTACTTTATGATTGATATAGATTTATTTTATTGCTATGAATGAGCAAAAATAGTTATGTGATACTACACAATAAAAAATTTTATCCCTATTAAAAATATACAGTAAAAGAAAAATTTTGTTCTCTAGTCAGAACAGAATTTTTAATCACTAATTGGTAGGAGCATAATATTAAACAACATTTACATAAGCTAAATATATATAATTAACTATAAACTAAATAACATTGACTGATTGACACAAAAAAATGAATTTTTTGCTTTTTTTTTCTCTTCACACAGAAATTTACCCATACCAATTTTTGTCCTTTAAAGCAGATTTTTAAAGTTTGAAAAAAAGCAGCATTTAATAAAAAAATGCTTAGTTAAAAGATTTTTTAAAAAATAACTATGAGAATTGTAATGATTAGCATTAAAAATTATGCCTTTTACTTTACGGGAATTTTTTAAATTCTCTTAATTAATCACCTAAAATAATCAAAAATAGAAAAGTTTATAAAAGTTTTTTTAAAAAAAATTGGAATCAAATTCAACATTATAAAATTGCATCAAGAATTAACAGGCACAAATAATTATAAAAATTAAATGTGCAAAATATATTTTAGCTTAACTATAGTAATAAAAATAGCTTAAAAAGCTAAAACCACTTCCAATCTTCTTTAACAAGACAAAAAAGCTTTTACAATTGAAAATTCATATGTGGCTATGCAACTTTAATTGTATTTTACGAATCGGACGGGTATAGGTATGAGATTTGCATCCGCTCTTGGACGGTGGACATTCTCTTGGTAAATGTAATTGCATTAACGATTTTATATGTATACAAGTGATCTGGTTTTAACCTAATAATGTAATAGATCCATTTAATGTTCAAACATTGCCTTCATGAATAATACAAACTGATGCAAAAATTACTTTATACCGCTATCCAAAATAGAAGTGTTTCATATGTGCCATTATTTAATTACCAATTCTTTTTTTAAAAAATAATTGAATAAATGGTAGAAAATAGGAAAACCAATAAATGGCAATAAAATTTTCAATTTTTTAGCTTTCAATAATGCTGTACATTTCAAGAACTGCAGCTGTAAAAGACAAATAGAATAGAATAATGTTTGGAATAAGAAAATGCACCTCTGGTACAACACAAAAAAACATAGTGACATACATAAATACTTTAATTAATTATAATTTCTAGTATTTTTAAAAAGTATATAAATAATTTCTGGTCCTAAATATAATTTTTGTTTCCAAATAAATAATAAAATTAAAACAAACCATTTTAATTTTTTCATACAATATAAAATGCTACAAATGAGCAAGCCATGAGTTTCACATCATTTAAGACTGTTATTCATAAAGAAAGTATGAAACAAAAAGTAATTGGCCAGTACAATCAAGGCTATTTAAAAACAACTATATCATAACATTAAATTTATCTTACAGTTTTTATACCTTTCTGATTCTTTTCAAGTTTTTTTTTATTGAAAATTTTTCTGCAGCCACATACGTTATTTTAAATTTATTGTTCTATAATTCTATAGTTGTTTGTATTTTATATATAAATTTTATGGATGAACATAATTTTTTTCCATTAAGAAATCATTTCACTGTTAATTTTCATCTTCATCTTCTTCTATCACAGGATCAACAGTAAGACCTATAAATTCTTGCCTCTTCTTTTCCAGTTGCTCTTTGACCTATTACATGAAAATTTATATCCAAATTAGAGTATATTTTACTTAAAAAATTCACAACTTAAAGTTAAAAGAAAAGATGTTTAAAAATTATGCATTGAACATATTTTGATTCTCAATATGTTTTTTTATTTGATAATACAAAGTTCATAAAATTAAATTCATGAGGGGAGGGGTTGGATCTTTTGACAAATACCTGTTGAACTTTGAAAACAATTGATGCAATCAAATTTATTTAAATTCAATTATGTTTTTATTTTGTTGAAAGATGAAGCAGATTTTTATATACTAAATTATATGCAAAAATAAAACAAATATTAGTATTTTCAGATTACCCTCCTTTCAGTCATCAACTGATAGGTGTTAAAAAAATGGAAACAAACTTTTGTTTTACTATCTATCACTTCCTTTTTAAATAATGATTCTTTAAAAGAAATTGTGTAAGAAAAATATTTGTAGCAGCAGCCTTTTTAACATTGTAACTTTTTCACAGAGATTTTGAAACTGCAATGTTACAAAATTTTATTGTCAGAAAATGCAACTCCTGATAATATGAATTTCATTAATTCTAATACTTCGCAAAATACCATACTTATGAAAAGAAAATAGCAAATTTTTTCAGAAGCTGACATTTAACAGTTATATTATGATTTATTATGACACAAAAAAATGCACTTCAGAAACAAAAACTCTGTAAATGAAATGACAATGAAATATTAAACATAAAAATTCCAAGGACATGTTTTGAAAGTACTCATTCAAACTGAATATTCACAATGCATGCCAATGGCAACAAATTTGAAAATAAGGACACAGATAATCAGAAAAATATCCAAATATTTAACAAACACTTTATATAAAAATTATAAATTAAGAAATACTTTCTTTTAATTGGGGCTGCAGGTTGGTATTTTTACCATTGCACACTCTCAGAAACTGGTATCACTCTTTAGTGTGGCACCATATATGTAGATACTAATTGCCACAATGTAACTTTGATGACCAGTTTCCTCCTCAAAGGGAGGGGAGGCACCTGTGCTCTGATGATGCAAAAGCATATTAATAATTTAATTTTTCCGAGTGGACACAAAAGCCAAACAGGCACTCAAGGGATCTTTTAAATACCCCATAATTATAAGACATGGATGCTGTTGAATTTTTGCATCAAAATCCATGGACTTGGGTCAGGGTCGAACTCGCAAACTTGGGCATACAAGGAAAGTGCCAAACCAACTACAACCCCCAGCCAGTTATATAAAATGTTAATTTATATCAAGAAGTAAAACTCAGTTTAATATTTATCAAAGAAAAACTGTTAGGAGATTTTCTCTTTTATTTAAAATATTAAATTCAACAAACCTGATCTGTTAAGATCATTATTCTTCCTTCAGGTTTTGGTTCGAGCTTGCACTGTTCATGCTCCACTTTGTCAATAGATGTTTTATCTTGTTGCAATTTAAAAAGATTTCTCTTGGCGACAGCATCTAAACTAAAGCCTCTTTTTAAAGGAGCTCGAGTGGATGGTTGGCTACTTTCTTCAAACATTTTTACAACACTGTGCCTGTAATACAAATTTTTCATAAATTCTTATATCAAAGTGCTTTAAGATAATTTTGTTCCGTAACTATCTTGTTAAGATAACTTGTTTCCGTAACTATACAGAAACAACTTTGGTTTTATTTATTCTTTATTCTTTCATAAAAAATTATTACAATTCCTATCAAGCTATAAAAAATTTCATAATAGTAACATGTTACAAAATATAAACACACAATGTCTGTTTTCACAAAGTTAAATAAGAATAAATTTATAAAAATTGAAGAAAAATGATTCATTCAATCATGATAACTTGATTTTTTCTGCACATACATTAATGTTTTTTACTGCCTCTTTTTGAAAAAGCATTGCTTGCTTCATTAATTGCAATTTCATACAGAAAAAAAAAAATCACAAAATATTCATACTTTCATTAATGTAGTTGGTGTATAGTTACAACATAATCTTATCTTGTCTAGAGCTATTTATTTTAGATTCAAGTTGTTGTTACTAATGCCCCCTGATCGGCAAAGACCAGATCAAAGTCCAAGAAATTTATGATGGCAAAGGGGGCTAAGTGACGCCTGTCGTTAGCTGTAGCTTTGAGCACCATACAGGTGACAACGATTTAGCTCGGTTAGATTCAAGTTATTTAATTTGATTCACTATTCATTTAAATTAAATATTATAATCAATTTTAAAGAATATATTTTGTTTATTTTAACTATTTTTATGAGCAATTATTTCCTTTTCTTCGAAGTACATTTTATCAAATTATTAACATAATTTTAACAAAATTGATCCAAATTGAATAAAAATTGGAAACAAAAAATTCCTTACAAAATTCCATAAAAATCTAAAGCTAATGGATTTAAAAATTTAATTACCTGCGTGATAAACAAATCAAACTTTGTCTGTGACGACTCTTATGATGTACTGCCCCAGTTACTACTTTGATTGCCTCAAAATGATTTTGTACAGCTGTGCGTAGTTCTGGACTTTCTTCTTCAGATAGCTATATATTTGACAACATAATTGAAATTTAACATTTTTATCATGAAAATTTTAAAATATTGCAAATTAAAAACTAAGTGCATAAATATTTTAGTTTTATTAGAATGCATTAAAATAAACTGCCTATGTCTAATTTTCATATCAACTATTTCTGTATTATTAAACTTCAAATATTTTTATGAAATATGAGTAATTACTAAAATAAAACCAAACATATTTCATATACCTAATTTTACATATAAAATATATATGAATTTGATTTCCTTAGGGAATGCTTTAAACATTTTCACATATTGCAATGTAAAACTATTTCACTACAACACAATTACATTGTACTCAGTAAAATATATAATTGTACAATTATATCCTGTAATTGAATTTTAACCCTCTTGTTATGTAACCTGTGATTTCCATGGACAAAGTACACATAGCAAAGGTAGCACCTTGCAACAAGAGGATTAAATTAATAATCTCAACTTTACAAGAAAATATTACTCTCATGGCATCTTTTATTATTTTTTTAATTTGACAATATTTAACCTGTCTTTACATAAGTGTACTTGTCATGATAAGAAAGAAAGAAATTGATCAAAAATTATCAGGATATTTACAACTATTTTTAATCACAAAAAATTAAAGAATTCTTTTTTTAATAAAATATCTATAAAAAAATTACAAATATATACACACATATATACATACAAAATATAACATACACACATACCAAAACTTCACAATCTTTAAACATGTCGTAACCATCTCTACCTTGGTACATATACATTTTTGTAGACAAACGATATTTCTGCAATATAAAATGGAAAAAAAAAATCAGTAATTTATTAGATGGGAAAATCTTACCTATAAGGCAAATACTTAACTAAACAAATTTTAAAAAATAATTATTTACGGTAAGATAACTTCTAAACATTGAAAGAAGTTTATGTATACATATTTCATATCATATGCTAAGACAGAATTTTATTCATAGTGACTTTGGGCTATCTTCACATAATATTATAAAATAAGATGCTAACTGAGAACAAATTTATAGATATGAGAAATATTCCTATATTAAAATGAACAGGTGTGGTTATAATATGCATATCCAATTATTATACTCTGTTCTTAACTTAATATTTTACAAATATACCATTTTGCAGATCACCAGGCAAAACTTTAATTTTTTGAGTATTTTCTTTATCAACTAAGAAAATGAAATCAGGAACATATTTCATTTTCTACATAGTAATTCTTAAAAGTCTCATTCTTCATGAAAGAATTAATTTATTCAAAAAGGAATGCAAAACATAGTAAAATAAACTGTTTTTCATAGGATAGGAAAATACAAAACTTGAAATTAGTGTTGGAGCATTATATCAATCTAGATCAAGGGTGTCAAACTCGCAGCTTGTAGCGAACATTTTAGCGGCTCGAACAATATATCAGCACATAATATATAATAAAATAAAAATTCTCTCAAAAAATAAGAAAGAAAGTAGCAAAGAAGAGATGTCAAGCGTCAGGACATAAACATTAAATTTTTCTTGTTCTTTTTTTATATGTTTATTATAATGCATTATTCAAAAAATAATCCTACATTTCTATGAATACTAATTTTTTTGCAATCCACCTGAAATCAAACTTAGTTTGTTTGGTCCAAGTTAGCCTTTGAGTTTGAGACCCTTGAACAGTGGTCTTCAAACTTTTTCAACTCTCTGAACCCCAAAGCTTGAAGGTGTTTTTGTGGAACCCCTAGAACTAGTAAGTGTTTTCATGGAACCCCATTCCACACACATACTTAGAGGAATATATCACGAAATAATATTTAAAGTAGATCAACATGTTATAGGTACTTTATGTAAAGGCAATTAAAAGAAGTATTGCATTTACTTATAAAAAAATGTAATCTAATTTTTTTAATATGTAATTTACTCGTTAATAATATTAATTTGCGATCCAAGTGTCACCTACTCGTGCATTATATTTAGTAACTGGGATTTGTCCTTGCTTTTTTTTTCATACAAATTGTCTGTCTTTTGAAATTATCTGCAATTGCATTTCATGCTCCGAGTTTGATTTGTTTTTATACTTTGTTTTTGTAGCCACTCATGTTGAGAAAAAGTTTCTCTTGAACACAATGCTCTGAATGGCATTAAATGTTTATAGCTGTGTGAGAAATACTGTGTATTTTTCATGAATTTGCAACCTAAAATTTAGAAGCTGTTCATGCTTAAATTTAGATTTTAACCTCAAATCTGTTGATAAGTTGGTTCCTTTCCTTCATTATAGGTGGTTTTTCTACAATTACAAAATGGTGCACTTTCCATTAGAAAATTATTTAGTTATGCAAGACACTGTGTTAATTAACGAGTATAAAATTAACTTGTGGAACCCAAGACAGTAAACAATAGAATATTCACATTCCAGTAGGAAGCATATATATAAAGATAAAACACACATTTCAATATTTTTTTATTATAACAAAAGTTTAAAGTGTTGAAAAATAAAGTTTGTTATATTTAAATAAAATTTTCAGTTTTAATGAATTGGAATGAGTTTTAGATACTTCTAATTATACAAACTTTATAGAAATAATAATTTTGCATGCATATTTATTAGGTTCTTTTCGTTATTTTTTGTGTGTGTGACTCATGGAACCCCTGGATATGCTTTATGGAACCCCAGGGTTCTGTGGAACAGTTTGAAGACCATTGATCTAGATCAAATATATACTGAATTTATGTAATATTCTTCAACATTAGGCAAAAAATTTAAAATAATTTCTTATATTTACCATTTAATTTTTTCTGTCACACATTTTCCTATTTTAAAAATGGAATACAGTAATTTATCTTTTTTAAAGTATAAAAACCAATTGAAAAAATTAAATATGCAAGAAGGATGCATTATGTAGATGTTTTTAACTTTATGTATTTTATTTAATTGGGATTTTAATTCTGTAGAATATTTTAAATAATTAATTTTAACAACCGTAAATTTAAATTTAAAATTAAAATTACTTTATTGGAGAGTTATGGAGATTTAAAAAAATTATACTTCTACGGTTAAGCGAGAACCTCAAACAATTGATGAAAAAAAACAATTTATGATTTTCAAAGCTTTTTGCACTTAGTAATATATTTTTGCTGTTCTAAAAACAAAAAATTACAAAGAAATTTGAAAATTATACAAATTATCAAAAACTATTAAGGGAGGAAATGAATTCAATCAAAATTTTTATAATTTTAATTCCACATGTTTGAAAACCCATAAATCCACAATTTTATAGAATTTCCTCCAAAAGTTCAAGAAACTTTCAAAGCCATATCTAACACTTAGATATTGCAAAGTTTATGAGGCTATATACTAGTTTATAAATTGTAATCATTGTGTTCAATGTTTCTATGGCAATAAGAAACAGTATGAATTGTTTACATGAAAAAAATAAAATAACCCCACAACAAGTTTTTCCAAATATCTATGAAACTAATAATTGAATTCCAATGAAATTTGAGACTATAAATGTTATGAAACCAATCTTTATTTTACAAAAAAAAATTAAATTTTATAATGAAAAAAATCATTTTTTAATTAAAACAGTCAACCTATTAGCATCATATTTCAATTCATTTTTAGCCAAAAACCGCAATAGCAATTTTATCTAGTTCCAATGAAAATTTCAAATTATTATGGATGCATTATTTAACAACTGTAACATACACATTATGATACAAAGGATTTAACAAAAATATTTTTAAAGAATATTTTTACATCGATAACTATTTTAATAACTTATTTTTGATATAATACAATAATTAATTACAATTCATAAAGAATTTTACTTTTATAGGATTTTATAAACTATTTATTCAATCTCTTTAAATAACTTTTCCAGAAAAATATATCAAACCTAAATAATTTATATAAATCAATATTCCCAGTTCTCACATGTAAAATTCTTACAAATAAATTCCTTCAATTGGCATAAAAAAATACAAGGAAAAATATTAGATAAAAAGAAAACTACAGAAAAATAAATGATTTTCTTTTCTAAACATTTATTTTATTCATAATTAAAATTTTAATTTTCTTTTCAGGTAAGAACTTAGTTTATATTTAAATCAAAACATAAAATGTTTCTGCACCAATTATTCTACAAAGAAATTCAAATCTATTACAGTTAAATCATTTTTATAACAAGAAATTTCAATAAAATATATAAATAACTATTAAAAAAATTATAATACATTTGAACATTCCTTAAGGGAAAAAATATTTCTCCCATAAGGATAAAGTATAATAGTATATATATATATATATATATATATATATATATATATATATATATATATATATATATATATATATTGATTGAATTTAAAAGAAACAAAGCATTTTAATGACTCACTTGATTCATATCTAAATATTCATCACCAATCTTGATATAATGAGGGTCTATACGTTTACCGGGAGGTTTTTTGGGATCAAAGGCAAAACTAATACCAGAAACTTGAGGAAAACGCCCTTCTAATTTGGGATACTGGGAAACTCCATTTTCTAAAGCAAGATAAATTTGTTCACCTAAAAAAAATTAGTGTTTTAAATAATTGCCTAGAGGCAAAAAAGTGCATTGGTTTACATACTAAATACACAGAGTGACATAGAATAACAGGAATTTTTTAAATGCATAGCGGCAGCACTTAGGGGCAATAACCTTGAGCAAGTAAACACTTTGTTATTTTAGTAGCCAATGAATCAGTGGAATAGACAACAGTATGCATTAGCCATAAAAATGTTTCATAAAAACCGTGACATTTTTACAACTTGGGATGTCATGGTACTGCCCCATCAAAGTACATAATAAAAAGTTGGATTCATAACTTTGAAAAGACTAAATATTCCCTAAAGAAGAAACAACAGAATAACTAAGAAGTGCTTATACTCCGTACAGATGTTACAGCGGTCAATGAAGAATCTCAACAGCAGATTTCATGAAAGCATTTGTACAAGACAGCATCTAAAGGATGTAATTTTTTTAAAATGACAAATTCCATTAATGTTTCTTAAATGCAAAATTTAAAGGTTTCAATGACTATGAATAAAATGTTTTTCTTTCATCACTCTTGGTTTTACTAGTTTGTTAAAAAGTTACTGCTTTTTTGTGTCACTCGTATAAACAGTTATTAAATTTTAAAAAATGGTATACTTCCAAATCTTGATAAAAATATTCTTTTTGAATAAATTTTAAAGTATAAATATTAATAATTATTGTTTACTGTTATTTACAACCAAATGACATTTGTTAAAAATAGATTTTTTTATTTCACTTTTGATAACAAATTACTCAATGTATCTTGAACAAAAACATAAAAAAAGTCAAATATATGATTAACCCCTTAACAGACAAATAAAATGAGCTTTGATGAACACTTTCCTTTTTGCCAAAAGTAGGGATTTCCAGTACCGTTGAGAAAAGCTGATAATCTTGAGCATTGAAACAAAACAGAATCAACACAAGATTCTTAATGTCTGCAGGAGACAATTCTTGCTATCTCAGAATTGTTGAAGTATGCAATGGCACACAAAATGATAGATGTCTTCCAGACATCATTACATGTCAAGGGGTTAGTAAAATCAACAAAATAAAAAGTCCATTCTGACAAATATTTCATTCTTTTAAATTTTTCTGCATTATAACATTGGCATGCACACACTGACATACAAATGTACATATTTATAATAGTCACTAAATCAAATTTTCTTCATAACATTTTTCCCTCAGAAATTAAATAGCTTTTAAGAAATCTGAAAAAGGCATTTCAATAAAATTTCGAATTCTATTTATGTTTTTAAAAGCAATTAATATACATATTTAAACAATATACTGGCAAGTTAAATGTTCATCTATGCTAAATTAAAATCAAACATAAAGAGATATCACAATATAGGCATAGTTTTATTCATCTTACATATTTTTATTCCTCTAAATCAGCGATGTGGCCCGGTCATCGCCCATTACTCTGAGAAAGAACATTGTATAAAAAATTTGGTAGGGAATTCTTTGTCAAGAAATCAAATACCTCAATTTTGCTCTCGGTGTCATCGTACGGATACAAATTGATATTCTTTTTCCATTTGGAACAGTTACGGTTAGTGATAACAGACAACAGTGGAATGAACAGTGGATGGAATTAATTTTTAACTAAGTTTCATATCTTGCAAGCGAAAAATATTCGAAGAAAATATATAGTTTCAAGACAATTAGGAAGTTGAATATTTTGTAGTGAAAAACAAACATGGATGAGTAATTGTTTGATTTGTCATGAAAGTGTTGTATTAAAAAAATACCAATAAACAGAAATCATTTAATGACACTTTTCCTCGAAGATCTCTTTCAAGAGGTGATAAATAGGCTTTTTCTTGAATAATCCTTGCAACAGCAACAAAGTATTTTGTCAGTGGTAATATCACAGTTGTAACAAAGACATCTTCTCATGGTTATATTATTGGTAATCATATGAAACCGTTTACTGATGCATAAATTGTGAAGGAGTGTTTCTTAAATGCTTCTAATTTAGCATTAGTGACAAAAATAAAAAATAATTACAAAAAGCAAGGAGCACAGGAGTTATAATATTATGATCAGTTTTCCACATTTTAAATTTCCAGTGTTATCATGATCTTAAAGCATTTCCCCCTCCCCCATTTATCCTCATGTTACGGCCCACGTGAAATAAATAACATATGTATGCGGCCCAGCAGAAAAAAGGGTTGAGTACCCCTGCGTTAAATCATTAAACTATACTCAGTGGTGCAACAACCCATGGCAGGCCAATGCTTATTGTGCCATCTCAGTTTTTGTGACCCGGTGCACTGAAGAACACGAGCAGATATTCCAGTAAGGTGGTCAATCTGACACAAACCTCTAAATCAAGGATTATATAATCCATGTCTGCTCAACTATGATAACATTGCATATTATATTATAGAAAAGTTCACACAAAAATAATTTAAAATGAAAGACATAAATAAATTCAATCAACTGCTTCTCATGCATATCAGTTTTAACATATGATCTTAAAGTTTACAAATTTTGTTTGCAGTGTAGCAGTGGTAGCAAATTGCATTTATCTTTCATTGATTGGCAATGTGTTGACACAAAATATTGTGAATCCTCTATTTTTGTGGAATGGCAACACTTAAGAAATAAGAACTGGTTAAAAAGAGTAAATAAATGTTGTTCTATTTGACCTGTTAATAAATTCCTCAATACTTATTTATCAATACTGATAAAAGACAGTAGTAAGCAATAAACTTATTAATGCTTTAGAAGATAGGAAAATTAAACTATGCAAATAACTTTTATATTATATTAAACAATAAGCTCGAATAATAATATTAATTACAAAATACATGTTCTTAAATATATTATGCCAGAATTTTTTATATATAAGTTTATGACCAAAAATACAATACCATAAATTAATTTTAAAGATTATTATTAGTGAAATCAATACATAAATTTCAGAAACATTAGTTTTGATTTTTTAAAAAGAAGTATACATAACAAGCATTACTATTAGAAAATAAAATCTATGTCCATATCACTCTTTCTGAACAACATCATTATTTCTTTGAAAGTAACAAAAGATAGGAAAATGTTTAAGTACCAGGAGCATTTAAAACAATCATTGGGTCCATCATAGGCAGAAGATTAACTAAATCTCTAAGAGTGAAGTCTCCTTTGGGAATGATGCGATCAGCTCTTAGGGTTCCAGAATTAAGTAATGCTAAATCAGCATGAGTAGATGATAGCATGACATCACAAACAAAATTACCTAAAAAAATATTTTGAAAATATTTATTAAAATATATTGCTCACTAAATACATATATTTTATAAATAGCCAAATGCCAAAGACCCTTCAAGCTGGCTTGTTATCTTTTGAAAAAAAGCAAATGATATTTACCTATATTAGTTTCTTTAGTTCTAATACTCGAAAAACGAGCATCTAAATCAATAGAGAAATGTCCCAAGACTTCATCCATTTTTCCAGCTACAATATCTATAGATAAATACACATGAACTTAAATTTTCTTTATAAAGATTCATTTTAAATATGATAACAAGATTCTGTAATTTACTGACACATTACTAATACTAAATTTTAAAAAAATTTAAAGCACTAAGAAGGAATATTAATAAAGTCAAAGATTTGTTAAATGTCAACAATATTATATAAGCTGCATCAAAAGTAATTAACAATGAATAAGTTACACATATTTTTAATGTATATAAAAATATGAAGGAATTTACAATATTTGCAGCATAAAAAGTGAAATATTTTAATTTTCCTGAAAAATACCTTGATAAACAGAAAGTTGTTCTTTTAATTCTTCATCTTCAGGAAATTTTGAAGTAACTTCAATTTTTTCAATATCAACTTGAACAGGATTTAAACTGAAGTCTAGAGTTATTTTTGAAAATTCCCTAAAATCAGTGCCACTTTTTATAATAAATTTTCCATTCACCTATAGCAAAAAAGAAAAGAAAGAAAATGAAAAAAAAAACATTTTAATTTGCAATATAATCACACTAAATGTAACTAAAACTGAATGTGAGTCACATACATAAAAAGAAAACTTACTGTAACAAAAAAAATTAACAATCAAAAACTAACAAATATTGATAAGAATTATTTTTATGTACTAAATAACTTCATACAAAAAGTATTTTCATTAAATTATTCATTTAAGATGATTCAACACAATTATCTTTAACTTAATAAATAACTTACTGTAATATATACCATAAAATCCAACATATAATGGGTATCTACATTTTCAAGCTGCATTTCTTAATTTTTAGTTATAATCGTCATATAAGGCACTACTCCTTTTTTACGTAGAAACCAAAAATGTTTGTGTGCTTATGTTTTGAACTCATTTATTTGAGGTATTACCCCCAACTTCTGAAAAAATGGCCATACTTTGGAACTACAAACCTTAAAGTTCTTAAGGAAAATCATTCCTTTTAAATAAACGAGTATTTTGATATATGCAGAGGTCTAATTTTTTTATTTTATTTTTAATGTTATCATTTTTATACTCGGCGTATAATACAAACATAAACTTTGAACATTATTTTTTCTGATAAAAGAACCTGTTAATAAAAGTTTTTACAATATGTACACCTTTGTATATTACATTGAATATTTTCAATACTCATCCAACAAAAAAAAATAAAATATCTAAACTAAAAAAAAAGAATTTCAATGTTTAAGAAATATTTGAATGAACTATATAAAACTATGAAGTAAAAAGCTCCAAATACAGTTAAAAAGGGAAGTTAATCATAAAGGGTTCTTATTCAAAAGAGGCATTTGAGCATTTAAATCTCGGCAAGAAAAAATCCTTTGATCAAAAAGTGAAATTTATAAATCACTTGAAAAAGAATATATATAACATGACAAATATAAATTTTCAGGCAAAATATTTTTGTATTGCAGAAAGAATTTTTACTTACGTCAATATAAAATAACATAGCTAAAAAAAGGAATAATCATAATTTTTAATCGTCAACAATATTCAATTGCAATAAGACAAAATAGCCTATTCAATTTGTTGTAGTTATTTCTGCCATTAACAAAAGTAACACAATGAATAAAAAATCATGAAAAAAACATGTTTGATAATTAAATTTATCAAAAAATTAAATGATTTAACATAGTGCTAAAACAATCTTTAAAAATTACTAAAGTATAACCTTAAATATAATAAAAAATTTAATGAAAATTTATTTTACACAAAACTTTTCTCAATTACAAGTAACTTACAGCTAGAAAAGTACAGCATTTATTTGACAAAAGTTTGTCTCTCTTCAACTATATTTGCTAATTGTAATTTGCATGGGGAAACAATACATTGGGAAATTAGCAAAAACTTTAGGAATTTCCAATATTAATTATATTAGTAAAGCAAATCAATAATAGACATCAAGGGAATTAAACCTGAAGAAAAATTCAATAGTAACATTTATAATTAAACAACATAGCAAATGATATAATTGCCTTTTTTATTTCATAAACATGGTCATGTCCTCCAAGAATAAGATCTATTTCATCTACATTTTCAGCTAAGCGACAATCATTTGGAGTTCTCATGTGAGTCAATGCAATCACATAGTCAACACCAACCTAAGAAATAAAAAATTTTATTTATATGTAATTCACACACACACATATATATTCCAATAAATTATAAAAAATCAGTTACATAATGGTATTGAGCAATTCATTTACACAATAGCTATTAAAAATAGTATGCCTATAGAGGCATTCACAGAATTCATATGTAATATTACACAACAGCTTAATAAATATAACTTTGCTACAGATAATAGTACCTTTTTTAATGATATTAAAAATCAGAAAAAATTGCAAAATAAATTTATTATAGACTATGTTGATAAAGTGCCAGAAAATTTTGCCTTCATAAGTAAATACTATTATAATTTAAGGATCAACAAATATTTTGATATAATAATACAGCTTTTATTATGTCATCAGTTTCTGATAGAGAAATAATCGCATTTTTGGCTATTCATAAATAATTAAGAATTCAAATTAATAATTTTAAATTTCCACATATTTCTTTCTCCCAAATTTCATAAAGAACCAGTCAAGTTTAGGACAGTCACTAATGGATTTAATACATATATCAGCAAATCAGGCAAAATTCTCCATGAGAGAAATATTACAAGATACAATAAATAATCTTAAATCCACAACCATACTTAAAAATAGTAAAGAACTTATTGAACAAATGAATTGAAATGAAATATAAAAAGATTTTTTCAGTCTATAGTTTAGATTTTGAAGATCTTTTTAATTCTATTAATATTGATGACATGATTAATATACTTGTAAAATTACATAAAGATAATTTTTTAAAAAATGTTTATTATGATAGATTTGGCTTTCTACTTTGGTTTGTACTTAAAGAGAACTATATATACTATAATGGTATCTATTATTTACAGATTGAAGGTTTGCAACAAGGTGGCCCTGCTAGCAACTGTCTTGCCAACTTATATTTACATTATTTTAAAAATAGTTTCATTAATAATTCTGAATATTACATTTTTGGCAAGCAAGACAATTTTAAAGCTAACACTAATTTTTATCCACAATATCTTAATTTAATACAGACAAATAGTAACAATGAAGCAAAATTTTTTTATATACATATAAAATTAAAAGATAATGTTTTAGTTACTAACATTTATGATAAAAGTGAAAAATTTAATTTCAATATTATTAAAGTTCCTCATTGGGAGAGTAATGTACATGTTTCTATATTCAGAAATATTGTTATTAATTATATACAATGCAATCAATTTCTAGTTTCAAAAAAATCAGAAAAAATAAATAACTATAAACATGTTACTAAATATTGCTTAAATCAGAAATACCCAATTAATTTTATTAATAGTAATTTGAATAAAGAAATTCTAAATAGTAAGGATTAAAATTCCTCAGAATAATAATAGTTTATTACTATAAATTTATTATTTTTCCTAATCATAGTTACCTCCGTATTCTAATATTCGAAAAAATAACTTATTGTCTAATTCATATATAACTTTAGTGTCGCTAAAGTTATGGTAGTTTGTACACTCTCTTTTAAATTTTTTTTCTATTCTTCTCATACTTTTGTTAAGTGCTACAATTCAGCCATTCACATGCTTTGAATTTGCATTTGGGTCCAGAATTTGGTAATAGCTTATTTATTGTACTCAGATTTAGTGCAGGCTCTGCATTTTTAAGTGCAATTTTTAGGTAAGTTACCTTTATCTTGTAATGGATTTAGACATTTCTATCCATTATTTTCAATAGGATTTTGCTCAGTGTTATTAACATAAAAGGGAAAGCTTGGCTAGCCACAAAACATGTTCAACCCCACTTTTATATAAATTATTTTATATATTAGCTGTCCTAAGTCAGCAATGTTTGTAATACTGCAACATCCATTTTTTAAATTTCGATTGCTCATGTGCCCTTCTTACTATCTCTGTGTTTTTCAGTTTTGAGTGATGGGTGTTCATCTCTCATTTGTAGAGAATTTGGAATACATATATATATATATATATATATATATATGTCATGATTTTAAAGACAGAATCAGATTAAAGTTAGAAAAGTTAAAAAAACGACCTTTATTCGTTCATTGGTACATCTGTTCTGACACGGAGCAGGGAGGAAAAAGCACGCCATGGTGGTGGTTTCAAGTGGATAACACTTGAAAAACATATGGTAAGTATCGCTGCTTTGAAGAAGGTGCTTGCAAGTTAATGCTGACATATGTTGACTATTAAATCTAACGATCTGGAATTAGACATGTTTATTGACTAGGCCATATGTTCGGAAGAAATAAATGAGTGATTAGTTTGATACTTGAGGATGGGAACTGAGACAGATGAGTTAAGTGTTAGATAGGGAATTTAATTTTTAATCTAATTTAATTATCCTTACATTTGCCCCCCAATTTTAAAAGGGAGTCATGGCGTGGTTTTTTTCTCTCTTTACAAACTTAATCAATTTTCAATAAACACAAAACAATACATAACATTATTTAGAAAGACATATTAAACACAATAGAAATATTTAAGCAATAGTAATACTAAAATCAAAAAGCAATACAATAAACGAAACTATAACAACAAACACAGTAAGGACACTTCCAACATATCAATTGATAAACATGAATTTCCATACATATAACTGAAGATTAGCTTGTTCAAATCTATTTGACATCCAGAAAAAGAGCTCGCATTTCCTCCTATTCCTTCATAATAGATTCGTATTATAGCTAGTAGATATTGTTTTCAAAAAGAATTATATATTGTAAAATAATATCATATCAAACAATAAGATTGTAAATATAAAAAAAAACATGATATCATACAAATGTTAAAATAATAATTTTGTATAAAAATCTACTCTGGCGCAATCGTAGTAATACCTTATATTGTTACACACATTTTGCATATATGAAATACATTTTTCAAAAAGATAAAAAAAAATATAGACACTAATAAAATGAAATTATTAATAATATGAAAACGATGTATAACACACACAACTTCTATGCACTATTCAACACAATAAACAATAATTTATTTTATATGCGTTATAAAATGTAAAAATTATAAGAATATAAGAGCTCTCTTTTTATTATTTTGAGTCGGAAAAGTGGACTCACTTCAATAATAACTTTTAGTATTTCTGAAAATTTTTCACTATATTCATTGTAACTTAATATCGCATGCAATATTTTGAATCTTTCCGTAACCTTCTAAAAATACGTTTCATAGACAAAAATTCTTGAGTTTCTCTTGCATCACACATTCACTAATAAAACTGTATCACCTTACTTAATTTTGAACACATCTCTCTGAGAAATCTGCGTCATCAACTCACAGATGTTCAGGTATGCTGATAAGAAACAATGAGAGGTGTACATATCAAACTAAACAAGTTTGTCCTCTTAATGTTTCGAGACATATACAAAATTATAATGATTGTATTCTCCCTTATCCACTGTATAATATCCAAAAATAAACTTCAAGTTATTAAATTAATTTTAATTTTAGATAAGGAAAATTTAGAGAAATAGTGAATCCTGATATATGGCCAGTATATCAAACCAGACAATTTCAAAATAAAAAAATTTAATGACATGCATTAAGATTACTGCTGAATAAAATAATTAACAAAACAATTGAATTCAATGGAGAAAAAAGAATACAACTTGACTTTACTTTTGTTTCTTATAAAAATCAATATCTCTAATATTAGTTCTCTCATTAGTCATTTTTCTAAAAACTTAATTTATATCTTTCACTTTAAAACACCAATTTCTTCTATCATAACTCTTAACTCATTCAACATCTTAAGATAAAATTATGAGAAGTATATTAAAATTTCTCAAAATTTTGTATGACGAAGCCTATATGCTTTGTTTTCTAAATTAAAATATAAAGAAAATATCTCATTTATAACACAACTATATTATAAAAATTAAATACCATATCATATCATATATTTTTTTTTTCGCCGAAAAGTCTTGTTAAGCAGAACTCAGTTATTTCTGTATTACGTAAGATGTTTCTTTTAGTTATTATCTTCTTCTCATTATTATGGGTATTTTGTTGAATGTAATTTAACTGAAAATTTTCAGATGGATGAAAATGTCTTAAACGAACTGAATGAACCAATTCAGTGTCAGTTTTATTAAGGGCATTGGGTCTATCAATTTCAAATAATACATCACAACATTTTCTTAAAACGGTATAAGGGCCTGAATAAGGGGGACTTAATTTCCTTGTATTGGGGTAATGAAATTCCTCATACATTACTAAGTCACCAACCTTGAAATCAGCTTCCTGAAATTTTTTATCATATCTAATCTTATTTATTTTATAATATTGTTCTGTTCTTTCTTTGGCTAATTGTCTTGCTTCTTCTAAGGGAGGATATATCTCATTATCTTTTAGCGAAATTTCGAAAGGTAAATTACCATACATTAAGTAGGTTGGATTGAATATAGCTAAAATGGGCTTTGAAATTAAGCTGTCTTTAAGTTTTTGAAAAGATTGTTGACATTCAGGGGTCCAATTCCAAATTTGATTCTTTTTGAGAAGATTATTTAAGGGCATTCTTAATTTTGCATATTAAGGAATGAATTTATAATAGACATTAATACTACCAAGAAATCTTTGTAAATCCTTTACATTTCTAGGGGGTAAAAGTTTTTTAATTATTTCGACATTAGTATTATTTGGAGTGTATGACCCTTGTTTTATTTCATATCCTAAGAAATCAATTGTATCTTTGCCAAATTTACACTTTGATAATTTTAATTTAATATTTTCTATTCCACAAATTTTAAAAATTTCCTCTAAATGTTTTGCATGTTCTTCAATTGATTCCGAAAATGCTATTATATCGTCAAAATAATTTAATGCAAATTTTATTTGGTATTTATTTAAAATCTGTCTAATAGCTCTTTCAAAAATTTTATAATCACTAAAATTAATATTTAATTCAAAAATACTCATAGTTTTATTAGAAATTATTAAATATTTCAGTTCTACATTTACTATGAGGAATTTAATATTTTCAATAATTTCTCCTATTTTCAATAGTAAAGTAATTGCCTCACTCATTTCAATTTCTCCATTGATGGTGGCAATCATTGTGGTATCCCTTGATTTGTGATATTATATTTTTTTGAATAATATTGACACTTGATCCTGTATCCAAGAGGACATCAACTTGTTTGAAGTTGATTCTTCCCTGGATGATCATAAGTTCTCTTGTTTGATGAGGTTGGAATACCGTATTATTGTTTTGTGTTCTTTGACGGGGGTAGAAAGTTGGAGCATTGGGTCGCAAAACTGTCGGTCGTTGTGGAAATCGTTGGTTTCTCGGATATAGGGTCGGCTGCTGAAGCGAAAAGGAAGGGGGATGATAAGGTGATGGAAACTGAGGAGAGTATACCTTATATCTTGTATTGGTTATGGTATCCGGATGTTGAGATTGGTCATTTCTCCAATTCCATCCTCCATATTGTTGTCTATGGGTAAATTGATTCGTATGATAAGGTATTCTTGTCATTGGATACTTTGGGTATATAACTTCATTCTTACTTGATTTTGATTTTTCTTGGATATCTAAGAGTTTCATTTTTTCCTTCAGTTCCTCTATGTTGCTGCAGCTTTGTAACTGTATTTCTATGGCTCTATTTTCTTTTAATCCTCTTATGATGTAATATTTTTCAGCTTCTTCCATGTTTATCCGGGATGCGATTTCTTTTACTCTGTAGAAATATTCTATGTGGGTCTCTTTTGAGGTTTTTTCTGTTTTAGATAATTGAAGATGAATCTCCGCTGGATTGACTTGTGTTCCGAATTCACGTATTAAATTATTTTTCAGTTCGTAAAAACTTTTAGGGATAGATTGTGATTGGATGTAAGTCTTCACAGCTCCATCTACTAACTTGATTATAAATAAGATTTTCTGTTTCTCTGGTATATTGAAGGAATCGCACGTACTTTCAAAATTTCTAATGAATGTTTGGATGGGTATTTCCAGGTTATATTTTTGGAAAAAAGTCTGTAGATCTTCAAATCAAATATCATTTTTAATAATGGTTATAGGTTGTTGTAATTTTTTTTCATCAGCATCTAAATTCTCTTCTTGCTTAATTTTAATTTCATTCATTGTTTCCATTTTTGAAGTATGACTTTCTGAAATCTTGTTAGGAGAAGAGGATGATTCTATTTCTTTGGCGGTAAGAGTGATGTTCTTTCGGGGATGACTAGCGTGTTTCTTTTTCCGTACCATAGATTAATTCTGGTAACCCAACGTCCTCAGCTAACAAATGTAGAATGCCTTCGAAGTTCCATAAAATTCTCCATATCAGTTATTACGTTCGTTGGCGTTAGTTTTTATATTAAATTATTTTATAAAAAAGATTAGTTTTTTACCTTAAGATTTGAAATCCATTTGCAGATAAAATATCCTACCGGCTTTAATTCTGTCATGATTTTAAAGACAGAATCAGATTAAAGTTAGAAAAGTAAAAAAAACAACCTTTATTCGTTCATTGGTACATCTGTTCTGACACCGAGCAGGGAGGAAAAAGCACGCCATGGTGGTGGTTTCAAGTGGATAACACTTGAAAAACATATGGTAAGTATCGCTGCTTTGAAGAAGGTGCTTGCAAGTTAATGCTGACATATGTTGACTATTAAATCTAACGATCTGGAATTAGACATGTTTATTGGCTAGGCCATATGTTCGGAAGAAATAAATGGGTGATTAGTTTGATACTTGAGGATGGGGACTGAGACAGATGAGTTAAGTGCTAGCTAGGGAATTTAATTTTTAATCTAATTTAATTATCCTTACACACACACACATATATATATATATATACATATACAAGGGTGAGTCAGAAAGTTAGATTCTGTTATCGACTGTGGTCAGAGTTGAGTATGAAAGTCACAGCATAGAATGCAACATTAAAGATAAGACATAATCTTATTTTTCTAAATAAGTACCAAGTACTTTGAGACATTTGTCATACTGCTAGATAAGCATCAAAAAACCCTGCAAGAAAACTCAGGGCTTCGCATATGATAGAAGCGTTTACTTTTGTATGGACTTTTTGGAGGTTGGAAACATCGATGCTACTCAGTACTGTGATACTCTTTTGAAATTGAAAGAGACGATTCGGAAAAAGCTGCCTGGGTTTCTGAAATATGACGTTCTGTTGTTGGATGACAATGCAAGACCACACTCGGTGACGGCAATGCAAAACCATATTATAACTCTTGGTTGGAAGTGCCTACACCATCAGCCATACAATCTTGATCTCAAACAAAGTGACTTTCATCTGTTTCCTGCTTTGAAGAATCTCATGGAAGCAATGATGAAGTCAAACAAGCCATTGAATGCTTCTTCTGTATGCAAAGCCCTGAATTTTTCCTAGAGGGCTTTTTGAAGCTTTTGAAGTAGTATGACAAATGTCTCAATGTACTTGGTACTTATGTGAAAAAATTAAGTTATGTCTTATCTTTAATGTCTCATTCTATGTTTTGACTTTCATACACAACTCTGACCACAATTGACAGGAGAAACGTATTCTCCAACTCACCCTCAAATATATATATATATATATACTAGCTGGTATACCCGTTCTTCGCAAGGGTGAATTGAAAATTTAAACAATACAGATTGAAGATTAAAGGAGTTTTTAATGAGTTAATTTTACATGAATTAAAAAAATTAAAAACAAAAAGCTTTTTACATATCTCACCTGAACAAAAATCATATTTGTTAGATTTTAAGTCTGTAGATCTAATAGCTGATAAAAATGATATTTTTTTTATTTATAATGCCCCTGTAAATCCCTTGAGAGTCGATTTTTGAAAACACCTACCTAAGATGATCTCTGCTCAGAAAAAGTAACACATTGTTATAAATTTTGTGTAGTGAGTGAGTGAGTGAATATTAACGTTGCACTGTTCAGCTACATGAGGGCTTTTTGGCAATGAATCTCGTAATTTTGAACCATGGTCAAGTGACAAGGACGACACCTGAGCTGGGATCCCCCTCTCCTAACTATCAAACCACACCAATGGTAGGACAATTGAGCTCTCAACAGATTTAACGTGCATCGCTCCCCTACACAGTGGGTCTTTCCTGGTACTGGACTCGAACTCATGACACAACATCCATGATCCAATACCTTGAACATTAGGTTGCTGCAGCCACTCAAATTTGTTGTGTAATGAATGCTTAAAATAGTGTGAATAATTTATATTTGAATGCATAATACATTAATATTACTTTCCATTGTATTTATTTTATGTTAAAATTGAAATATTCACAAGCAACGCCATTCCTTACATTATAATGGCATTTAAAAAAAACATAGCAAAATATGTTTGATAGAGCCAAGTTGGCATCACTTTTGGTGACCATGTTGGCAACTTGGCGGTTGATTGAATGGTGAACAAATTGATATGCTGTAGCACCACCTTGTGGGAGCTACAACAAAGAGGATAGCACACAAAAATCTTCTCCAAATAAAAATACATAAGCATGCCAATTTTCATAGTGATCAGTTGAACGGTGTTGGAGTGAAGTGATTTCATGCTTTCAAACACACATCCATTTATATATATATATATATATTATATATATATAAATATATATATAAATATATATATAAATATATATATATATATATATATATATATATATATATATATATATATATATATATATATATATTATATACATATAAATATATATAGAAATATATATATATATATATATATAAATATATATATATATAAATATATATATATATTATATATATATAAATATGTATAGAAATATATATATATATATATATATATATATAAATATATATATAAATATATATATATATATATAGAAATATATATATATATATATATAGAAATATATATATATATATATATAGAAATATATATATATATATAAATATATATATATATATAGAAATATATATATATATATAGAAATATATATATATATATATATAGAAATATATATATATATATAGAAATATATATATATATATATATATATAGAAATATATATATATATATATATAGAAATATATATATATATATATATAGAAATATATATATATATATATATATATAGAAATATATATATATATAGAAATATATATATATACAAAAATGCAAAAATTTTCTCAAGCTCTAAGGATTGTTCATCTAAATTATAATATCCAAAATAATACCTTGTCTTTTAATTGCTTAGCTAATTTTCTACCCTCAGTTACGAAATCAATGTAAGTGACATCTTCAGGGTCAATAGTAGCAAGAGTGGCAAGCCATTCTTCTTCAACAAGACCTATAATTCCGAACTGAAAACAAAATTTTAAAAACCCTTAATGCAGTTCAATAGTTATCAAGACAGTAGAAACTTCACTAATTAAAATAATTCATCAATTTAGTAAGGTTCCAAACTTAAGTCTAAAAAAGATTACATTTAGTGTCAGTTAAATTATCCTCTTCCTTTATGTATTAAAAAGCAAAAGATGAAGCTAACAAAAAAATCTTGCTCATTAATTTAATATATATAATCATTAATCTTATTAAAAAAAATTCAAATACATTTTGCATTTCTACAAGTATGCATTCATAAAAAAAAGACTTTTAAAATGCCAGATAGGAGTTAAAATGCCAAATAGGTGTAAGGTAAAGAATTTCAACTGGAAAATGTAAAATATATAAATTAAAATAAAATAAATAAAATAGAATTTATGAAATTTAAATTTGATAAAAAAAATGAATAAATTCACAGAGATAAATATATTTTATATGGAAATGGTTATTAATTAATGATGAAAATTTAACATTTATTTCAAAATTGGTTGAAGGAATACTATTGCACTTTCGATGACATACAAGTATCATATGATGTAACTTGTGTTGCAATTTCCAACTCTTTTTCTTTATTTTTTTTCCCCATTTGTATAAGATATAACTTAGTGCATGCTTTATAGTCAGATAATGATGTCAACAAAAATTATTTTAGAACATTTGAATTTTATAGCTCAAACTTAATTATTTTCCTACACCTCTTTATATTTGTACATCCTCTTTCTGTGGTACACTTTATGCAATTTTAGTTCAACCAAAAATAAATAAAAAAGCAAATACAGACAGAGAATTACACTGATTTTTCAAAAAGATGTATATATTATTTTTCACATTTTATAAATATGTAACCCCCGTAGTTTAAACTCTTCTCATATGAACAGTAGAAAGACTATCGCACCCTCTAGCGGCTAGAACAATCTTCAGTAATGGCCAAGCTCGAACTGTAAGGACGTACGAGCATGCGCCTCCGACCCCTTTCAATTCTATTGTAACTGTTAGTTCTCTAGTTATGTATGTAAATGTTTGTTTTGTCTAATAAACGTGTTTAATTAACTAGTGGACTTAATTAAGAACCCCTTCCCCGCGTGTCCCTTTATTACATTGGGTCACACCCCTTATAAATATACATATTTAAGTCAATTTTTTATATTTTATGTAATACTTTTATAATCCATTTAAATGCAAAAAAAAAAATTGATAAATGGGAAACTAACTTATGACTTTTAATTGGAACAGAACTCGGTAGCAAGTTGAAGAGATCTTGTGTGTGTGCATGTGCACATACTTGTATACAGAGAAAAACAACCACCTTGTACTATGCCCTATATGGTGTTTTATCTCTACAGCTACATCAATGTATATCATCATGATTTCCAATATTCTGGTAATAAATCTCATTACCGTAAGTCAATTATGTAAACATTTATTTTAAATTATAGATATAAATCATACATCAATCAAACTGCAAAAAGTAAAACAATTTGAGAAACTACACATATTCAGAATTATCATCATCAAAAAAATTTTTGTTAGAAAGCCAAATAGTTTGCATCTGCATTAGGAAAAAAAATTATATTTTTGAAACAAAATAAGTACATATTTACTATATTTAACTAGGCTACAACTTGTTTACAAAATGATGATGACACGCATTGCAATTATAAAACTAATTTTAACAAAAACAAAAAAGTATTCACAAATACAACAGTATTGTTTAAGAATACATTCAGCTTTAGTAATAGACTGCTTTTAAATTTCACAGTGAGGTATAACTATAATATTCTCTACAATACATGGTTAAATATATGCAGACTTCTTGAAAAATCAAGAAACAAACAATTGCATTGAAAAAACTTTAAAACATAAAAAGTATAAAATGAAAAGATAAATAAAAAAGTCATGTCTACCAAAAAACAAGTATTTGGCAACCATGATCAGAATGCAATTAAAGGGAAAGGATATCTCCATATTACAGACATTTTTTATAAAACAATGCTTATACATATTTAAGAGGTAATGTTCATTCCTTCTAATTTATTTCATATATTTAGTAAATTTATGGATAGTTTAGCTGTTGTGTAAATTCAGGACACTTTAATTTTTCTAGAAATTAGTACTGTATTAATAACTTTGGAATTATCTGAATAAAAATTAAATATAGGACATCAAAAATTATATGCATTCTTTATCCATAATAGCTTTCTAGAAACAACTTACTTTTATTCCATTTCTATTCATTACACAGGTCACTTTGCCATCAGCCAAAGGTGCAGAAGTTCCATTATCTAACACATTGCTTATCAGCCATGGAAAGGATGTTCTTCGAGCAAAATCCATCAGGTTGTCAACACCAAAATCTGAGACATAAAGCAGCAATTCATTTTACAAAATGATATCTAAGGGAAAATATAAAATTCTTAAATGTAAAACAATTTAACATTTAGAATTAAGTGAGCATCAAATGATTGTCACGTCTTTCTCACTTAATTCTAACTTTTAAATCCAACTGTGATGCAAAAAGAGCCTTTTTATTCATAGCAGTTTGAGTTCATTAAATTTATCATTTACGCACACACACACAAGAAATCCTTTTTTAAAATTCCTTCTCTAGTTATTTTTACAACAAATTCAAACAGAATTTGGATATCTTGAGCTAAACGCAGCTACCGAACAGTCTATAAGGGCCAAGGCCCACTGTGTCTATTTCAGTTTTCATGAGCTTGGGCACTGAGGTATATAAGCAGATGTTTGAAACCCACCCCAAAGTTTAGTTTCCAAACAAGCTTGGTACTCATTTATTGACCCACTGGAGAGATGAAAGGCTGAAGACCTTGCCCACCCCAGGGTTTGAGCCCCAGACCTGTGCATGGAAGCCTGATAAGCTACCACTCAGCCACTTGGCTTCTTTCGGTTATATAATTTTCAAACATATTTATAAAACAAATATGACAGGTATACCAGCTAATATATCCACACCTGAAAAAAAAAACTGAAATTCAAAATAAATAAATCTTTGGGGGCAGGAGCTTTCAAGTCTTGAGAACATAGAAGTATGTTTTAATTACTTATTAAAGGAAAGGGGAAATTAATGATAGCACTTACTTTAGTTTATAACCCTTTCTATAAAGTAATATTTAGTAACAAAAGAAACTTTTGTGTGTCAACAAGATATCACGACTTCTCCAGATTCTGAAGCACACACTTAGGAAATCAATGGTATAAGTAATGAAATAAAAGATATCATGAAAAAATATAATCTATTTAAGAAGTACTTTGTCATAAATCCTAAAACCTATCTGTTTTAATTCTAAGGCAATCTGTTTTACCTATACATAATTTATCAAATAACGTTTCCTATGAATTTCATGAAAAACAATTTCAACATATGCAAAATGTTATGTGACATAGTACAAAATTAAATTATTTTACTGATTCTTAATTTAAAACAAAAGATTTTCTAAAATATTTATAACTTACAAAAAATGCATATTACTAATCTTAAAAATAACATATTTATTAAATATGATGTTGCATTGAATAAATATTTAGAAGTTGAGATACTTCCTCAATTCTGATATTTTAGAATTGAGATATTTAACAACAGACATCATTACATGCAGAGAATTTTTTTTTTAAATCCTATGCTGAAATTTACTATAACATTTTGTAAAAATAAGTTTAAAAATAACACATACCAAAGTCATGATTTCCATAACATGCACAATGAACACCACAGGCTTCAAGTACAGGTATCATCTGCTCTCCTTTTGTAAAAGTACTCACTAGAAAAAAAAAAAGATACTTGAGAATCACATACCAGAAAATTAACAAGTCTTTAAAATAGCATATTTCCATGTAATACATAATTAATAATACATAATTAATCCATAAGTTTAAAACTCTTGGAAAGAGGGAAACATCAAAAATGGAAATTAAGGAAAAATTATAAAAATATTTTTGAAGTTGAACAAAAAAAATATTTCAAAAAGTCCTTACTAATAGATGGTGCAAGGATATCCCCACTGAAGAGCACAAGTGGGTCTAAATGATTAAAACTTTTCAAAGCAGCACAAAATCTAGTAGCTCCAGCCACAGGTTCTTGCTGTTGCTCCTCCACATTATATACATCATTGAAATGAAGGATGGATACAACTTTCTTGGTAGCAGACATGATGATTGCACTTCGGAATAATAATCTGCTGCAGAACCTACAATAATGGGGAGAAGGGGAATTTAATGTATTTAACTTTAAACAAAGAAAACAGTTGAGAATATGACATCTAAAAAGCATTTATATACACTAGCCCTTAAAATTTAAGGTACAACCTGTTCTTAGAGTCTAATTTGTAAATCAATGAACACAGAAACAAGAAATTTGGAGGAAATGTGCACTAACCAATTTTTTATTGAATGTGACACAGAAATGTACAAACATGAGTTGCAACAAAAGAAGTACTCTTAGCAGAAGTCTTTTCTAGGAGAAATTTTGTGTGGAAAAATGTTGCGAGACATCATAAAAATAGGTCCTGATAAGAAACGTGTCCACCTCTACCTTCATTACATTGGTGGCATAGACTTTCCCTGATGCCAATTAAGCTTTAAGACACTAAAATGGAAAACAAAGATCACACACAAAGCAACCCTTGTTCCAACTCGCATTACAATGTAGGAAGTGGACTTTAAGCAGCAACTCCTAAACATGTTCTACCAAAGATTGAGTTGGTTCATTTCCTTCTTTCTAAACCCTGATCTTCAACAAGTACATAATCACATCCATCAGAATAAATTTATTACCAACTGCCCCAGCATATAGGTAGACATACCAATCAAGGATCTTGTCCCAAAATCTCACTTGGTTAAGAGTTCCTCCATGGAATACATGCAGGTCAGTGTTATAACAAAAGAGATTATAGCCCAAAGCATGATTTCATTATCTTGTCCTTCAACATTGTTGTATTGGTTGTATCCTATACATTATTCCCTACAGATCTCATCGCCCAGAATCATTCTCCAGTTTGAACATGGACTCTGTGAAGAGAAGCCGATCGATGTCTTGTTCAAGAAATGTCATCACTGTCATCAGTTCAGGATGATGCACACAACTATTTATCTTGAACAGATATCTGCATTGTGAAAATATCTTCACATCACAGTAGTGATTCTCCTTTTTTAGGGCAAAAAAGTTAGATGATAATTTCCTGCAGCAGTTGTAACTTGTGGTCAATCTGGAACATGTCTTTTAGACACATAATCTTCAGATTTAAATATAAGCCATCATTTAAATTCAGATTTAAATTCAAGTCACTGGACCATGCTGTTAGATATATTTAAACATTTAGCAGCATCAGCTACTGACAATTCGATTTCCATTCATCTACCGGACTGCTACCTTAATAAAATAGGTAAAACTACTCTTTTCCTAGACATGACTAGATTCTCCTAGATATTGTCAATGAAATCACAAAAAACTATTGAACAACACAATTATCCCAAAACATACATTAAGTTGAAAACATTTGATTTTTGCATATTTTCTCTTACTTCTTTATCAGTTTCCAGTTCTTTAAAATAAAAGTGATGGATATTAAAATTCTAATAGTTCTAAAGTTCATTACAATCATTCACAGAAATTAAGGATTTTATTGTTTTATTGCCACATTTTTAATGGAGAACTTTGAAAGCATGTTATACCTCAACTTTTGGAGGCCAGTGCATATCAAGTTATATAATGATAGAAATATTCTGAATTCATGTTAGTAATAACTTGAATATTTTTACCAATTATTCCATAATAATTAACAATTTACACACTTTAAAAATTAAGCACTTATAAAAATTATATTTACTCAATATTTTAAATAATCATTAGCAATTGCTCTAAAATATTTAACTAAAAGAAATTTAAATAAACTAAAATAAAATTGCTTAATGATAATCTTTATATAACAAATAATCATAACAAAAAATTACCAGAAATATTTTTTCAATCTGAAAACTTCATGCATTTTACATTTTTGTACTATTTATGAAGGACAGAAATAAGTCTGAAATAGATCATGCAATCATTTATAAAGAAACAATGAAATACTATCACTAAATAATATACTTAAAACACATCAGAAATGTTTTCAACTCATATTAAAAGTTACTCATAAACATACCTTTTTTCATTCTGATAATGTATGAGAAATAACATTTTAAAATAATGCAACAGTATTTAGTCACTTAGAAAGGAAATTTTACAATATCAATATATTCATACAGTATCAGATAAATATAAGTTATGAACAATGTCTAATTCTATTTGTAAGCACATTATATTAGTGATGGGAAAAGATTGGATAGTAATACAACCATTCTGAAATCAAGGGAGAAGGGGGGTAAATAAAGGCTTTATATTTTGTACATAACAAAAATTATACTCTACAACTGTGTGTATTATATATCTATAAACTTCATCTGTATAACAAACAATGATATAATAGTTTAGTTAACAAATAATTTCAAATGCTTTATATATATTTTTCAAATGCTTTTTTCTTAAAATAGACAGCCTTTTTAATTTATTGAGTTGTCATTTTTAGTTAATATATTTCAATCCTATAACTAAAAACAGCTGACTGTTATACAAACCACTTTTAAAACATTATAAGCCTTTTCAAAATTGTTCACGTTATTTTGATATCAAAAAGCCAACTTATTACTAATGTAGGAAAAATCTAGCCAACCTAAAAAATTTATGTCTTTTCAATAATTTTCTTTTAAACTAGCAAAATTGAAATTTTATTTTTATGTTATTTTTGATTAATTTATTTTGCTGCTTTGGAAATCCTCATATAGCAGCTTATAGTACTAAAGGATGATTGTAAGCGTGATAATAAACTGAAAACTGTGCATAAAATTGCAATAAAATTACAATTAATTATCAAAATTTAATATAATCTAATTATTTTATGTTTTAAATGTGTTTTTATTTTAAATCACGTAAAATTCAAAGTACACTTTAATCTCATTTTAAAACTAAAAAAGATTTTAAACTGAAAAGTTACAAAAATTACATGCAAGTTTATACCAGGAAGTTATCATCAAGAATGTAAAAATATTTAGAATATACCCCCTTCCTTTTCAAAAGTTTACATTAAATTTATAAATGTAGATTTGTAATGCATATAAATGCTCAATACAACTTTAAGTTTATTCTATTAAATAGGACAATTAACAATTAAAGGAACAAAATTCAGCCTGAGTAAAATAGGGTATTTGTAACATTTGGCATTTTTTAGATTCCAAGGTGCATATCAATTTTATTCTGGCAAACTGTTTATTTTGATAAACAGTTTGCAAGAGTTTTAAACACAAACACACACAAAAAAAACCAGATTCATTCTGAGAGAGAGATCACATATGTTCTCTGTTCTTGGTATTTCTATTTATTATTTTGAATCAACATGTTTTTTTTAAATAATAATAACTTTTTTATGAAAAATATTACATGGTTCTTGTTAAAAAGTTTTAAAATTGAACTTCTATTTTGTGGTGTTTGCTAAACTGTACAATGAGAAATTAAATTTAAATTTTTTGAATGCTCCTTCCATTGAACAATCTAAAAAGTACAGTTCAGAAGTATAATTTACATTTTGTGAAATGATTAGAATAAGGAAAAAATAAATATGATACAATGAACTAAGATTTTACTTCAAGTAATACCAAATGTTCTATTTAGAAGAATAACACGTATTTAGTTCAGAAGAATTCAAATGATAAAATTTATTTCAAAATACTACCAGAGAGGAATGAATAAGTATCCTATTAGAAGATCCATGGAAAAGAATAGTTAGTTTAAAGAAAGCAAATTAAGTATGAACCAGATTTTAATGATGACAAAATTTCAAACAAGATTAAATTTTTTTACAAAAATTGATTTCTCAGAGAGAAGAGCCATGTAGGATCATCTCTTGAAACCCTCAAGATAGCTGAATCCCTTCTTGGAAGAAGTTTATTTGATACTAAGTTTTCAAAGTTAATATGGTAAAGCAGTGCCAGTTTAAGCTCATTTCAGGCCCTGGGCGCAGAAGATCTACAGGCCCCCTTGGCACTGATGGATCGAAATTTATAACCAGAAAATCTGGTTAAATCCAGTTTAACCGGGCTCCTTAAGTCAGGGCCCCTGGGTACCTGCACCAAGTGCCCAGTAGATAAACCAGCACTGTAGTAAAGAATGCACAAAATCAGTCATGTGAATGAACAGTCTTTCCTCTTTTAATGTTGATATCTACGTATTATATCCTCAACCAATTTTGCCAAATTAAAAGACATTACTATTTCAAAAAATTGTAGTTAAATAATGTTATTATTATCATCATCAAACATGCACAGGAATCATTTTTTACTATTGGCTACATATTGTAGCATTTAACAACATCTTTTCATATGACAGAACTGGTCTGCAATGTAATATGCAAATACCGTATTTACTCGAATCTTAGCAGCCCTCGATTCTAAGCCGCACCCCAAATTCTCAATAAGTTTTTGTGGAAAATGAAAAATAGTGTGAAATGGAATATCAATATCCAATTTTATGAAATTAAAATAAATTTAAAATGAGAACTAATAAGAAGTGAATAATTGGTTATTTTACCAGTATTATAAACTTTTAAAAACATAAAAGAACCTGTAATTGCTCTAACTCCCCCATCCAATGAATTTCTAAGCTGCACCTAATTTTCAGTAGCTTTAATATAGAAAAAAAATAGCGGCTTTGATTCAAGTAAACACACAGCAACTTGATTTTCTTAAAAAGGTTTATTTTTCTTCAGAAGAATAAGAACTTTTTAAAAAAAATAAGTCCTTATATTTCTAAGCAATGAAAACAATTTCAGCTCACTAAAATACAATAACTGTCCTATAAAAATTCATATTCTTCATTGTTATAAAATGTTCAGTTTAGACACATTACTCATTTCAGTAAATTATCAATAGTTCGTTGATCTATTTTAAAGGTTACCAAAAAACTACCAAATTCCTCAAGGAGCACCCTACACTTCACTTTAAGCCAAAAGTTCAATTATTAATGAAAATCAATATAATTTGAATTGAAAAGTATCCAATAAAACTATATTTAAATGTCTTAAATAAGTATTCCTAAATATTAAAGATTAAACTTTGCCATACAAGTATTTTCAAAAATAAAATTCAGAATAAGTATTTTCAGTTTAATATAAGGTGGGACTCTCAAAGGAATAGGAGTATTGATGAAAACTTGCGATTTAAAGAGTTTGAATAATTTGAATTGTATTTATTGTATTAACTTAAAATATTTTTTTAAAAAACCTAAAACACAACAAAATAAAGCATGATTTAAAAATATAATTATTTCCTAGTAAAAATGTAAATTTTTATTTCTCAAAATATGATTTATCATAAGTATAGACATTTAAAAATATAAATGGATCCATCTTACATAATTATAAAGATTAATTATCAACAAAACAAAACCTGAATACAAAATTGTAAAAAATATTTATTTGAGGCATCCAGATTATCCAAAAGTAAAGTAAAATTAGAAAAGAATCAAATATTACCTTTAATAGAAAATTTTAATAAAATGGAATAACATTTTAAATACATTTTATTGTTAAAAAAATTCTTGATTTCATCAGAATTAGAATACTTACATTTCAACAAATTTAGATAAATGTAATTATTTGATAGTACTCATTTCAATAAAATCTAAAAAAATAAATTCTCTACAAATCCATTCATTAACCCATTTCCTCCTATTTATAGGCTTAAATTATTCGTACAGTAATAATTATTTTTACGCAAAACAATTTTTTCGAAGTATGATGCCAATCAGAAAGGCTAATTAAGTTTACTAAATAGAACATTCATTGACAGAAGCCGCACCTGCATTTAAATCGTTACGTTCATGTATATCATACATGTTGCGACAACTAAGTATTAAAAAAAAAATTAAAGAGTAACTTATGATCACAAATTGAGAAAATTATACATAGATTTTGCTTTCCAAATAAATCTGATTTCGTCAATGCAAACAAACTAGGTGTTATCTAAATTTTTCACTAAATGGAATATCAATAACACAGATAAGGATTAGAGTTGAACGTTAGATTAGGAAAAAAGATAAACAATGAACTTGCTTTGACAACGAAAGTTCTATGATAAAGTATAAATTAAACAAATAAATCTAATCTATTTCATACATTCACAATCGTAAATATTATTATTACTTAGAGTTTAAATAAATTAAGAATTATACCGAAAGAATCTATCAGACTTCAGGAAAATGCAGTTTGTTTCACAAATATTTTATCACAGCATTTGAACTAAAAGAGGATGTGAAAGACAAAAGGTCGACCAAGTGTCTTTCAATAGAATAATTTTTTAATTAGGGATGTACAATGCGTTTGTCATAATTCTCGAATACAGCGGATGCAAAAGCAAAAACCAAAACAATTCCAATCCGGATGTTACACTGTTGCCATTCATACATACTGTAATATGTTTTCAGAATTTGAATTTATGAGAAGTTTTAGTTTTGTTTCTGATATGAATTGTTCTCAGATAAAATTCACCATCAACCAAGAAATAATTGGACACCCATGCAAATGAGATAATTTGTTATTCTATGATGCATTATCCCCACCACCATTACATATTGAATGGCAAACACTGTTACATTCATTTGTATTCACAATGGTATGCAATTCATAGCTCATTGATTACAAAAAAGGTGAATTCATCAGCCATGAAAAAAATTAGACAAAGGATACATATTATTTAAAAGTGGATTACTTGATTCGCAGGTGAAAGATGTGACAGTTGGAATGTAACCCGACCCATCAGACCCCCCTCCCGCAACGGGACATTCAAGACGAAAGAGTGCTGACCAGAACTATCCAGAAGAATCACGGCCTACTCAGGCCCACATCTATATGCAGTTTCAACGGGCATCTTTAGCTATTTTTCGGTGAAAATCATTCATAAAAAAGGACATCTACTCGGTTAACACTGTCGTACAGTAATCCATAAGCTTTTGATCACGTGGCTCGGCTAATGCAATAAAAAGCCTGACTACAATGGATTGTAATCTACTTTTACAGCGAGTGGAATAAGCTGTTATTATATTCCAGGTGAGTCTTCAGACACAAATTAGAAAAAAAATTCCCTGCATAACTCATGTAACGTCTGAAAACTGGAAGGAAATGTCCAATGGCTTGTAAACCACGTTCTTATACCCAAACGAGTATCTATCCTCATCCGAGTAATTAGAATTAATACGTAAGCTGGATTTACATAAATTTAAATAATAATAAATTAAATAATTTAATTACATAAAAATAAAAAGCTGGAAAATACGGGGACAAACTACATAATTTTCTAATCAGTCAGTGACGAATAGAAGAGCCACACATCTTGGATGTGGAGAACCCACTTTCAAACAGTGCGATTGTAAATTTTCTACTCTAACAGATTGTGTACATGGAATCTCTGATACGTCGAGTGGCTAGGTTTGAAACAAAGTTAAAAATATAACATGGACAAGTAATATAAAAAAAAATTTTGAGTCAATTCCTACTTAGATCAACAAAGAAAAATTTTATTTTAGCTACTTTTTATTAAATAGTTACAATTATATATGTATATATATATATGACAGAATCATAACATTAAGTGGTAATTAATTTTTATTGTTGTTGTTGACTAATTCCTCCTGTCTAGCCGCAGGCTAGACCAGGTCCATAAGCCCAAGAGTCCTCAGGAAATCGTACACCAAAAGAGGACTGGAATAGATGTCCTCCCTATCAAGTCCTGCACAAAGCATGTTGTGAAAGCGCCAAAGAGCGAAGGGGTGGTTGACCCGAAGAGTGGTGAGCGCCGGCGAGTTTCTCTTCCTTTTGAGTGGCAGCAGGGGGAGGAAGGGTGCTCCGAAAGGGGATTCCTCTAGATGCGTTTGGAGGAAGCGGACGGCTATGAGCGTGCGCGATAATATTTAACCTTTTTTATATGCATCCTTGTAAATACTTAATAAATGTTTTATTTAAATTGAGAAACACTCGTAGCCACATCATTTATTTCGCACTTAGTTTAGAGATTTTTAAATAAGTTGTGAGAATTGAACATTTTCTGCCCCCCGGGTGGGCTACGAGTGTTAGAAAAACATTTTTGAATATAAGAAAGTGGATCATGGATGCTTTAAAATTGAGACGCACGCCGTTGAGGACAGCTTTCACGAAGGCTGTAAATCATCTTCAGGAAATTATTGAAAACGATCCTGTTGATAAGAATGCCGTAGAAACGGCTTTTGAAATGCTTGATGCAAAATCCGTTAAGCTGAAAAAAATCGACGAGGACATTTTAGAATTAATGATCGAGACAAACTGTACGCAAGAAGCGTACAATATTGAATTTGATGCCATAGAAGGCTATACGGAAAAGATGATTGCCTGGCAAGTCCGTGTGAAAAATATCATGAAAACAGATGCTTTGGGACAGAAGGACAACCACAGCCTGGCTCACATCTTCGTCTTCATCTCTGCGTCTTCCTAAGATTCAGTTCCAGCAGTTTTCTGAGAATTGACGGATTGGCTGCGATTCCACAACCAGTTCAAGAGAATTCATGAAGATGAGAGCATTGATGATGAAGACAAGTTCCAGTACCTTATCCAGGCAACAACTCCAAAATCCCGGGCCAGGGATATAGTTGAAAGTTTTCCGGCGACACCTGAAAACTACAGAAAGGCTTTTGAATACTTGAGAATGCGGTTCGGACAAGAGGATGTCTTGATTCAAGTTTATGTCAGAGAACTATTAAAACTGGTTCTACAGAACGCAGAAGTCAATAAAGTCAATTTGTCTTCGCTGTATGACAAGATTGAGGCCCAGCTACGCGCCTTAGAGTCCTTGGGAGTCACCAAAGAGAAATATGCTGCCATGCTGTTCCCACTTGTGGAATCCTGTCTTCCCGCTGAAATTCTGCGCGCCTGGGAGAGATACGTAGGCTATTCATCAGATGAATCAGGTAAGAAAGACCTTGATTCTCTTGTGAAATTTTTATCGATAGAAGTATCGAGTGAAGACAGCATAAAACTTGCTAGAAATAGTTTTGATTCTGAGAAATCTAATTATAAGAACAAATTAGGAAATCTTTCCACTACTGCAACTGCTGCACATTTATTTAATAGTAACTTTAAAAATAGGAAAGACATTAAATTTAAGAATAATAATAATAATTGTATATTTTGTGAAAAAGCGCATGCCTCTGAAAATTGTTGTGAAGCAGCTTCTATGTTATATGAAGTTAAGAAGAATGCTATAATTAAGAGAGGCGTGTGTTATATTTGTTTAAAAAAGGGTCACATGTCACATTCATGTAGATCAGATGTTAAATGTATAATATGTAATAAACGGCATTATGCTGTATTATGCTCTAAATTGCCTTTGAGATCAGGTTTGGAAACCGAAAGTGCAAGTATTGAGAATAGCACGACTGCTAGTTCATCTAGCTCTAATGTTTTGGCTAATCAAGCTTGCACTTCTGAAGTTCTCTTACAGACTCTTGTGGTTATGTTGCAAAACGGAAACCATAAGAATTTAGTAAGAGCTTTAATTGACACCGGATCTCAAAAATCTTATATCTTAAAATTCACTGCTGACAATTTAGGATTTAAATATGAAGGAGAAGAGTTTGTTCATTCTTTATTTGGTGGTTCAAAAACAAAATTGTATAGGCATAAATGTTATAATATTTGTTTAACTGATATCGATAATTATTATACTTGTAATCTAAATGTGTATGACCAAGAAATTATATGTAATAATGTTCCGAGTATCAGACATGGTCCTTGGATAAATGAATTAAAAAATAGAAAAATTAATTTGTCAGATAGCGGTCATAAATTGGGAGGAAAATAGAAATATTATTAGAGCAGATGTAGCTGGAAAACTACTGACTGGAACTATGTTCTATTTAAAATCTGGCCCGGTAGCAATAAAAACTAAATTAGGGTGGACGCTATGGGAAAAACCTATAGAAATGAAACTAAATTTGATAAAAATCATTTTATGAATGTTACTTCTATGTTTGTAAATGATATGTGTATTTCCGATTTGTGGAAGCTCTTGGTATTACAGATCCCGTAGAAACTAAGACAAAATTAGAAATACAAAAAAGAGACACTAAATCATTTTCAAAAAAAACCATAAGTGTAGATATTAGTGGTCGATATGAGGTAGCTTTGCCTTGGGTTCTGATAATAAACTTTTATCCTCTAATAGGAAATTAGCTGAAAATAGACTTGAAAGTACTAAAAGGAAATTAATTGCAACGGGTAAATTTGAGGAATACCAAGATGTTTTAGATCTTTGGTTATCAGGAAAAATAATTGAAGAAGTTAATGATGACAAAGAAAATTTTGTTCATTATCTCCCGCATAGGCCCGTTATTAAAGAAAACAGTACAAGTAAAATAAGACCTGTTTTTGACGCGTCCGCGCGAACAACGGGCTCCCCCTTCTCTAAATGATTGTCTGGAGAAAGGCCCCAACTTTATTGAAGTCATACCGACTATACTTAATCGTTTTCGAAAATATAAGATTGGGGTTATTTCGACATTGAAAAGCTTTCTTACAGATAGAGTAAGGGAGCAAGATAGAGATTTTTTGAGATTTATGTGGTATGATAGAAAAATAGGGACCACATTAAAATCTATCGTCACCGTCGTGTTTTTTGGAGTGACATCCAGTCCTTTTTACTGGGTGCTACATTAAATCACCATTTAGATAATGCTCATGGAAACTTTGATAATGTAGCTAAAATTTTGAGAAAATCATTTTATGTTGACAACTGTGTAACTAGTTTTGAGACCGAAGAACAGTTGCAAAAATTTATAGTTGAATCTAAAATATTATTATCTTCAGCACATTTTAATTTAAGAGGCTGGCAGTCAAACGTTTTATTAAATCCTGAAAATTTTTCGGAGTTGGAAAGCCAACCTGATAATTTTGAGACTATGGTTTTAGGATTAATTTGGAACCTCAAAGATGATTGTTTATCATGTAATATTAACTGTCAGAAAAATGAAGGTAAGGCTATAACGAAAAGATCATTGTTATCCATAGCTAATCATATATTTGATCCGATCGGTTTTACGGCTCCTGTGACTTTAAAACCAAAATTAATTTTACAGGAAATTTGGAAATTAAAATGGGATGAAAATCTTCCAAAAGATATTTTAAATCAAGTTAAAAAGTGGTTAGAGCAACTCCCTATACTTGCAAGTATTAAAATACCTCGATGTTTGAATTTGAGCTCTAATGGAATTAAACGGCTAACATTGCATGTGTTTTGTGACGCTAGTAAAAAAGCGTATGCCGCTTGCGTATTTTTGAGGGTAGAATATGAAGGAAATGTTTTTGTGAAACTGATACAGGCAAAAGCGAGGGTAGCTCCTTTGAAAGATATTTCTATCCCCCGTTTGGAATTATTAGCATGTGTTTTGGGAACCCGACTTGCGGCTTCTGTTAAAAACGACTTAAACTTGCCAGATGTGCGTATTTATTATTTGACAGATTCCATGACAGCGTTAGCATGGATACAACGTACTAGAGATTGGGGCGTGTTTGTTTCTAACAGGGCGAAAGAAATCCGAAACCTTTCCGATGTTAGTAGCTGGGAACACGTGCCTTCGGAAAAGAATTTCGCGGACATTCTTTCTCGGGGTTGTAACGCTCAACAGCTTGTTTACTTAAGATCGTGGGAGGGGCCCTCCTGGTTGTCCGAAACCCCGGTTCAATGCCCCAGATCAAAACAAGTCCCCGATGAAGAGGCGGTAAATTTAGAGTTAAGAGAGAGAGGAAAAATGTTAGGGAGAGCTTCGTTATATTACGAAGAGTGTTAAACACTGTATTATGTGAATGTGAACATGTGATCAATTCTAGACCCTTAACGGTGGGAGAAGTAGTTGTGGTGGAAAATAGTTTGAAGAATCGAACTCTGTGGTCTCTTGCTAGAGTAATTCAACTGATTCCTGTAAAAGATGGACATGTTAGAGTCGCTCGAGTCAAAACTGAGACTGAGGAACTGGTCAGACCTGTGCAAAGACTTTATAATCTAGAACTGCAAGAACCAGATATTAATTTATCAAAAGATCTGACTGATTCTGTCATTCGCACGAGGAGAGGCAGAAAAGTAATTTCTCCTAAGCGTTTGACATATGCCTAACATGTATTATGTAAAAGCTTTGTTTACTGTACATTTTGCGTTATTTTAACACCAGCATTCTGTACCAATATTGTTAATATTACGGTTGTATTTTATATGTTGTGTTTGAGTTTTTTTTACAGCAGGAAAACTCAAAGGTGGGAGAATGTTGTGAAAGCACCAAAGAGCGAAGGGGTGGTTGACCCGAAGAGAGGTGAGCGCCGGCGAGTTTCTCTTCCTTTTGAGTGGCAGCAGGGGGAGGAAGGGTGCTCCGAAAGGGGATTCCTCTAGATGTGTTTGGAGGAAGCGGACGGCTATGAGCGTGCGCGATAATATTTAACCTTTTTTATATGCATCCTTGTAAATACTTAATAAATGTTTTATTTAAATTGAGAAACACTCGTAGCCACATCATTTATTTCGCACTTAGTTTAGAGATTTTTAAATAAGTTGTGAGAATTGAACATTTTCAAAAGATGATCTGGAGTTGCCAATACCAAATTGCATTTAGTACGATTCTCGTAAATTTTCTGGCCTAAGTGAAAGGAAAGGCCTCTAGTGTGTCCACTCGCAAGCCTACTAATAGTTGTTTGGACGACTCTATCCGCCTTGGAAAGGGCACCACCTGGGGCCTGCCTATTATACCAGGAGTGAGTCGGAGGAGTCTTCCATAGCTCTTGAATCAAAGATTTCGTTTTTAAAAAATTTTCCGAGAGGGTCAAAGTTCTTCTCGACATTAAATCTTCAGTGACACCTTCCTTGGCTAAAAGATCAGCTGTGTCACTACCAAAGAGACCAATGTGGGATGGTATCCATTGGAAGTATATCTCATGTTGCTGGGAAAGTTCTTTAAAATTTTTAAGAATTGAGACCGATGTTTTGTCTCCAACATTTGTCCAGTCGTTAAGGTGTTGGATAGCACTTCGGCTATCACATAATATCCATATTTCATCAGAAGATGTCACCGTCTTGAGATGATTCGGAGAGCTTCATCAATGGCAATTAACTCGGATCTAAAAACAGAACAAAAGTCCGGATTCCTAATTTTGATATTATGAGAACAATTAGGAGACTTTATAAAGATGCCACTGCCACATGAGTTTCTATCTCTCGTCTTTGCTACCATCGGTATAAATTTGCATTGCAGCAGCTGGAATTTTATCAATAATCTCCAATGCTAATTGACGTAAATATTCAGGCGGATCTTGATTTTTGGAAGTATGATCCCCCATTTCTGGTTTAAAATGGACTCTAGGCAATCCCTCCTGAGGGTTAAATCCATTCTTCAAAAAATGTTCTTCAACGTCCTGATCTAATAGGTCCATCGCTTGTATTCGAGAGAAAGGACTGTCTCTTTTTAGTCTGTCTGTTTGACCAGGTTATGAGATATGCAGATGTGCGGTTATAATCTCCGTAACTGTAAAGTTTACAAAAGTACTTTTAATTTTTATTAATTATCATTAAAGTATCGTATTGTCATCCAAAACAATCGTGTATATAAAATTTCAGTTCAACTGAATGCTGTTGTTGTTGCACGCCCCCATTGGTCAGCAGTGCCATGACATCGTACATTTTCAGAAAGTCCAACACCAGCTAGGGAACGTCTGCTAAGTCCTGCTTGGTGATCCCTAGGCACTCGAGGATGTGAGCAGGCGTGGCCGGCTCAGAAGAACAGTTCGTGCACATTTCAAAGCTCTTGCGTCCTTCGGAAAATTTCATTAATTTGATATGGCCACTTCGAAAGCGGGCTAGAAGAGTTTGATCCTGTCTTGTAAAATCGTGAGCCTGAGAGCCTCCATGACGAGAACATTGATACTAATGGTGTTCTGGGGGTAATCCAAGCGGTCTTATTCTGGTGTTTAGTTCTGAGAAAATCTCCAAAAAGATGAGGGGTGCTGACGGTTCTGGTACCTCGCAAGCACCAGCCTTGGCGAAAGTGTCTGCAATCCCATTTCCCTCTAGATCTATGTGAGAGGGAATCCACTGCAGATGAATTTGATGCGATGTGGAAAGTCGTTTTAACTTGGGGAGAGAGAGAGAGAGAGAGAGAGTATTGACACTCCAATATTATCTACAGTACAGTACTGAATGCTTTAAAACGTGAGAAAAAAAACTGTTCAAGTTTTGACACGGGTCACTAAGTCGCCAAAAATGATGCTAACGTGGCTGTATTTGTAATTTTTTAAATAAATAATTAGTTTTAATCAATTAATTTTTATTAATTATAATTAAATTATTGAATTGTCATCCAAAATAATCATGTACATAAAATTTCAGCTCAATTGAGCGCTTTAAAATGTATTTTATTAACGATTGAAGATTCCCCCAAGATAAATAAATATATAGATAGTATCAGTTAATAGTAGGAATTGAGAAAAAGAAATGAAAACAAATACCATTAAAACCTCCCTAATTCCAGCTCTGTGTCTCCCATCTCTGAAGTTAGCTTTTCTGGCTAAATTTATTTTTATATTGTTTTAACACTTGTTTTCTTGAATTTTAATTTCCGAAGCACTCTTTATAAAATTTGTGCACCGCGTTATTTTTTTCCGCGTTTTGTATTCATTACGTCTTTCAGCTTTTGAGTTTTTATAAGCCTACTTGCATTTTTTTGACCCGTTTATTTTTTTCCAATCTAAGACTATCCCCTTTGGGTTAAAGTGTAGAATAGCGATAGGAGTTCTGAGAATTTAGAAAGAGGAATTTTGCAATGAAAATAAAGTAATATTAATGAGAAATAAAAACAATATTTATAAAAAAATCTTTTAAATATTCATAAAGAAGTTTCTTGGCGACAGATTCCGATCTCCAAAAAATTGATTTCACCAAAGGCCCTCTATTCTACACTTTAACCCCGTTATGGTCGTGCTGACCGTTTCATGTCTCTCCCAAGTGGAAAATTTTTCGGTTTTCGCATCACCCGTCCCGCCTTTGTGGGATTTTCTTAACGTTCCTCGATGACTCTTCTCCCAGACCTTCTGAATATAAGTGCTTGGTAATTATCTAATTATCATTCATTTATTTTTGTGAAAATAAAAAGAAAAGGGATAATCTGTTGCTATACATCCCTTATCAACCAAAATTAAAATTAGCTCTTCGATATTTTTATTTTACTTGAAAGAAATCTATTGCTCCAGCTAAATATTCCCCGTGCCAATTTTAAATTTAAAAAGTTTTGAATGTCCTTTTAATAAAAGCAATTAAATACATTTGCAGTATTATAATCAGACGAAAAAATGATATTAATGGAATTTATTGAATATTGGAACGTTTCAGATTTTTCTGCTGATGTTTTTTAAAACTTTGCTCTGGGGCAATACCACTGCAACACGATTACGTTAGACCGCATAGATCTACTTGCCACGACTTCAAAAGCACATAGAGAACTGATATATTATATTAGTAATATAAATAATGTTCAGAAGGGCCGGCTCTAGCAGTTTTGCGGCCCGGGACCAAAACGGAAAATGCCACCCCTCTCTGTCTAAAGCAAAAAATTATAATTAAAAAGAGATAAATTGTTCACATAGATACACGCCAATAAAACGTGAATAATTCTTGTGAACAAAAGGGCAGAATAACATTATATATATTTCAAGTCTTAGAAATACAAACAAAAAAAATTGAAAAATTAAGGACATAATTACTTATTATTTCAAATTAGTAAAATGTCAAAATTCCTTCGAGGCCCTACTTTAGATGTGGGAGCCCTATTAGTGCGACTGTAGTTACTCATGTTGGGGCCCCGTATCATTGATACGGTGGTAGCAACGCCCCTGTGTAAGAGAAGAAATCGCCCATTTCAGCCGGCCAATTTCTTCGAAAAAGAGTCCACTGATGGTGAGGATCAGAAGCGTTTATTTTAACTTACAGTAACTACACTCAAGACTAAAATAAAACATCTCCTGTAGCTTTCTATCTAATAAAAGCTCTTATTATCCCTGTCCCCTTTTGGATAGCTGACATCGGACATCGTATGTGTGAATGAGTGAGTGAATGAGTGAGTGAAGATTAACGTCGCACTGTTCAGCTACACGAGGGCTTTTGGCGACGGACCACGTAATTTTGAACCATGGTCAAGTGACGTGGACGACACCTGAGCTGGCACCCCCCTCTCCTAACTACCACACCACACCAACGGGAGGACGTTTCAGCTCTCGACAGATTTAGCGTGCATCGCTGCCCTACACGGCGGGTCTTTAGTGGTACTGGGCTCGAACTCGTGACAAAGCCAGCCACGATCCGATGCCTATACCACTCGGCTACCGCGGCCATCGTATGTGTGAAAGGAATGTCCGTTGTGACCCCACTCCTGGATTGGGAGCAAGTTACTAGTGAAACATATCAAATTTCATTATGTAACATATAATCTCGCCTTAAATCCTTCAAGTTTCAATATAAAAGAAAACTGACATTAAACATACAGAGCACAAAATAAGGAAATGAGATACGTTAAATGAAATACCAAATTCACACCCAATAATATATCAAATTTTTTGTAACAGAAAAAAAAATATTTTCCAAATTCGATCCAAATGCCACCCCGGGTAGGGGTCCGGCCCTAGAGCCACCCCTGTTTTCAGTGTATACATGTCTGGATGTTCGGAAAATTTAGTAAATACCACAGAAAAAAAACCCTTTGGAATAATATATTGTTACGAATTTAGTCTTATTCTAATTGTTTCTACTCATTTGTGTTCATTTCTACAGTTTAATTTGTCGTATCTAATGTGATTTCAACCCTGTTTACCTGTAATATCATTTCCACTGCATTGCACGGCCCCCATGCTTTAACATTGGTTTAAATGGTAAACTCGCCAAATATTGCAGCTAGCGCCAAGTTGGCGACGGATTTGGCGACTTAATTTTTGGCGCCAAATGTGGGCGATAAGCTTGGCGACCATGGCAACCCTGCTCCTAATAACCCTGTCTGGCAACCCTATCGCGGTATTGTAACCCTATTGTATTGAATGTATTACTGTATTGAGCTTTTCTCGTACGCTCCGGATTTTTCTAGACCTTTCTATTTCTAGATTATTCTGGCAAGTGCAGGAGGTTTCTGACCGAAAGGTATAAAAGGGCCCGGGCCGGCTAGTCAGTTAGTCAGATCTCAGCTTTCATGCAAGTGATACCTCTCTGCTTGAGAAAGAGAGAGCCGATTGCATAGTGCGTGTGTTATTGCTTTTATTGAGTTATTATTTTTGTGCTGAGTGTTTACTATTGCTTTTGTTAGTGTATAACATCTGTGTTATCAGTATTTTCATTGATTGTACGTGAATTTCTCGAACTGTTCTACAATTTGTGGAGGACTGTTTTGGCAAAGAATAAAATTGTTTTGGATCCCGCTCTTCGGCTTCAATCATTTCGAACCCCCGAAAACGCAACAATTGGTGTCAGAAGTGGGATTGAATGCCAACAACAAGAGCGATGGAGGCCTAGTTCCAGACTCTTCTAGAAAAATTGACTGAAATGAAATCGGACTTGACCAGCATGAATGCCAATATGGGCGAAATGAAATCGGAGTTGACCGCCAGCATGAATGCCAATATGGACGAGTTGAATAACAAACTGACCGCGAACAAGGAAGAGTTGAAAAGTGATTTGAAGGGCATTGGCGACAAATTGACGACTATGGACAAGAAATTTGAAGAAATGGAAGGAAGAATCGAGTCGGTGGAAAATAAATTCGAAAACAAATTTGTGGATATAGAGAACAAATTTGAAAATAAATTCGAAGATATGGAGAGCAAACTAGAGAAATTGAAGCAGAAAGTCATGACTGGTCAAGGGGATGAACTTAAGTTTCAAGCTCCTTATTCCAAGCCTTCCATCAAGCTTTCTACATATGACGGAAAGTCCTCTTGGCAGGTGTATAAGACCCAATTCTCCATAGTGGCGGATGCAAACCAGTGGGACTCCCAGACCAAGGCCTGCCAGTTAGCTGCTTCTCTTCGAGCCGACGCTGCTGACATTTTGCAAACTTTGCCGGAAACACAGCGGCTGGATATCGACGCTCTCGTTAATGCTCTGGAGTTACGCTTCGGAGAGAAATGTGTGAAGGATTACAGCAGACTCCAGCTGAAGTCCCGGCAGCAGAAAGTGTCCGAAACTCTCCAAGAACTGGCGACGGACGTCGAGAGGCTTTCTCACTTGGCGTTTTCTGACTGTCCGACTGAAGTAAGAGAAGTCCTGGCGCTGCAACACTTCATCGACGGGGTGCGTGATGCGGAAATCCAGAAAGCTCCCGAATGGCGGATCTCAAGACTTAAAGGGGGCCTAGTGTTTGCTATGAAATTCGAGGCAGCCCAGCAAGCAACACGAAAGGACAGACACCCCATACGAGCCGTCAACGAATCGGACACGACGAACTCAAGTGTGGAGCGGTTAGAGCGACAGATGAGAAGCTTCTTGAATAGAGTTGAGTCTTTGATGTCCCAGAAAGCAGACGGGAAGAAGACCCTTAAATGCTGGACCTGCGGTCGAGAAGGGCATCTGCAGAGAAGCTGCCGGGCACGCCAAGGCGCTGAAACTAATAGCGCCTCCCAGAAGGAGGTGTCGGAAAACTAATTAATGGCCATCTCGTGGGGCGGAGGTTGCCAGATTTTGGAGAGCCCCATTTTCAAGTGTGTCAAATTTCGACAAAGAGTACCGGTGAGAATGGAATTTTTATAATGGGACATGTTAACGAGCTTCCCTGCAACATGATCATCGATACAGGAGCCAATGTGTCTATCATTCGGAACGATCTGGCTCAAAAATTAAAAGAGAAACTTATCTGGACCCCCACCCCGCGTGGTGCTACAGACCGTGACGGGGGAAAAGATTGATATTCACGGAAAATTAAAAGTCAAGATCAAGTTTGGAGACGCTACCTACCAACATGCTGTGTATGTCGCAGATATTGCAGACCCTTTCATTCTTGGACTGGACTTTCTAAAGGAGCATGGTTTCACTCTAGACTTCAACAAGAACGAATTACGTTCCATACACGAAGAAGTCACTATATTCAAAATTGAACACAGGTCAGAATATATTCGACAGGTAAATCGCTAACGAGAACATTACCATTCCCCCAAGGACTGAAATCATAGTACCTGGATACATCGGTAACGATGTGAGTTTCAACTCTGGCCTAATTGGATCTGCGGAAAATAAAGCGAATGGATTGCTAATAGCTTCGACGCTAGTGGACCTTTCCAGAAAACTATCCCGGTAAGAATTTGCAAACGTAACTGAAAAACCTAGAGTGTTCCAGAAAGGTGAAGTGTTGGCAACCTGCAGTCCAGTAACGTGTGTCTGCAAAAGTTCGAGCTTGCTCCTATCCAACTCGCCTCAACAGTTGACTCCCGACCTTCTAGAAAATGCTGAATTGTCCCCGAACAGAAAAAGCTCCGCAGAAAGACTGTTCCAAGAATTTGAAGACGTGTTTTCTAGAAACAGTAGCGGTATTGGCCATACTACAGTGACACAACACAGAATTGATACAGCAGACCATCCGCCGATTAAACAGCACCCAAGACGCTTGCCGTTTGCTAAACAGGAAGAGGTCGGAACACTACTACGAGAGATGCAGGAAAATGACATCATAGAACCGTCTTCGAGTCCGTGGGCATCTCCAATCGTCTTGGTTCGTAAGAAAGATGGCTCCACAAGATTTTGCGTGGACTATCGAAAACTTAACGACGTCACCAAGAAGGACAGCTACCCTCTTCCAAGGATAGATGACACCCTGGATACCCTTTCCGGTCATAAATGGTTCTCGACTTTAGATTTAAAGAGCGGATACTGGCAAGTGGAGATCCATCCCGAAGATAGAGAAAAAACAGCATTCACTTCCGGCCAAGGACTATGGCAGTTCAAAGTCATGCCGTTCGGGCTCTGCAATGCGCCAGCTACTTTCGAGCGCCTGATGGAGACCGTGCTAAAGGGTCTGACTTTTGAAGCTTGTCTTATTTACCTCGATGACGTCATAATAGGAGGGCGTACGTTTGAAGAACATCTTCAAAATATCCGGAAGGTGTTATCAAAATTAAGCGACGCTAACTTGAAGCTAAACCCTTCGAAATGCAAGTTCTTCCAGAAAGAAGTCAATTATCTGGGACACATCATCTCTGCAGAAGGTGTTCGTACGGACCCCGAAAAAGTGTCCGCCGTAAAGAATTGGAAACGCCCTGAAAACCTCCGTGAGCTGCGAAGCTTCCTGGGACTATGTACTTATTACCGAAAGTTTGTGGAAGGGTTCTCTAACATCGCAAGACCCTTGCACAAGCTAACAGAAAGTAAACAAAAGTTTCAGTGGACAAAAGAATGTGAAGATTCCTTCCTCCAGCTTAAAGAAGCTTTGACGTCTTCACCGATCTTAATATATCCACAACCGGACAAGCCATTTATCTTGGACACTGATGCCAGTAATGAGAGTGTCGGAGCAGTATTATCTCAGGAAATAGATGGCCAGGAACGAGTCGTATCTTATTGGAGTAAGTGTTTATCGAAACCGGAAAGAAATTATTGTGTCACTCGAAAAGAGCTACTGGCTATTGTGAAAGCCATCGAGCATTTCCATCACTATCTCTATGGCCAAAAATTTCTTCTACGTACCGATCATGCCTCTTTAACCTGGCTAATGAATTTTAGAAATACTGAAGGCCAGGTAGCCAGATGGATACAACGGCTCAACGAGTATTACTTTGACATCAGACATCGTAAAGGCTCCTCGCATGGAAATGCTGATGCCCTTTCAAGAAGACCATGCCCAGAAAATTGTCGTCATTGTTCCAGAGAGAGACCAAATATGACTATGCTATACGCCAGATAACTTCAACAGCGACGCCACCCGATCCCTGGAGTGACGAGAAAGTTCGAGAAGACCAGATGGCGGATCCTGATATTAAACCCCTTATAGAGTTTATGGAGTCCTCCAGCAATAAACCAAGTTGGCAGGACATCTCGGCTTATAGTCCTACAACTAAGCAGTGTATTGGGCCCTCTGGAATTCTCTACATCTCAGGAATGGTGTTCTATACCGAAAATTCGAATCAGAGGATGGAAAGACATTCAGGTGGCAATTAGTACTTCCTCGATCTCGTATCCCAGAGGTACTCAAAGAATTGCATGGCAGCCCAACAGGGGTCATTTCGGCGTCATGAAAACTTTGCACCGAGTTCGAGAGCGATTCTGCTGGGGTAAAGTGAGAGCTGACGTGGAACAGTGGTGCAAGTCCTGTGATGCCTGTTCAGCTCGGAAGGGGCCAAAGATACGTAGCCGAGGGAAGCTGCATCGCTACAATGTTGGAGCACCCTTCGAACGTATCGCTTTCGATATCCTGGGACCTCTGCCAAGGACTGCGTCTGGTAATAAGTACCTACTTGTTGTCATTGACTACTTCACGAAATGGCCCGAAGTGTACCCCATTCCGGATCAGGAAGCCCCCACCGTAGCGGAGGCTGTAGTGCAGCACTGGATATCGAGATATGGGGTACCTCTTCAACTTCATTCCGATCAGGGAAGAAATTTCGTCTCTGCGGTATTGAAGGGGTTCTGTGAACTACTCGGAATTGACAAGACCAAGACCACACCTTTGCACCCACAGTCAGATGGCATGGTGGAGAGGTTTAATCGTACCATCCTGAATAACCTCTCACTGATGGTCTCCAAGAACCAACAAGACTGGGACCAGAAAGTTCCTCTCTTTCTGCTAGCGTACCGCAGCGCCGTTCACGACTACCGGATATTCACCATCCCAGATGCTTTTTGGCCGAGATCTTCGTCTCCCTTGTGACCTGCTGTTTGGTCGCCCTCCGGATACACCTTCATCGCCTGAGGAGTACGTGCAGAATCTCCAGGCACGTTTTGAAGATGTACACAATTTGGCTCGAGAACGAATCAACCTGAGGACGGAGAAAATGAAGACTCGGTACGACACAAAAGCCACAGGACATCAATTCAAGGAAGGTGACAAGGTGTGGTTCTACAACCCGACTCGACGCAAAGGACTTTCTCCTAAGCTACAATCGCATTGGGACGGTCCTTATACAATTTTAAAGATAATAAACGACGTCGTAATCCGGATCCGTAAGTCAACGAATTCGAAGCCTAGAGTCGTTCATTACGACAGGCTTGCTCCATATTATGGCCATAATTCTTAGTGTGTCAATTATTGTGTAATTTATTTTGACCATGGTCTTGTATAAATAAGTTAGTGTGTAAATAATCTTGTAAATAATTTTGTTTGTTGTTTTGTAAGTGTTTATTTTCTACTATGCATTAGGTGTTTATTTTGTACTATGTATTACATGTTTATTATTGCATATTCATTTAATTGTTTTTAATCAATTGCTTTATTATTATGTTAACGTCTGATGAAGGGTTGTACTGCCCGGGACGTGCAGTTCTTGAGAGGGGGGCAATGTTACGAATTTAGTCTTATTCTAATTGTTTCTACTCATTTGTGTTCATTTCTACAGTTTAATTTGTCGTATCTAATGTGATTTCAACCCTGTTTACCTGTAATATCATTTCCACTGCATTGCACGGCCCCCATGCTTTAACATTGGTTTAAATGGTAAACTCGCCAAATATTGCAGCTAGCGCCAAGTTGGCGACGGATTTGGCGACTTAATTTTTGGCGCCAAATTTGGCGATATATCGCCAAATATGGCGATATGTCGCCAAATGTGGGCGATAAGCTTGGCGACCATGGCAACCCTGCTCCTAATAACCCTGTCTGGCAACCCTATCGCGGTATTGTAACCCTATTGTATTGAAATGTATTACTGTATTGAGCTTTTCTCGTACGCTCCGGATTTTTTCTAGACCTTTTCTATTTCTAGATTATTCTGGCAAGTGCAGGAGGTTTCTGACCGAAAGGTATAAAAGGGCCCGGGCCGGCTAGTCAGTTAGTCAGATCTCAGCTTTCATGCAAGTGATACCTCTCTGCTTGAGAAAGAGAGAGCCGATTGCATAGTGCGTGTGTTATTGCTTTTATTGAGTTATTATTTTTGTGCTGAGTGTTTACTATTGCTTTTGTTAGTGTATAACATCTGTGTTATCAGTATTTTCATTGATTGTACGTGAATTTCTCGAACTGTTCTACAATTTGTGGAGGACTGTTTTGGCAAAGAATAAAATTGTTTTGGATCCCGCTCTTCGGCTTCAATCATTTCGAACCCCCGAAAACGCAACAATATGTTATTTTATTTCTCATAATTAGACCTGTATGGAAGAGTGAGTGTACATTAAAGTCGCACTGTTCAGCTATACGAGGGCTTTTGGCAACGGACCACGTAATTTTGAACCATGGTCAAGTGACGCGGACAACACCTGAGCTGGCACCCCCTCTCCTCTCTCCTAACTACCACACCACACCAATAGACATGTATGGGATGAATTAAATAAAAATATAACTCGATATTTTTTTTTTATGTAGAGTGTAAAAACTACTCATTTGTGAATCTTTGCTTAAATAAATGGCAAGGAAAAAAATGTAGCTATATTTGTTTTCTGCTTCCAAAAAAACGTTTACCGGCATTCTTATTTGTGTATTGAGTCGGCTGTATTTCTATTGATGTACGAGAGAGGGAAATTATATTTGAATGTGTAAATGTAAGGCAACGTAATATTTGCAAAAAAATTATCGAAAATATATATTCTTACCTATACATTTTAAAAATACATTTATTTGAAGTTTCTTAGATGATAGAAATATATGTTTACTTTTAAAATGTAATAAAATATTCCAAATGTCAAACGATTTCAAGAATCATATATAGTAAAAACATTAGATAAAAATGCTATAAAATTTAATTTGCGAAAGCAAATTTTTTCTGCACATTATGTGCCAGTTATTACGTAAAAATTTTGATTGCAAACATATGAGAAAAATTTCCACACTGTATTATTCAAAGTGAGATTTTAACACAGAAACAATGTGTATATATAAATTTTAAATTATACAACTTTTTTTAAAAAAAAAATCTTGTTCTTGAAAAGGTTAATTCAAGTGTTTTAATTTATTTCACATTACTCTCATGATGCATGAATTTATATTTATTCAAAAAAACATTGTCAGAACCAAGGCCTTTTCCAACACAATGGACACAAATCAGTTTAAAGTTTTGAAGGTCAGTAAAATACGAGGCGCATCCAGAAAGTATAAGTTTCCCTATTAAAAAAAAACTCACACTTTTAGGAACATATTTATTGGCAACAAGTACAGCAATGCTTCAGCTATTTTTCAACATAGCCACCACCAGAATTGAGATATTTGTTGAATCGTGAGATCAACTTTTGTATCACTCTGTGGTAGAACTCTGCCGCCTGTGAATGGAACCAGCGTGTGACCGACGTCTTCAGCTCTTCGTCGTTGCCAAAACGCTCACCACAGAGGACAGGAATTTCTTGAGGTGCAAGAAAACGTGTAAATCGCTGGAAGCAAGATCAGAGCTGTAGGGGGCTGATCAAACAACTCCCAGACGAAATCCGTCAAAACAGCTGCTGTGCGTCGAGCCGTATGTGGACGAGCACAAACCTGCAGCAAACATTCCACGCCTTTTTTTAATGGCTCATCGCAATTTCCGCATTGTTTTAAGTAACGGTCAGCGTTTAGTTTCACCACGTGGAAGGAAGTCAATGAGCAAAATGTCCTTCCTGTCCCAGAACACCGTGCACATCGTTTTCCGTACCGACAGTGTCTGTTTGAATTTTCTCCTGATCGGAGATCCACTATGCCGCCAATGCACTGATTGCTGCTTGGTTTCCGAGGTGAAGTGCAAAATCCAAGTCTCATCACCGTGACAATCCTGTCGAGAAACTCGTTGCCGTCATCGTGATACCGTTGCAGAAATGCAAGTGCTGCTCCTAAACGTTGAATTTTGTGTTCGGGTATCAGGTTTTACGGCACCCACCTGACACACAATTTTTTGAACATCAAGTGCTTAGTGATAACCTCATGCAACAAGGATCGCGCTACCTGCGGAAAATGGCTGCTCAGCTCCGTAATCGGACCACTGCTACCATGCTCCTGGCACGAGGCGGGACCTGTCCAGCTGGCATATGACTGATACGTCATAGATCTGTTACGCATGCGCAATTGACACAGCTAATTGTTTACTTTAAAGAGGAAAACATCGGGAAACTTACTTTCTGGATGCGCTTCGTAAATAAAAGGCCTAAAATACTGTTTAGTCATTGTCTTGCATATATCATTCAGGTTAAATATTTTGAGAACAAAATCTATCCTATAACAGAAAGTAAATAAGTTGACATTAACTGGAATTAAAGTTTGCAATACTTATCTAATGTATTATCAATTTGTCTCTATTGAATTGTGTTATTAAAATTTACAATAAAAGTTTGTTAGTATATGTACATTGGTTCTCTCTTATCGATTTATGAGGACAATGATGGCAAACAAAGCAAATTCTGTTTTGTCATTCATGTAGTAAATATAACAGTACTTATATATTATTGCAACCTATTGGCAACATTATGTGAAACAAAGCACATGGTTGCCAATTCAACATGTACAACACATAGGAAATCACGACTGCCAACTTGACAAGTTATTAATAGAGTTGGTGATTGTTGCAATAACACATAAGTATTAATGTAACTCATTGGATATTATTGCCAACATGTACATTTGGTTGACAAATAAAGTAATTGCCAACCCATGGTCCCTATAACTGATAAGTATACAGATTTAGTAAATTCATACAAAAACTATGAGTTAAAAAAAAAGAAATTCAGTTTTTTTTGGTAATTTCAGAGCAATGTATCTCCCTAAGAATTAAAATAATTTTTTCAAAAACTATAAATCACTGATTTTGATGTTCAAGTTTCCAGTCAATACCAAACTTGGAAAAGGAGAGCAGCTTCACTGTTATATATTATCCAAACAAAAACTGAAAAGTGTATAAAACAACCAATACTGTGTAAATTACTTTTCAATCTTAATGTAATAGAATTTAGGCTACAATAGAATACAAATTTTGATTGTTCTAATTGAAGGAAAATTCTCTAATTTTAGTGCTTGAGTAAATGTTTTATTAACATCAAAGAATTTTTTGTTTAAAAAATACATAATACATTTCCTTACATAGTATATATGTAAATTTTTTTTAAGTATGTCAATTCATTTTTAAGAAGTATTCAATAATATTCATGTTCTTAAAGTATAAAATTGATAAGTTGTTGAAAGATATTAAAAAATTGTGAAAAATAACTTTGTGCATAAATGAACTTTTTTTTTAGTTAGTACTAAACAAAAATTATCTACATCCTCAAATTGTCTAATTAATAGACAACATCAAACTTTCCCAGTGGCAATATTTCTATAATGACAGAATCAGACTTTATGGACGCACACTCTAATAAGTGCAATGTTTCTAAGAGGGAAATGTATGTCAGGTTGATCAAGTTGAGTTAAAATTGAAAAAGAATCTAATCTACCATCAATTCTTATCCACACTCCCGATTCTCAAAATGTTTTTGTGAAAAATATTGCCATCCATTCTAAGCTGCACCCTGAATTCTCTACACGTTTTTGAGGAAAAATAAAAAATTGTGTAAAGGGTTCATTGAGAAATTAGAAAGAAAAAAAACTTTAATGAATTTAACCAGTATGAAAAATTTCAAACACATAAATGAACCTACTCTGTCTCTCAGTACCATGTTTTGAAAATGATTCGTCACTCCCATTTGTCACAGCTGACTTCAGATTTGGTGCTGGTGTTGCCTTTTTCCCACACTGTGACATATTTCATGTTATCCAATGCATTTGTTATGCAACATATTTTTAAAATAAAGAATGTAAAAGAGTTATTAATGAATGATGAACATTTACAAGCAAAAATTATATCATTTTGCTTACACTATCGACATGTATTTGTTTCATCTGTGTCAAATTTTCAGTGGCCCTTATTCTGTGTTATAAAATTGCCTCCCTTTTCATATTTGCAACATAGTGAACGTCTTGATGCTATTACTGGTATTTTTTATGTTTAGGATAGAATGAATTACTGGAGCTAATTGTGCAATAGAATGGACAGTTACATTTCTCCTTTTGATAGAGGCTAAAACTCAATTTCTTCCATCCAACAAAGGTTTTGCCTTTGTTTCTAAGCCGCACCCGATTTTCAGAAGCACTAACACTGAAAAAAATAGTGTGACTTAGATTCGAGTAAATACTGTATTTCTATATATGAGACACAGTCAGACAACACCAAAATAAAAGAAATATGATTAAAAATGTTTACAATCAAGACTGGATTCTTGTATAATATTTAGTAGTAAGTGAGGAAAGTAAATCTTCATATCCAAATTCATTGAACAACAATCAGATTGATAAAACAGACACAGAATACAAGGAAAAATAAAAATATAGATTATCTATAACCAGAAAAATTATACTATTAATTAGGGCTTACTTATTTCTGGTTTTCTCTTCCTGAAGAAACAACATATCAGCATGTAAAATACAATAATTGACACCATTTTCCACATCACTCTGGAGGTATAATACACAGATGCATTATCCCTTTGAACCTAATAGGAAAGACAGGTTCTCCAGTAGTTTTATACTTTTTATACAAACATAGTTGATAATAAACAAAGTCATTTACTGTACTAGACATTTCTATAATGCTTCAAACAAGAACAATTAGTATTAGCCTGTCAATGAATAAGTTAGCCAAGATTTTGTCAAATTTTATTTACATAAAAATAATTAAATTTAAAATTCCATTATTTTAACACATAGAAAATAAAACCATCTTCTCTTCCTTAGACTGTAGGTCACAATTTTAATCTTTTTTTCTTCAAAAAACAAGACACTTTACGAATGTTATTGTGTTCAAACATACATGGAAAAGTTTCTTTTTTATTGGTTGCATGTCCCTGCCTTTGAATTAATAAAAATGTATGACACATTACTACATTAAGTACTGTATCATGTCCTTTATAAAAAAAAAGTATAATTTTCTAGAATAAACACATTTATAAAACTGATGAAAAAAAAATTCCTAAAAAATTATATGACTATTTTCTGAATAGCATTTCTTTTGTAAAATACAAAAAATGCACAAACATGAACAAGTGAGAAATTATAACCACAGATTCCTTTAATAAAATACAGGTACAAAATACACTGGATCAAAAAATACAGCTCCAATAAGACAGTCTTTTCATATTACAGCTTTATCAACAGCAAATTTTACTATAATGAAGCAACTGTAGGATATAACTTAACTCAGTGGTGCAACAGCCCATGAAGGCCATGGACTACTGTGCCCAACTCAGTATATGTGACCTCGGGCCCAGATGTCCTTAGCAGATGTTCCGGTCACGTGGTCAGTCTGACACGAAATCCCCAGTGTTAAATTCCCAAGAAAGCTTGGTATTCATTTATCGACCCACTCATGGGATGAAAAGCCGAGTCAACCTTCCCCAGCACGGGGTTTGAACCTGGGACCTGTGGTGTGGAAATGTGATGTACTAACCAGTCAGCCACTGGGCTTCACTGCAGGATATAGCAAGTTAAAAAATACAGCTCTAACAAAAATAGTCATTCCATACTTCTATTTTACCTATAAAGATAATGTTATATATATCATAAATTTAAATAAATTTAAACACTGGTAATGACAGTTTCAATTCAGATTCACTAATGAATATTATATACATTTAGTAAGAATTTTTAACATTACTTTAAACACAAATTTCCCAGATTTTTATACATACAAGTGCATAAATTTCTATAAGAGACTAAAAAATAAAACTAAGTGTGTGTTGTGGTACATAGATACTGGAGTTCAAGTTTGTCTTTCTCTTGATTTATTCATAACATTTCGATAAACTTCAATAAAACAAAACTTAATAATTTTACAAATATTAAATCCTCAATTTAACTATTAGACTGAAATTATTCTAGAAAACAATGGCACTTCTAGAAGCCGAAGCCAAGATCAAGATTTTAAATAAAAATAACCGTGATAAACAACAGCGACCAAATGCACTGAAGCCAAGTTTTCAATTGTATTTGATCTGCTACATTTCGTTTTCGTCAGGAAGCACCCCACGTGGGTCTGAGCGCAGTGACCGATACGCTCCGCCCACGCAGGGGACGATAATTCACAACAGAGACAATTGTTAAAAATATTTTAAATTAACCTACTTATATTATTTGATGTAGAATTTTGAAATGCATTGTAATGAATTAAACTGTTATTCATAACTATTAAAGGACACTATGATATACAAGCATTTTTTTTTTATGTTCCAGAGTCTAAAATTCTATCCAGCTGATTTTAAGAATTAAAAAATATTACAATGCAATGTTTTAAAAATAATAAAAGCTAAATTGATTAAAAAATCATTAAATTAAATATCTCTGTTCTCAACTAGACATGCCATTCTAACAATGGGACATAGCATTGCATGTACTACAGAAATATTAAAATAGTCCACCAGGTACACATTGTATTATTTCATACATTTGCCATTGATTCATTTTGATATTTTTTCTGTTTATAAAAATAAACTAGATTATTCAAAAGTATGCATAAAAATGCTTAAATGATTTTGTTCTTTTGGAAGGCAAATTTAAGTGTTGCAACTTCGCAGTTATATTTAAATAAATTGTAGCAAGTAAAAGAAATAAGTAAAATTTTATGATAGTGATTCAATTTAAGCATAAAAAAAAGGAAATACCTGTTAAGGATATTTTAACATATTCAAAATGTGACAAACTTTGTGTTAGGCTTAATTATCAAAAATTTTAATAGCATAAGTACTTTTCCTATTTTGTAGGCGTACACAATAGTCGCCAAAAACGATACAACAGACTTAAAAACAAAATTTTCTGTTGGTAACCATTAACAGCCCCATTTCCAAAACAAGTCATTTAAACAATATTAAAATGCTAATGAATTTAAAAACAGCCTTAGAATAAATATTGATTAATACTTTGGTACTTGCATATTATCACAACGATCACCAACCTTAAAGATAACTCTCCAAGTTGCAACCACAATTTTACATGTGTTGTTTGCAATGAATTCGTAATCACATACTTCGTTTCATATAATGTCACCAATAGGTTGTGATAATACGTAAGTACCAACACCTTTTGTTATGTGTATACTGTGTGTTGTCGCTAAAAAAAATCTGCTTGGTAAGATTTGCAGCGGTGAAATGGAAAAGTACTATAGTTTACTAGACATGAAACACAAGACAATGATAAAAACTTACATATTAACTAAATATTAAGCCTAAATGCTTTTAATAATTGATACTTCTGAAAAACTTACAACTAAATTTTAGAAGTTGAAAAATATTTTTGTAACAGTAATAAGAACCAAATTACCTTTTAAAGAGATGAACAAAATTGTTCATTTAAAAAAAAAGTTAAACTTCACTGATAAATGTAACCATAATGGTTACAATTTTAGAAAAACTTTATTTTTTATCATAGAGGTTTCTTGGCAGCATGCCTTTTGAAACTTTGGATTAAGTACACTTTGGCAACCGAGTCGGCAATTTTTTGTAAATTTCAAATTGTTTGTGTGCTGCAATAAAAGTAATTTTATCAATGAATTTATAAACTTAAAAGAAACATGATGGAATGATTTGTTATTAAAGTGAATATTTATACTTACATATAGTATTGACATCTCTTGAAGAACTCCCTTTTTTTATGCAGTTTAATTTTTCACTATGCTCAAGTTCTGCAAGAAAAACATAATCTATCAATGCATTTATGAGTTCAAAGTATCATAGCTACATTATTTGTTGTTAAAATGAATGCTTTATGAAATTTACTTACATAGTATTGGCACCTTTCTCAAAAAACTCCCTCTTTCCACTTTTTTCCTCCATTATGTAACATCAGATAGTTTCTGTTTTTTTAGAAGGCCAGCATTTTTTTTGTTGTTGCTGCTGAGATATAATATTTTTGTTTGATGGAAAATTTTCATCACTGGATAGAGACAAGCCAAGTTTTGAAACCTTCAAACTATTCGTACAAGATTGCAATAATTCATCCAAATGAGCTATTCCTTCTTCTGTGTTTATTTTTTTTCTTGCACCTATTAATATCTCCAAATTTTTATCAATACGTTTCATTTTTTCTTCTGTAGTCATGTTTTTTGCACTTGTTAATATCAGCAAATTATCATGTTTTGCTTTTTCTTTTTTGCTGATCATATTTATTGCAATTGTTAATAGCTGGAGATTATTATCATTACATTTCATTCTTTCTTCTGTATTTGTCTTATTTTTTGCACTAGTTAATATCTGCAAATTATCTCCATTGCATTTACTTATATTTGTGTTTGTCATACTTTTTGTACTTGTAAATATTTCCAAATTATCATCATTACCCTTTGTTCTTTCTACAGTGTTTGTCATATTTCTTGCATTTGTTAATATTTCCAAATTATCATTATATTCTGTTCCTTCTACAATGTTTGCCATATTTCTTGCTCTTGTTAATATTTGCAAATTATCATTATTATGTTTCCTTTTTTTGTGTGGGTTTGTTGTATTTTTTGGACTTAATTCACAGAAATTATCATCATTACATTTAATTCTTTCTATATGTTTATCACTATGCAAAACAGTTTTGTCAAGTTTAAAACTTTGCCTTACATTATAAAGATCCTTATTTGTTAAAATCCCTAATCTTTCAGTACGGTGACATTTCTTTTGAATATTTTCTATAATTTTATTTGATGATACCCCAAATTCCAGGAGAGAAGCCAAATTTCTTCTATCTTCCTGATGAAGTCTAAGTTTATCTACTTGCATTTCATGACCAGCATGCACAGATTGGTACTCAACTGTTATTTTAATTGCTTCTTCTTCTAGTTCTCGGGTACACTTCATAAAGGCAGGACATGTTATTCCACATTTCACAGACCCGTCTTTTTTCGCTTGGCGTTTTCTTTCTGTTTTAAATTTTGCAATACCACTCCTGTTACAAATATAATAAGTATACTGCCTGTTCTTCGCTCCTTTCCTGGCACCACCATTTTTGACAAAGGACGATTTCGTTCTTACTTCTTCTTCCCTTTTCCATTGTTCAAAACCTTCATCAGTGTTAAACACATGTTTTTCATGTTTCAATTGTATATCTTCATGATATTCTTTGTAGTGTTCCTTCAACTCTTTCATATTTCGAAACTTCTCATCACATAACGCGCATAAGCGTTTTCCATCGCTAACTTTTATTTTTTCAGACAAGTGCTTATCAGTCATTTTTTAAAAAAGTAGTCAATTGTAAAAAAATCTGGCTTATTTACAACTAGAATTCTTAATCAAAGCTCCTCCATTAACGGTAGAATTTCTTAAAGGGAACTGGAATCTGGTCAGATTCCTCTGTCCCATATGTGGCATGACATGAGCATTGCGTTGTTCGCTTGGTTTGGTGGGAGAGGAGGTGTGGCCACTAGGAGGAGGGACCAATAGCGTGAAGGCGCACTTCGTCGGCTGTGGAGGAGAATTCCAATTGGGTTGTGAGCTCAGGACTTTGAGAGTGAATGTAAAATTGCATTTAGAATGAAATATTGAATGTAAAATTGCCCGAAAGAAAAAATTAAGTCATGGAAATAACACAGGTATTTTATTAGGATTGAGCTGGAAATAAATTAAAAATTTAATCCCAGATCGCTTCTAGTAACATACATGCTTGTTTTTGAAAATCTTTGGTTTTCTTTAGTTCTGGGAGTATTTGTTTAAGCTTTGGAAATTGTTTAAAGATATTTGAAACTATTTTGAATAAACTTATTAGATCTTGGAAATCAGATGAGCTAATTTCATCTGTGGGGGGAGCGATTGGGTGACTTTGTCTTTCCGAGTTAGTTCTATTGGTATTAGTGGTTTGAGGGTCGTTACTTATGGGTTTTCCAGAAACCATGTTGGCGAAGGAAATTCCTTCAACAACATTGTTGCTGGTGAAGACTTTGTTGTTTCGATTTGCTATTGGGGTGCCTTTTTTGGGCTTGGGGAACTTGGGGCATTTTGTGTAGCAGGCAGTAAGCTCCTCCGTGAACGGATGATTTTGTCAAAAGGCGTCTAGGCTGCACCAGCAGCCTTCTATCCTCTATCTAGAAATGCGATGTTCGTGGTGTTAGAAGCTTGGGTTTGAAGAGAAGGGCGTGACTTCAGGAGAGGAGGTCCAATGGGAGTGCAGGTAACATCGGCTATGGAAGTGATCGTTGATTGGAGGATGGTAGTGAGCTTTTAAGAGTAAAATCATGGTTGTGGGAATAGAAGTTAACTTTTAAAAAATAAAAAGAAAGTATAGATAAAAATTAAGGTGAGGATTTTACAATTTTAAAAAATAATTAGGAGAGAATTTAATAGGTTGGGATATGTAAGAGTAGGGAAATTTAGACATTACTCATTATTTCTTCTGCCAGAAGGCAGGTTTTTTCTTCGTCGGAATTAGAATTTTTAAATTTGGAGAAGAGATTGAGGATTTTAGGGTTTTTCTTAACTAATTTTGAGATAATATTAAAGAGCTCTAAAACTTGTGCAAGATCTGAAGTATTATTATCTTGGCTAAGGAATTCACGTGTAGAGTCTTCCTTTTTATAATTATTATTTTCGGGTGGGGTTTGGCTGGAGATTTCCCCACTAACAACGTTAGCGAAGGAAATTCCCTCTTTGGTCCATTTACTGACGAAATTTTTCTTTTTAATTGAGTCTGTAAAAGCGGTTCCTTTCTTAGGCTGGGGGAATTTGGGGTATTTTGTATAACATGCCGAGTGACCGAAGTCCTGGCAGTTAATACAAAATGGGTTTGTTATACTCTCTTTGATGTGACAGTTTTTGGTGGCGTGCTCTTTTCCGCACTTTAGGCATCTTGGCTTCATGAAGCAGTTCGCGGCTGTATGGAAAAAATTGTTACAGTTGAAGCATTGGGTTATTCCTCTAACGAGGTAACCTTCTACTTTCACCTGTAAGTAACTCAAGTGGGCTAGGTCACAAATTTTGCTATTTTTATCATTTCGCGGGAGAATTACTAGGAAATAGGGGAGTTCTTTTTTAGTTCTTTTAGAAATAAGTTGCGTGCAACTATCTATAACGAAGCCTTCATCGGCTAGATCTTCAGTTATATCTTCTATTTTTGAGGAACTAGGGAGACTTTTTATAACTGCTTTAATCGATTTATCAATATTGCGTTTAATAATATAGAATTCGAAATCTTTATCCGACTCCAAGAAGTGGATAAGATTTCGGTATTCTTCGTGATCGTTAGTGAACATTTTAACTACATCATTGACTGTTCTATTTCTAATATTGGGGAATTTTTCGTTAATAGATTTAATTTGTTCTCTGAAATTCTTTTTAATTTTTAACATGATGGGGTGGGGAAGTTTGATCTTGGGAGTAACTACTTCGGCAGTTACTTGGTTTGTAGTCGGGAGTGGATGTTCGACGTCCTGTTCTAAATCTGAGAAATTATTGCTCGTTACTATGGGGTCTTGGGATGAAGTGGGGGAGACAGGTCTAGCTGTCTTTTTAGGGAAGATAAACTCTTCCGTGGATTCCTTGCCTTTATTTTTGCGTTTTTTACATAGTTTTATATTCTTATTTCCTTTCTTATTGGTTAATTCAGGAGGGGGGACTTTTAAATTAATTTCCTCTTCTACCGAAGTAGTGGGAATTTTATGCTCATTGCAATCATTTCTGGTGCATGGGGGGAGGGTTTTAAGCTCACTTACCATTTCCTCCTTTCTCTTGATCATGGCTTGTGTGCTCATCCGGTAGAGTTCTGTGAAGGAATTCTGTGGGCTGGGCGAACGTCCGTCGTGCAAAGACATATGCAGGGCTGAGATACCTGTTACGGTTTCTCTAAGTTTCTCGCAGGCGGCAACTTGAGCTTGTCTTGTCGGCGAAACTTCCATATTCTCGCTAAAATCACTCATGATTGTCGGTCCGGTCTTGGAGCTCAATCGTGCGTGGTCTCCACTTTTTAAAAATCTAAATCAAAATAGTAAGCTCCTCCATTCGGCTCGCTCTCTTTCTTATGCACCAATTTCTCGCATCAAACTTTATTCGAACAATTGTCTCAGCCAATCAGAATGCAGTCACTATTCGGCATGAAAACTCCACATTCGCGCTTCCACATCTACTATACAACTACGGTGACTACGGTGAGAATTCTGGGCATATGGCTCGCGAAGCGAGCCTCCATCCCATATCCGAAATATAGATGTTGAACGACTGTAAATTGTGTCCTGCTAGCGTGTAGCAAGCAGCTGATTGGTCGAGCCAATCGTTATAGTAATTTTCTGGGTCGTACGGATTTCTGTGATCTTGGCAGAGCTGAAATGGTGCTCTCTTATTGGTGCATGGCGGGTGATGAAATCGACTCTCATAGGCTGCTCAAATCTCTCAGAAAGAAATTTAAGACTAAGGGGGAGGGGCAAGCCCAGATGGTGGGAATACGACAAAATATTAAAAGTTAAATATAAAAATAAAGGATTAAAATTTTAGCATATGTTGTGCAATAAAATTGCACAAAATAAATATTTTAAGGTGGGTTGTAAGAGTCGAGAAGAATTCTTCTCGGTCTTTTAGTTGAATCTTGAGGATTATAGATATTTAAGTTTAACATATTACTATTATTAGTGAATTGCAGAGAGTTAGAGAACTTTTTTGCTATTTTCTGAATGTAGGATTTAAAACTATTGATTTTAATGGCTTTCCGAATGTCGTCATTTCTCATGTACCTGGAGGCTTTAACAATCATTCGGATTGTTGAATTTTGTAGAGTATCTAGGATATTAATATTAGTTTTAGCGGCGTATCCCCACACTGGGCACCCATATGATAAAATGGGACGCATAACGGATGTGAATAAAATCACTTTATTATTTCTAGATAGTTCGGAATTCCGGCCAATTAGGGGGAATAGTTTAAACATTATTTTCCGGAATTTTTGACGCGTGTGTTGAATGTGTGTTTTCCAAGTGAGATTTTTATCAAACGTAATACCGAGGTATTTAGTACTTTGAGACCATGGGATTGTTGTGTTGTACATTTTAGGTGGTGGTGGAATTTTGCGGTTTTTTTTTAGTAAATAATACGGCAGCAGATTTTTCAATATTAATGCTGATTTTCCACCGGTCGTAATATTTTTCCAGTAATTTTAGGTGTTTGTTTAGTGCAAATGTGACTGATGTGATTCTCTTAAATGTGGTGTGCACAGCTGTATCATCTGCATACAAGTTAAGTTTAGTGAGTGTGTATTCTGGTATGTCGTTGATGTAAAGATTAAAGAATCTACTATACAAGATATAAGATTGAGCACTGTATGAATGAAAGGCACTGGGATAGTTCATATTCCTCCGTCCTTTATCTGGTAATAAAGTAGGCCTAGTGTTGTGAGCATGAATGAAGTTGGTGGGCGTGGATTCAATGTCAATGACCAATGGGGTGGCAGGAACCTTGCTGAGGGTGAGAGGCTTGGATTGGCTGTTGGGAGTGAGCTTGGAGTAAAGAATTGAATTAAATAGAGTCAATTGAAATATAAGAAAGAACTTAAAGTATGGGTGGAAATTAAAAGAATATCTAAAAGAGAAATTATGTGAGGTAAATTAACACTTGTCAATCATAGCTTCTACAATTAAGCAGGCTTGATTATCACTATTATCGGCATTTTTAAGTTTAGGTAAAAGTTGCAATATTTCTGGAGATCTTTTTAAAATTTTAGAGATTAGACTGAATAGTTCGATAATTTGGGCTAAATCGTTATTATTATTATCTTCACTTTGGATTCCTTGGAATTTGTTATTATTATCTGTTTTGCTTGGCTTCTCAGATATAAGATTGACGGCAGCAAGCGACTTAAATACCCTCAGATAATATCATAGTGAAGTACACAGTAGGGGCAGACTGTCTTCAGTAGGGATAGACAACGTTTTTGAGAAGAGTGCCACTGATGATAAAAAAAATAACTATGCGACTTTTTTTTTACCAAGTCATCTACATTAGGATTAGCTCTTACAGATGCTAACAAAACTAGGTTATTACAGGTGCATATTAGCTAGTTTTTAGTGATATTTGAATTATTATATTTATTAGTTTTCAGTGATATTTACTTTATTACAGTAAGCATTTATTCACAAACATATTTTGATTCAAATTTTGAGGGTTTTTTGACTGAGACAACCCCATTTCAATAAAATTGTAAAAAATGGTTATTTATAGTTATCTTTTTATTTACAATTTAAAAAAATTTTAGTAAGTCTTCGCGTGCCACTATTACAACTCCCCAGTGCCATATTGTGGCACGCGTGCTGCGGGTTGGCCACCCCTGGTCTAGAGAGAGACGACTAAAAGTTCTTTCTCTTGCTAGTGGTTGGCAAGATCTGGGTTCAGCATCTGCGTGGAAGATGTCTGTATTGTTTAATTTGATTTTTTATAAACGCCATACTCTGAAGCAACGTGAGGGATATTTGCGATGGAACTCGTAATTTTTTACCTCGGTCAAGTGTCGAAGACGACACCTGAGTTGGCATTTTATTCTCCAACCTTCCCCACCATACTAACGTTAGGATGTAGAGCCTCGACAAATGTAGCGTCCATCACCCTCTCTGCACGGTGGGTTTTCAGTGGCACTCGAACTTACGTTTTGCAGACCACGAGTTTGCAGTCTTGACCACTTGGCCACTGCCAAATGTACTGAAATGGTTAGGGTACTTTTGCACAATTAAATCACATTGTTCAGGCGTAAAAATTTTGCTGAGAATGTAAATTACTCATATAAATCCACCTTGAAATGTAGAAATATCAGAAATAGTCTAGAAAATTTTAAAATTACGAAAAATGCATATATCCTTGCTTTCAAAATTTTCTGATGCCATATTTGGCAAGCTTTATTACAAAGTCTGCAGATGGCGCCACCTGTATGCAATCTACGTACAAAAGTTTTAAAACGTTACTTTGGAATAAAATTACCGAATAAACTGCTTAAATACACATTAATAATACTAATTTTATGAAAAAAAATATTTTGCTACACGAATAATGACTTTAATCACTTCAGAAACATTAATTCAGCTTTTTTTAAATGAAAAGGGGGGGGGGAATAAAGCAACCCTAAACTAACGTCAAGAAACCACTCCCCATGACATCCTTTCGAAAAGGCAACGGTCAAGTGACCTTGAGAGCAGCTGACTGTTACTTTTTGCTTAAATTTTAGAATGGCCAGAAAAAGGAGAATTGCTTGCACATGACACAGCTGTGGAATGAGGGGGAGAGGGGGACTCTATTTTTAGCACTGATAGGGAGTTATTCTGAGAAACAATCTCGATATGGGATGGAGGAACGCTTCACGTTCCATTTCCCAGTGACATCCAGCGTTGTTTTTTTATTCTGAGAAAGTGGTCTTCAAACTTTTTCTGCTCACAGAACCCCAAGAACACGGGTGGCCAATCTTTTTGGAAAGAGTGCCACAATTTGATAAAAAATAATTTTGAGTGCCGCTTCCAACATGTCCATCAAACAAATATGGAAACGTAAAAAAAATGTCACTTGTAGGCTTATTGTGGAATTTTCACGCAATACATTGCAGTCAGAGATTAGCTCATATATGATATAATTATAGGTTAAAACGATTTTTGTGTCTCATAGAAAATTACAAGCTATTTTACAACCTTCTTCAGTTGGAAAAAAACGTATTAAAAAATTAGAGATTTACAGACATCGTTAGTTTTTGTTTTATGCCTTTACAAATTTTAAATGTGTTTTTCTCAGATTTTCATTTTGGTAGATATGAAAGGGTATTCTATTCAGTAAAAAAAATTTCTGTTCAAGATAATTTTGAAATTTTTTGAAGATATATATATATATATATATATATCTGTTCTGTAAAAGCTTTATATAAATTTAGATCTGAGAATTCTAGCTAGTTTCTTAAAACATTTAAATTAATATTTTAAAAATGTTCATATTTCTTCCAGGTTTCCAAATTTAACAATATTCATGCTTTTTTTCGGATTATCTATAAGAAAAATTGTTAAAATTCAACAAGGAAACAGGTTTTAATTTCATCCCAACTTAAGGAAGCGTAATAAAAAGGAAGCTTACTTTGGAAATTAATTCGATAAATATAATATAGTCGGCCTTCTATTTTGCGAACCTCTTATCTTGCGAATTTCTCTATTTCGCGAACTTTTTCCTGGAACCGAGAACATTTTATGATTTTCTTCGTCAAATAACTTCCGAATACATAAGGGCATTTTCCATTTATCGAACTTTTTCTCTCTTGGGATTCGATTTTTTTCTCTGTTTTTGAAATATTTTTGGATCTTCGTGTGATGTAATGAGCAAGTAAAATCGTTTGAAACGATTAGACTTGAATTGTGTGAAAAAATACGCCTGATGAGGTATTTCGTGCACCGCAAAGATGCGAGGAATGAGCGAAAACATTTTTTTTTAAACGAAAAAACTCAAACAAAATTAATAGACTTAACCAGTAGTTTAAAATTAAAGGACACGCATTCTTAAAATTACTGGTCATAAAATATGCATGTTTAAAATTACTTGTAGGCTTAAAATTGGAAAATTTTATTAAAATTCGTTAATCATAATACAGTCGCCCAGCCAGTATGGTGGCTATGACCCTCGGCTTGTAACCGAGTGTGTTCGAATCCCGAGTAAGACTTGGTTGTATCTTCGGGAAAGAAGTCGGTCTTTCGCCTGAAATGGATCCCCGTCTCGAAAGGAACAGCAGCGCACCTCTTCTTGTTATATGCTGGGATCATCATTTGTAATAAAATCTGTATTCTTTTGTGGTTGTGTTATATGTGTCTGTTCATCTATCTCACCTCTTTCGTATGTATCCCAGTAATAAACACACAACAACAATCATAATACAAAAGTACTTTTTTAAAGTTGAAAATACTGAGTATATATTTCTTGACAAAGTTGTTTTTTTCTCCTGCTTTCCTAGCTAAATTCTCTTTGATAGGTAAGAAATGTAAAATAAATAGATATTAACTTACAAAAAAGGTGTGTGAAAAATTAATTTTATAATATTGTAAAGTTATGTGAATTAAAAATTTGTTTTAAGTTGTTTTTAAAATATATTGAAAAATAAATCACCATTTCACGAAATTTTCCAAATAACGAACTTTTTTCAGGTTTAGCGATAACTGTAATTTAGTGAAATTTTTGTCATATTTTCATGCGTATCGGAATAATAACATTTATTGGCAAAACGAGAAATAAATGTGTTTGAAAACAGAATTATACAAACTCTATTTGTGAAAAAATTTCTCTAGGTTATTTTCTTAGAAAAAAGTAACATTTTCTTGTGAAAGACTCAAATTGAAAATGATTATTTCCCTGATGAGTATTCTTACATAGCAATTTCAAATACAATTTGTATCTAAGATCTAAGCAGAAAGAAATTTATTACATACACATCAAACAAAAAAATGTGAATTAAATACGCTAAGACAAATAAAAAAGATATATCTACAAAAATAAAACTGGAGGTCTATCAAATCCTTCCTCCAAAAATTAAAACAATTTTTTTAAAATTCTATCATTATTCTTAACCCTATGGGCATTGTTTATGATACCCAAGAAAATGTAAACGTACTTGTTCATTCACTCGTGGATATCCCAAAATATTTGTACAGATTTTAAAAAAAAGACTGCGCACCCATTTCCGCGGCAATTCTAAAAGACAGCACACTTATACAAAACTTCCTTTTTTCCCCTTGTTTATTTTACTGCAACTGCGCATGCGTTCTGATACCGACTATATCCGTCAATCATTTCTTAAACACACCTAGTTGCTATAGTAACGAAGGGTTACCTTTTTACAAACATTATTGCTTTGACGTCACCCGAGTTGCAAACAATGCCATCTGTCGGATAAAGGTAGTTTTTGAAAGTATGGCCGTTGGCCTTAAACGACGATCATCTGAAGAATGTATTAATAATGAAAAAAAAGCAAAAATTATTGGGGCAATTTAATAAAGCAAAAGTTTTTAAGCAATTGGTGGACCCTAGTTTTTGTAGAATTTAGGATCAGGTGGGGGAAAGTGGGGGTATATTTAAGAACACCTGTTTTTTTCTTTTTATATAAAGATATTTAGTTATTTCCTTTTTAGAGACATACATTGAGATTATAGTAAATATTTTTTCATTTTAGTTTCTGAAGTTTTCAACAATTTGATGTTTATTAAGTTTCTTGATATGCTGTTTGCAAATGGTTTATTAGTTTAGGCTGCTGGTGAACTTTTTTCTAAAATCAATATTAACTGGCAAATATTATTAATTTTAGTTCAGACTTGTAGAACAATTTCTTAGGAACACATCCACATGAAAAGTTAAGAATAAATTTTATAATTCTATTTATCATGAGTTAGTTTTTTAGGTGAGGTAATTTGGGGTTATGGTTAGGCTTAGCTTAAGTGTTCTATGATAGGGACATTTTTTACCTCTACGTTAACTTTAGCAAATGTCTAATGCTCTATATTTTATAATAAAAGGACTAAAACAATTAATTTACTTAGTATTTATTCACTAGGTAGTAATTTTAATACTGAAAAACATTTTACAACCATTAGATGTTGGAGTGTTCTCTCCAATGAAAAAAGTTTGGAAGGAGAATTTGAAACATTGCTTTTTTTAGAGAAAGCAAATTACAAAATATTTCTACATTATAATTTCCATTTCTCTTGAAAAAGTTGTTTGAAAGAATGAAACCAGAAAATGCAGTGAATGGATTTAACGGATCAAAACTTTGTCCTCTGAACAGAAAGGCCATCCAACATGGTATTCTCATTACAGATAAAGGAAACAACCAAGAGCATATAGTACATGAACAGATTTTACCACAATCATTGCATATTCTGAAGCTCTGTGTCGCTCAACTCACCTTTAAAAGATTTTAAGAAACCAATAATACAAACTCTCTCTCCCACCCCATCTGTGAAAACAATTTTAGCCTTTGAGAATTCAAAGAGAAAGCGGAAACGAGTAAAGAGCATGACTGGTGAGGTTTTAACATACGAAAATGTTTTGGAAAGATTAACTGCTGAAGAAAGTGACCGTAACAACAAATTCCATCAAGTAAATATACAGAAGGATGTAAAAGATACAGAAAGTTTTAAAGTAAAGCAAGGATCATGGGTAGAAAGGTTCAGTACTGGTCAAGAAGTCAATCATCTAAATTTATTGGACAAGTGATAGAAATTATGAGTTCCATCACAGAAAATATCTGACCAAGTAATCATTGGAGGAATATTACACTTTTCCTGCTATTGATGAAGGTTGTGTAGATTTTAGTGATATATGCTGCATACTACGTGAACCTAACGTTGATAGCCGTGGTCATTGTTTCTTTAATTAAATATTTTGTAAAAAAAAATTTTTTTTGCCCATTTGTACCATTAAATATAATCAAGGTACATTTATTTCAGAAAGAATAACTACATATTTTTATTTAAATACACACCAATTTTAGAACTACCCCTCCCCCCCTTTCCCCCACCATGGGGTAAACTGGGGGTATCAAAACATACTCTTTCAAATGTGTCACTGTGAGAAAACAATCTAACAAAATGGAATGGCCATGTTTCATGTTTAATCTATATGAATCCAATGTATATAAAATGCATCGAAAGTTTCATTAAAATTAATTTTATAGTTTGATTTTAGGACCTTTTCTAAAAAAAGCTTGATTTTATCCCCACCTGACCCTATGCTTTTTTGTAGTGCATTTTTAAATAATTGAGGAGATTATGTGTTCCCTCAAAACAGGAAATTCAATTTTGCAATAAATATGTTTTGCCAGAAATTTTAAAAATTGTCTTAATTTAGACTTAAAAAAATTAAATTCATTTCTGCGTTTATTGCAATAATTTCAATATGTATATAACTTTGATAATCGGAATTCCCCCACGAGGGGCTGCTATGAGTCGAAATCACTGCAAAGTAGCAAGTGCTGGGAGGCCAGATTTGTTCCTGTTTAGAATTCGACCCTGAAACGGCTTGGGATTTTTATACGAGTCCCCCCTGACCGGATGTGGTGAAATTCCTTTTGGTGGAGGGGTGTCAAAAAAGTTCCCGCGTTAAAAGTTCACTAAACCCATAAATTTTAAGGTGGTGTAACACTGCGACGGCCTCGGGACCAATCAGAGAAATTATACTGGACAAGACAAAGAGTCCTGCTCTAGGAATTTTGGGTGACAAGGTGCTGAATAAAAACGGCACGCACCCGATTTTAGATACGGAGAGCCGATCCCAGAGCTACAGAAGAACCATACTCCGAGATTCCGGGCGTCGACCATGTCCTTCCCCCAGCACCCTTCCCCTCTCAAGCTAAGTTAATCATTTTGATCTTCTTGTAGTAAAAGTAAATTTCTATATGTGTATGCTTAAAATAAATTTATCTTAAACGTTAAAAAGTTCGTTCTGTTAAATTACTGATTTTTGTTTATTTTACTGTTAATTTATGCATTCCAGTTTATTTTAACTATGGTTATGATGCGACGTGAAATTAAGAAACTGGGTCCACAACTTAGAAAGTGAAGAAGTTAAAATAGCGTCGCATCACAAGTTTGGGTGACGATTGTGAGATGCAGCAGAAACTGGGTAGCGTCGAGGAACCTGATCTCTGGTACTGTCAACCCTTTATCTACCGACGGTACTTATAAGTACTACTCACTTTAAAATTATATAGAATAACCATTTTTACGAGTACTCAGACGAAACTTAACAGGAATATTCTTTTAAATCCACTTTTCCAAGATATATGGCATCACGGGTTCTATGATGAGCATTTTAGAGGGGAAGGCGAATAGTTTCATAGTAGAAATTACGTTTTCAGCGGATTGCGAAGGTTGTCATTTTTGTTCCGAAAAAGTATGTTAAAAGGTAAGTGTCTTGTTTTTATATGTTAATGAAGACCTTCGAAAACGATTTGACTGTTTATTTTAAGTGAACTGTATATATAATTAAGTTTATAGTTTAATATCTTTAATTAATTAATTAGCTCTAATGGATTAAATTTCCCATAGTTGAGTACTTTGTTTATGTATATCCCTTAATTTTCAATGTAGTGATTTAAAAAAAATATTGAAAGAAAATAACTGCAGTAAATCACAATGCGGTAGATAAAGGGTTAAAGAGTATCAGTTGTACACATGTAATTAAATTCATTAGTTTTGTAATGATTGCTTCAGTTCTTTGAACTCTTGTCAATGACGCATCCTTCATAAAAGATCGAGATTCAATTTTAAAAATTGGTTAATGGGGGCTCCAAGAGTATGTTTCCCTGAGGAAGTCAACTCTCAAAGGTGGGGGATAGATTAAAAAAAATTACCGTTCTTGAACTATTTGGCAGCAATGTTTTTTTCTTTTTTGTGTTGTTGTTCCGTAACTCCAAAAAACATCAACTGGGGGACATGAAATTCAAACTACAAAGACACAATATAGCACTTAAAGGCAGTGGTGTAATGTACACTCCGTCATTGCGGGGGTGTACAAGATTCTAAGAGGGCCAAAGCCTGACTGACACAGAGTACGACTTCGAGCCTAAGACCTGACTTTGCAGGGGGAGATCTAATATTGTCCGTTATGCCACTGCTTAATGGTTGATGAAAACACAGTAGCCAAACAAACGGAACTTTACGCATGCATTTTGTAACAAAGAAAAAAAAGCCCTTATTGACAAAATGCCATTTATTCATTAGTAAAAAAAGACATTGTCTGTCCATGAGGAAGAACAATCAAAGTCCCTTAGTAAGGGATAGGATCTTTCTTAACAGCAATGATTGGCTGACACACACACCATCTGTTTATATTCAATACCAAATTATCTTACAGTTCTTGAGGCAAGAGTAGCCATTTGTCCAGGAGCATCGTCTGTCGTCAAGGCTGTCGTCTGGCGTTCTCCGAAAGGATACAATCTTGCTGCCAGGCGTCTCTCGAAAGCATTCCATGCGTGTTTGATGCGATTTAAATCAGAGAAGTATGTTGGGTAATCTATTCTGACGATATCATCCCTTTCTAGAAATTCTTCAATAGCAGACGTCCTGTGTGGACGTGCACTGTCGTCCACAAAAATAAAGTATGGTACCTCGGTACAGAAGCATGTGTGAGAGGATAATTTCATAGCAGTTATGATCTATGGTAAGGGAGCTACTGTTGAAAATAACAATCTCCACTTTCTCCTCACAGTGGCGCACACAAGGGGGGACTGGGGGTCTGGACCCCCCAAAGCCCTTGATTTTTGTTCAATTGATTGTAATTCTAAGTATATAGTACGTAAAATTTAATTATGTATTTGTTATTAATGATTAATTTTATTAATTAATACTAATTATTTATTCAATAATTAGTTTTTTACTGTGTTTTGTTTCCGAAAATCGACAAAGCGAAAAGGAGCATGATACAAGAATAGTGAACTTTCGACCATGGACCCCTCCTTGAAAAATTCCTGTGTGCGCTACTGTCTAGATAAACTTTTCTATTTGCCCCTTTTTTTAAAGTTAGAATTGACCAGATGCCTTTAATTATTTGATAATTGAGCTGTTTTCTTTGAAAGTGGTGTAAGTCCATTTTATATTATATGCAGATATTTACCACTATCAAAGTAATTATATTTGTAATTTTGTGAACTGCGTAAATTTATATTGAAAAAATGATAAAAAATTTGAAAAGGATATTTTGGGGAACTGTTTATGGATAAAAAGCTCTTAGCAGATTGCATTCAATGTTATAACTAACGCACATTTTGTCTAAAATGGATAGCTCAATTGATTCGTTTAAACTCCCTTTAACCTTACTTGCCTCTTTTTATGCTATTCAGAGAATTCCTTTAACCTTTATCTTAAAAAAACGTTACTCATTTTTAAAATTCCTATTAATTTACTGTTTTAAAAAAAAATTTGAAGTGTAATTTTTTTTTTTTTGGAAAGTGGAATAAAAATAATAATCCAGAATAATATAAAAAATTGTAGGTAGAGATCTTGGATGCAGAAGTATTTTTAGAAAGTTTTTTAAGCCATATGTTTAATGTTCAGACTATAAATCATATTTTAAAAATATTTTCATTATGAGAATATATTCCCAGGGAAGCATTTATTGAAACAAAAGTATTTCGCTCGTCTTATATCTTAAAAAGCATTTTGTTATCAAGCGTTTCAATACGATTCTTCTCCGTATCCTGGGCAAAATAATTTTAATCGGTATTTCGCAATCACACAAACCACGATATTTCTTGCTGCCACTCAAGAAGATGAAACAACTCTTCTCGGCGAGATAAAGCAAATTGGTTTAGGCGGCAACAAAAGAATATTACCTTCTAATAAAATGGACGCAATTAATCACCAAACATCTTCAAAAGCAACCTATTAAAACCTCCATAACATGTTAAAAGCAGTCACACAGTGCGTTATTTCTTTCATTTTTTTTTTAATTTTTTAAAAAGTCAAGCAGGGATGTTAATCGAAATTTCGTCGACTGTGATTAATCTCTAGAAACTTTCCACTCTACCGAGAAGGATAGGGCCCTTGAGACAAAATAAGGCTCCAGAGGTGATGAAGAGCCGGGGGTGTTTATAAATTCCGTGTCGAAAACGACGCCCATCGGACGCATAAGGACCTGGTCCAGCGGAGGATAGCCCGAGGACATGGGCTTAAGACCGAAGTTCCTAATTCGTCCATAACGGTAGAATAAGTACTGGAGAGACTTCTAGAATAACACGTTCGGGGACTCATGACGTTCCTCGAGATTAGCAGCAATTGGGAGAGACACTGAAGGTGTGTCTGGTTAAAGTGTGGATGGTATTGAACGATTTCGGTGATGGATTTTAAACCAAAAGATTTACTAGTGTTGATGCAGATAGGATTTGTTGTTTAAAAATGGAAAATTAACCTCTTTCACTTTTAGTTTCAGGGATAGTTTAAATTGGTTATTGGTGTTTCGTCAACTCCACTTGTGAGATTTTTAAACAATTTTAACCCTTTATCTACCGACGGTACATATAAGTACCACTCACTTTAAAATTACATAGAATATAACTATTTTTACGAATACTCTGACGATACTTAGCAGGAATAAGCTTTTAAATCCACTCTTCCAAGATATATGTGGCAGCACGGGTTCTATGATGAGTATTTAGTATGTAAAATTTAATTAAGTAATTGTTATTAATGATTAATTTTATTAATTAATGCTAATTATTTTTCCAGTAATTAGTTTTTTTTTACTGTTTTGTGTTCCCGAAAATCTACAAAATCAAAAGGAGCGTGATACAAGAATGGTGGACTTTCGACCCTGGATCCCCCCCTTGAAAAATTCCTGTGTGCGCTACTGCTCCTCATGCATGCATTCCAGGAGCACTACAGTGGTCTCTTTACATGATGTTAGTAAGATGAAAAATCTGTCGCTACCTCTCTCCATATCAACTAGCCCTGAGAATCTCTACTCGGACTGAAACCACTATCAACCGTAAACAGAACAGGACTCCATTAATCCAGTCTTTGTGTTATTGAAACCACAGTGAATGGTGCCACGTCAGTCTTCCCAATAGATTACTGTTAATGGTATGCAACGTTCAAATCGACCTTTATACAGATGTCTGGTTACAGTAAACCCGTGATATCTGTTGTATGGTTGATGTATGTAACTGCTGAACAATATCACCCAATGTCTGGTTCCAGTATCTTTTCGCCTCCAGAACGTTTTAAATATCATCACTTGTTATTTTTCAAGGTCGACCATCGCCAACTTTTCTTACAGTAGTGCTTGTCGTTTGGAAGGCTTCCTAAACTCTTGAAATTATACTTTTGTAAATTTCAAACTCTTGTTCAACACTGGACAAACGACTCCCCTCTTCCAGCTTGCCGATCATTATATTATGTGTAAAGATATCATGAGGGTTTCGTGTGGCCACTCTGAACGTGTGAAGCCCCCTTGGCAACCTAAGTTCCGCATTATCTACGCAACCTGTTTCTGTGGGGAAGAACGAAGAACCACTCAAATCATTCATAACTAAAATCTGTTCATTAAGATCTTAGTTTAAACACAATACACGACAATAATAATAATCTAAGTAAGATGATCTAGAATGAGAAGACGCAACACGTATTACTAAATAGTCACGTACTTGACCACTGAATCTAACTTTGTAGATTAATTTCTCTGTCACTAATATACGCCTTTTCCTTATAGCTTATATAAAATAGCTTACCTCTATATCCTAGGTAATCAGCTACGTTCTTTATCTGTTCTGATGTGGCTTTAATCCGACAGTGTTTCTTATAGCCTCGAACCCACTTTTGGTTCCTCAGTACCGGCGCTAACTCTCCACTTAGCGACTTCACTTCCCACTTAACAATCACTTTTGCGCATAGACATAGATCCGGACATAGACTCCTCTCTACTGCTAACTTCCAATATATATATATATATATATATATATATATATATATATATATATATATATATATATATATATGATTCCTAATTTACATAACCACGTTCTTCTTCTTGAGTTGGTTGGAAAGAATTGCCATTTCGGCCCCAAAGAAACCCCAAGAGGACATTAATAGAAACCGAGATGAAAGCCCCGTCACAAACGTACGATTTTACTTTCACTTGCAAGAATGTCTAGAAATGACTTCGTTTCTTCTTCGTCATAAGTTACCTCTTGACACTGAGCTCACGTTTGCGTGTCGTGTGTACCCTTTTGATGTCATAGTGTTGATATTTGCATTTGCATCACCTTTCTCCTAAACTGCCTTTTCAGTGTAAGCTCTTTTCAACAGTTTCATGATTGTATTTTGAAAAATGCTTTTGTTGCTTAAGTTTTGTTCCCTAGTATGTATATTTAGAAGAAAGGTCACTCCCACTCACTCATCACGAGATCTCCAGAACTGCTAGACCTACAAAGTTGAACTTCGACAAGCTTGTTGAGTACAGATCATGTAAGAACGGGTTGAATAACATGTTTCATGACTAGTGAGAGAGTCTATTTTTCTTCTGTATATACGAGTATATAGATCTTTTACACTCTTAAGTCGATTTCTTCTTGTCGGGAATCGACTTTCGTGCTTGCTATCAATACCCAGATTGTTAATAATATTGAAAAAAAATAAACCAGTTGAGCCAAAAGTTCGTTTAAACTTTGAAAATTCCTTTTAAAAAAAGGAAAAAATAATGATAAAAAAAGAGTGGTTTTTGCAAGAAAGTTGGATTTTTTTTTAATTGCAAAATTTTGAATTAAAAATGTCCCTGGTAGATGGCACTAGTATGCGATAGATTCAGCAGAATTATGCAAATCAATCTTTCAATAAAAGATCGTGATGCACAAAGATTTCTCATTCGCTTTCAAAATATTATCGTTACCCGTTTGAGCGTTGTTGGTGAAGTGTTCTGTTTCAACAAAAAGTCAGCAACTGTTGCGTTGCGGAAATTCGCACAGCAAAAGGAATAAAGACGAAAAAATGGTCCCATATCGCATACTAGAATGGTGAAACTTGTCAAACGGTTCAAAGAATCTTACTTTTTGGAGGATCAGTCATAAAGTGGAAGATCCTTGTTGGCAGAAGGCTGCATTATTGTGGTGGGAACCACTCGCATATGGGTCATATCGAATCCTCGTGAACACACGAGGATGCCACTGCCCTTCTAGAGAATTTTTCAAATTTTGACTAATACTTAAAGTTGATGTTATTTACTCATCTACACTTATGTCCATAAATTAAGGATAGTTCAGAACCACACAGAAATTGAACTCTAAAACAAAAATTTCACCTGTAGAATTATCACACACATCTTGAAGAAGAATATGCAAATTACATGAAACCACCAGATGGCGCGGATACTACGTCACAATGACGAGAGTGTAAGAGAGAGGTATGTAAGGAATGGTGGCAAAGAAGTAAAATTGTTCACAAGCACTTTAAAAGCCTTTCAGTGCAATAACCGCATAGTTATGGCACAAAGGAAGCATTTGGATGATTTTTTACATGGTAGAATTATCGGACGACTGGAATGTGGACGTACCCAACTGGAAATATTTGAGGAACTTGGAATCGCCCAGAGTGTCATCTCCAGGCTTTGGCAACGATTCCAAGATGGTTATGTGAGTAGATGTTACAGCACATGTCGCCCTCGAGTTACAACGCCGAATGAGGACCGGTATTTGGCAGTTACTGCCAAAACAAACAGACGGAGCACAGCATCAGACCTGTCTCGTCAGCTCTCTTCAGCTACCGGTACGACAGTTTCAAGGCAGACCGTATACAGACGCTTAGGGCACATTGGTCTATATGCTCGTAAGCCTGTCAGATGTGTTCCACTTACCGCAACTCACTGTTGCCTGCGATTAACCTGGAGTAGAGAGCATGCATTGTAAACACCACAACAGTGGTCTTGTACAGTGGCGCACACAAGGGGGGTTCTGGGGGTCCAGACCCCCCCAAAAGCCCTCGATTTTTTTCCCGATTGATTATAATTCTAAGTATATAGTACGTAAAATTTAATTAATTACTTGTTATTAATGATTAATTTTATTAATTAATGCTAATTATTTATTCAAAAATTAGTTTTTTACTGTGTTTTGTTCCCAAAAATCGACAAAATGAAAAGGAGCATGATACAAGAATGGTGAACTTTCGACCCCGGACCCCCCTTGAAAAATTCCTATGTGTGCTACTGGTCTTGTGTGATGTTTTCCGACGAGTCCAGGTTTAGTTTGCAGTCTGATTCTCGCCGGACTTTAATATGGAGAGCGCCAGGTACCCGTTACCACCAAGAGAACACCATTGAACGACACCGTTACGGTGGTGCAGGATGGCTCGCGTTTGGGGAGAAATTATTCTTGGTTCCAGAACTGACGTTCATGTTCAGAGTGTAAAGATGACAGGCCACATCTTTCGGGATGTCATTCTGGAACAACATGTACGTTTGTTTCGGGGCGCCATGGGTGCTGAATTTCTGTTTAGGGATGACAACGCCCGTCCTCACCATGCAAACATTGTAGACGAATGCCTTCAATCGGAGGATATCACCCGTATGGATTGGCCAGCATACTCATCGGACTTGAATGCAATAGAGCATGTGTGGGATATGCTTGGCCGATGAATTGCAGCCCGTCAACCCCCTCCCACCTATCTACCGGAACTTCGGAGGGCATTGCTTGATGAGTGGTGTAATATTCCCCAAGATTCGATTTAATTTGATACTCAGCATGCCTAGGCGTTGTAAAGCCTGTATTGCATCGTCCGGGAGACATACTCCGTATTAACCATCATACTAACCATGTTATACTGTTTTTTGTAAATAGGTTCTTTTTTGAAATTTGCTCCAGGGAGTAAAAATCTCAATTTTTATTAATCATGTCAAACATATAGCATCCTTTTTGCTCTTCACCTTTTGTTTAATAAATAGACTTTACAAATAAGTCAAATTTGTTTTGCTTCTGTCTCTTTCTTTGCCTGAACTTCATTATCCTTAATTTATGGACATGAGTGTACTTATATAAGAGTAAAAAGTAAATCATTAATACAAATGCAAATAGACACAAAAATAACTTATTTCCTTTATTTTGTTTTTCTAAATTGAAAAACTTTCAACTTTCCCAAATGCATATTGAACTTAAACACACTTCTATGTCTAAACTAATATTAAACATATTAGATATTTTCGTAAAGCAACTTTAGCAAAAATCATTTTTGAGATGCCTTTGTTAACCCCTTGCCAGTGTCGCCCGAATCCAGTTCGGGCAACTATCACGTGCAGTTTTTGTGATGCCCGAGAAGACTTCGGGCAGGAGAAAAATTAACGTTTCTATTTTGTGAAACCCGAGCTAAGTTTGTTTCTACTTTAGGATACTTAATTCACTATTGTCCTAATTGATGGCATTAGTGATCCTAGTTTTTCACCGATTACGACTTAAGTCGAGGATAAGATGTGAGATACGAGTTTATTGCAAAGAGTGCGATATGGGCTTTTGTGCAGTACCCTATTTTGGGATATACCATCACTTTTTTCAAATATTTGTCACAGTTAAGGCGATCTACAATGCACCACCAGTGCCGGGGATAAGAAAGAAAACCTTTTCTATTGCGATATTACCGGCTCTGCCATCAAATGAAGGATTTGTGCAAAGAGTAGACATTAAAAGATAATGGACCAACACATTAAGTACTAACATTCTATTTTTCTTAAAATATGTAATGCTATCGGGACTTATATTATATTTTAAAAAACTATTTCATATTCACACACACAGCATATTTATACGACTTATAATAAGTTTTATTTAGAGAAATTCGTAAGGTTTTTCTTGATTTATAGAACTATATGCGGCCGCCTGTGTGAGGTGTACACCTGCAAGGATCAGCTCTGCGTTCATCCCCCTCACCATTGGCCGAACTCAAAGATTCTATCTATTATGAAGTTTCTGCAACTCATTTCGATCCATTGCAATCAGCAGTATCGAGCGTTATGAGTTGCCTTAGTTGTGTCGAACAATGTTTCGGAGGTCCTGTTGAATAACTGTTATTACAAAAATAAATGAAAGGAGTGTACTATTGTCAAGTATATTGTGTTTCGGATCGTCAGCATCCATCAACAGTGATATTTTTAATTATTATTATTATTGCCGCTGCTAAAAAAATTCGACTTCTTTATGAGCCCATTCTTGCAAACTGCACTTCTCTATCATCATTTCTTCCTTTTTCATGAATTTCTAAAGTTTAAACGAACTTTTGGTGCACCTGGTATTTACACTGGTGTGCAAAAATTAAGGACGAAGTCGAAAAATTAGCATATCAGCTGAACGAAGAGGCAGAGCGGACAGAAAGACCAATCAGGAGATTAAGTAAGGTGATGTACGGTAGCACATGCGCAGATATGCAGGTAGACGTAATGGGGGAGTGTCACGAGTAGTATAAAGCATGTTGTCGGTGTAAGATCAGTATTTCTGGCAAAGAGATTGCACGCCGTATAGCAGTTAAAATCACACCGAGTTGCTGCCTCAGCGAGAAATGGCGAATAATCAATCTGTTAGACCACATCTGGATGCTTTTATCCGAGGTCGAATCATTGGGAAGTTGGAGGAAGGCCGCAGTGTGACAAGTGTGGCTGCAGAGTTCGGAATTGCTCACAGCATCGTTTCACGACTTTGGAGACAATTTCAAACTACAGGAACAGCTATCCGGGGGTTCAGTAGTGGTCGTCCACGAGGAACCACACCCGCAGATGACCGGTACATTGTCTTACAGGCCAGAAGAAACAGGCGGCAGACAGTGGGAGAAATCGCTAGACACACGACACAGGCGACTGGATGACCGATATCGCGTTTTACCGTGGCCAGAAGACTGCACGGTGGTGGTCTGTTTGCACGACGCCTTGTACGGTGTGTATCTTTAACGCCTGCCCATCGGAGAAGACGTTCTCTGTGGTACCGGGAACAAAGGAATTGGAGAGACAATGAATGGGGACGAGTACTCTTTACAGATGAGAGCAGATTCAGTTTGAGTAGCAATTCTCATCGCATACTCATCTGGAGAGCGGGGAAGCCGCAATCATCCTCGAACATCATTGAAAGGGACAGGTATGGAGGTCGCGGTGTTCTCGTTTGGGGAGGCATCATGCTTGGTAGTCATACAGACCTTCACATCTTCGACGCAGGTTCAGTCAACGGGACCCATTATTGTAACGAGATTCTTCTTCCATATGTGCGTCTTTTTAGAGGCGCTATGTGTCTGCAGTTCCTTTTCATGGACGACAATGCACCATGTCATCGCACAGTAGCTGCCGAACAGCTCTTAAGAGAGTGAGGATATTGAACGTATGGATTGGCCGGCACGATCTCCGGATCTCAATCCCATCGAGCATGTATGGGATTTTCTAGGCAGACGCTTGGCAGCTCGTACCTTACCACCAGTAACGATTCGGGAGCTTCGATTGGCGCTGCAAGACGAATAGGCAGCAATGCCTCAACAACTCATTGACACCCTCATTCTCAGCATGGGCAGACGCTGTGAAACCTGCCTAGCAGTCAGGGGAGATCATATCCCCTACTAAAGACCGGATGTTTCTTGTTGGACACCCATCACAGGGATGTTTTGGCCTTCAGTCGCATTGCGCCCCATGCTACTTTTTCAATCAAGCTTCTTTTTATCCCTCTGATTTCTCTTTTAGTAAGTGTTGCTTACATTACACATGTCCTTACGTATTGGGGATCTTACGGTATTAAATGTGTTGATTTGGAAAGCTTTTGTACAAAGTTATATTGAAAAAGCCGTCTCGTCCTTAATTTTTGCACACCAGTGTATTATAGCATCCTTTTTAAATATTTTACTCGCCATTTCAAATTCTCTTAAAGGCGATTTTATTTTTCTTCTTCGATGACTTGATATCCCTGGTCTTCTCCAAAGGTTTTCTTCTGGCATATCTACTTTTAGCAACTGTTTTCCAGTTGTTGACCTTTAAGATAATTAGATATTTTTCGACACAGTCAAATTCATGTTGTGACGGGCTCACGCGTCTTTTCATTAACATGTCCTTTGGATTCTTTGGGGCCAGAATTAATGGCAACTCTTTTCCAACCAAACCCAAGAAGAGAAGCTTGAAGGAAATATGCAAATTAGGAAGCTTTTAAATATCAGAAGTTAGAGTAAGCTGGTTGGCAATTTGAGGAATGTTATGATTCAAGCGTGAAGAGGTTTTGGAAAGTTTAAGTGACAGCTAAAAGAAGTTAATCGTGACAGAGAGCCATTAGGTCAAGGTGCATACCATTGCACTCCAGTAAATCCTCAACTTCCAGAACGATTGGATTGATCGGTCGACATTAAGGTAGGAGTGACTATTTAATATTAGGATCAGTGATAGTATAGAATTGAGTTTAGGCTAGTTAGTATTGTTAGTGGTCCGGGTTTGTTATTTCGGTATTATATATATTGTGTGTTTAGCCACCGTAGATTCTCTCGCATATATTATTAATATCTAATCTGTTAGAAGTTTTAGTTTTAAGATCTTAATAAAGTCAAATTAAGATCATGGCAGCTTCTAGTTCTTCCGTTATTCCTACACCTCTAGCTCACGCTGATAATCAAGGAGAAGGGCACCCGAGGGGGGCGACCTTACAATATTAACGGGGTCTGCCCCGAGGTCTATTTCCCATGGGCTTTGCCAGAAAGATTTTCTTGCAGCGATCTTTCGATCTTCATTCATTCTAGCCAGATGACCAACCCATTTAAGTCTGTAATTTGACAAATTTTACAATTTCCGGTTGTTTGTAAATTTTGTAATTTTAAGTTAAATCTTCTTCTCGTTATCCATTCACTTGGATCGCACCAAGAATGCAGCGTAAGATCTTTCTCACGAAAATTCCCGAAACTTCCTCTTCACGTAAAGTCAATGGCCAAGTCTCTGATGCATAAGGCTCCCTTCACACCAAACGATTCCGAGTCTGTAGCGATCTTTCCAATTCACAGCGATTCTGAATAAACAGAGATTTGCCTTCACGCCACCACGGGTCAATCATTTTTCCATCAGTTGCTGTCGAACATGGATGCTGTTTTTAATGTTTTAAGACGATTAACGTTTCAAGCTATTAATTTCACAACTGTATCCTTATCCACTTATTTTCAAATTGAAATACATAAAACAAAAAAATATAAGAACGGTTTTATTTTTTTATATTTTACCTGATAGTATCAAGTGTAATTATAGTCTGAAAAGTAGTAACAAATAATAAATATGTATTGTAACTATATTATAATTCAATTACTTTTACAAATAATATATCTAATGTTTTTAAAGGCATTTCAAATGTTGCTATATACTACAGCTTTTGTAGCATATAACAACTATTTTTTTTTATTATTATGTATTTAAAAATGGTTTTCTAATACATTAATGAATTAAAAATTTTACATGCCATTTACATTTTTTTTTTTGTTTCATGTAACAAAATTTGAGATCTATGTAGTAATAAAATGGAACCTTGTTAAAAAATTAAAATTATCGACAATATTGGTGTTTTATTATATTTTTTTTAGTATTCTTATAAATATTTAATTTTTTTCTCTCCCAAAGTTAAATAAATTCTTATCAAATTGATCTCTGATGCTATTTCAAACATCCTTCAGAATATTCCCTCTCCTCTAAAAAAACACATTTTGCTTTAAAGTATTAAAAAGTAAAGAATAAAGTTTTTAAATTTCTAAAATTGAATAAAATAATACATGCAAAACTAATTCTATTATTTGCGCAAGATTAGCAGGGATAAATTACAGCCTACACACTCGGCAACAAGAACTAAAGCTAGTTTATATAATGAAAAAGAATACTATGAATACCAAAAATATAAGCGCCATCTATTGGCATAAAAACAAACTCATGCTAACCCTAACAAGAAAATCATTATCTTCAAACATCTGAAATCAGTTTCTTTAATAGAAACTTTATGTGATATAATCACTAATAACATAAAAAACAATAAAAATCATCACTCTATTTGTTTGAATTAACTTTTTCTTTAAGAAATAGCTCCCGGTTGCTGGTGAATGAGTGAAGAAAATCTGACCTGCCAAATCACGCGTGAATGAGAATGACGGCGTATTGAACCGGTTTCGGTTTGTGTGAATGTGGGAAGTGAATCTTGGCTTATTTGAGCGGGAAATTACGAAGCCGAATCTTGGTCCATCAGAGAAGTTTGATGGTGAATGAATCGGAGTCGTTTGGTGTGAAGGGAGCCTAACGCAGGACAGATCTTAAAAGACTTTAGTAAGGAAGTAATTTAGTTCTTAATTTGAGAAAACTGGATTTTAAATAACACTTCAAGGCATATAAACATCTATTTTCAGCTATGATTTCTGGGGCCAGCTCATTTTTATTATTTATCTCAGTTCCTAAATAAGTAACACTGTTAACTTTTTCAAATTTACAATTGCTTATTTCTATGTGACTAAGTTGTAAGTGTTTTTATTTTTCACTTAAAGTAATTATTTGAATCATTTCTACAATATTCAACGTATTACATTTCCAGGTATAAATTATTTACACTATTTTAAGCGTTCATTACACAAAATTTGTAACAATGAGCTACTTTTGCTGAGCAGATATCAGTTTAGGAAGGTGTTTCCAAAAATCGACCCACAAGAGAGTTACGGGGAGTTATAAATAAAAAAAATTCGTTTTAATCACAGCTATTAGATCTACAGACTTAAAATTTAAAACATAATTATTTTTTATTCAGTTGAGATATGCAAAAAGCTTCTTTTTTTTTTGTTTAATTTGCAATTCACGTAAAATTAACTCATTAAAAATTTCGTTATCTTTCAATTTTTTCAATTCACCCGTGCTAAGAACGGGTATACCAGCTAGTAATATTCTAAATCAGAGGTTCCCAAAAACTTATTTTGCCTTTATATAGATTCCTTTTTTAATTCCTACTATTAGTTCACACTTTCCCTATATATTTAAACATATCTTGTTAAAATTTTCAATCGTTGAAAAAATATTTTTTATTCATCAACTCAAGTTCAAATATAATTTTTTAAACTTGTAGTGGATGACACTTGATGTTAATACAGTATTTTCAAATATTAATTCATTGATTTAAATCTAATTAATAAATAAATAGTAACAAACAAAAATAATAGTCCAACGCCATATTAAGAAAGGAAAACCCCTCGTTAATTCTAAGTTTATAGTACGAAAAAATTTAATTAAGTATTTGTTATTAATGATTAATTTCATTAATTAATGCTGATTATTTATTCAATAATTATAGTTTTTTATTGTGTTTTGTTCCCGAAAATCGACAAAATCAAACGGAGCATAATAGAAGAATGGTGAACTTTCGACCCCGGATAACCCCCCTTGAAAAATTCCTGTGTGCGCTACTGATATACATATTTATATTAATTGCAATTATTTAATAAAAAGTAACTAAAATAAAATGTTTCTTTGTTGACCTAAGTAGGAATTAACTTAAAAAAAAATTTATACTACTTATTTGTACCAAAAATGTTGTCAAGAAAACCCAAGTGAAATACCTCTATATTAATACGTGTTGACTAAAATAACTAAATGGACTGTAAATTTGACAATTTTTACTAAGCGAAACGGATCCCAAACATATGGGATCGCTACAATTTTCGAACTATTTACAAAAAGGTTACAACAGTTGGCTCGGAGCAATCTATACAAAGAATTCTCGCCAACTGGCACCAACATCCTGCCCCGCCTTGCAATGACGAAGGCATTCAACTATATATAGTTTACATTATAGAAATATTACTAAAGTTACAATAATACAATAAGAATACATGGAAATAACAATTACACTTCAATATAATATATATAAAGATACACAATAATATTTATAAATACAATTACGATGACAAATTCAATTTACATATGGTAAATTGGCAATTTTAGTAACGGGTCTTTTATAAATTCCCTGTTTATCTCTTAAAGTTACTACTCTGACTATATTATCTTTACCAGGGTACAATTTTAAAATTCGTGCCAAATGCCATTTTAAACTATCTGAATTCTCAGAAGGTTTGACAAATACGAAGTCCCCTTCTTTGAAACCTACATTGCCCGTACACCATTTGGGTCTCTGTTGCAGTCTATTTAAATATTCTGAAGACCATTTGCGCCAAAAATGTTGGTTCATCCTTTGTACCAACTGCCATCGGCTTAATCTGTTCATGGGGATCTCAGTGTAATCCAATGATGATCCAACTAGAAAATGTGCAGGCGTTAAAGTTTCAACATCATTCGGATCATTAGAAAGAGGACAAATTGGTCGAGAATTAAGAACCACTTCAATTTGAACTACAAGAGTTAGAAATTCTTCATGACTTAAAATTAAATTACCGATTACTCTCTTTAAATGGTATTTTAAAGATTTAACACCCGCCTTTCATAGACCACCAAAATGTGGTGCGGAAGGAGGGTTGAAGTTCCATTTGATTTATTCTTTAGACAAAAAATCCATTATTTTTTCCATCTTACCCTTAAATAATACTTTAAGTATTTTTCTTAATTCATTATTTGCACCAACAAAGTTCCGACCATTATCACTATGGATCTCAATGGGTCACCCTCTTCTAGGCACAAACCGTTTTAAAGCTGTGTATGTTAGATTAGATTAGAATTAGAGTTAAGAATTTTGTTTTTAAATGATTAGACTTAAATATAGAATAGTACACATCAAGAATTTTCATACAAAAGGAATTCAACAAAAGAAAGGACTCACCTCTTCCAGGTTTTCTATTTAATGTATATTCTAATTCTCACAGGATGGTACAAATCAGATATTATTCGATTTCGAATAAGAATTGATTACAACTTGTTATTTCGAATAAATGAATTACATTTGCTCAATGCAGACAGTAAATATCGTATAGTAAGAATCTCAATATCTCAGAATTAAGAGTCCGAATGGCGAATTTTTTCTCCTCCAGGAGTGCCTGCAGAAAGTTTCGGTTTCGATTCCTGGAGCCCTCTAGTGGTGGATTTCTGAATCTCCATCCTCCCGGGCGCAAATTGGCAGGACAACAATTTTGTTTATCGATCTACGAGTTAGTCCAGATCCGGTTTGTAGAATGGCTACTCTATTGGTTCCATCCGTGCCTGGTATGAGTTTTAGTATTCTTGCCATGGGCCAGGAGAGAGGGGGTCTGTTGTCATCAGATATCAGAACTAGATTGCCCACTTGTACCTCAGATTGGGAAGCTTTCCACTTGGGCCTGGATTGGTAGTGATGTAGAACTTCCTTGTGCCAACGATCCCAGAAGTGTTGACGTAGCTTCAAAAGACTTTTCCATCTGCAAGAGAGACTTAAAGAAGTATTAGTTATTGATTTACTCTCAGGAATTTCGACTAAGGGTTCTCCGATAAGGAAATGCCCTGGTGTGAGAGCTCGTATATCTGCTGGATCACTGGAAAGTGGGACCAGGGGTCTAGAATTGATGCACGCTTCTATTTGGCACAACAGAGTCGATAGTTCTTCAAAACTCAGAAGATGCCCTTTGCAGGTTTTGATAAGATGCCTCTTGGCTAACTTGATTGAGGACTCCCAAAGACCTCCAAAATTCGGAGCATAGGGGGGGATGAATTTCCATCTAATATTTCTATCTGTAGAATACTTTTGTATTGAGTTTTCTTTCACTAGCAGATAGAGTTGTTGGCTCCTATGAAGTTAGTGCCATTGTCCGAATGGATTTCAGACGGATGACCACGTCGAGCAATGAATCGACGCAGTGCGGCTAGCATGGCATCAGTTGATAAAGTGGAGACGAGTTCAAGATGAACTGCCTTTGTAGCTAGACATATGAAAAGACAGATATAGGACTTAAATTTGTTAGCCTTTCGAAGGTGTTGACATTTAGTCAAAATAGGTCCGGCAAAGTCTATGCCGACGATTTCAAATGGGCGAGTTTGGGTGATTCTTTGTTTCGGTAGATCTCCCATTTTAGGGTACGATGGTTTAGAGTTAAATCTACAACATTCGATACATCGTTTTATTTCTCGTCGAATAGTCGATCGTCCATCCTGTATCCAATAGTGTTGCCGAATTAAAGATAATGTCATTTGAGTTCCTGAATGAAAACCACGAAGGTGGAATTGTCTAATTACTAAAGTAGTAATAGGATGATGTTTGGGAATGATTATCGGAAATTTTTGATCGAATGAGAGAGTAGGCTGTTTGGTGAGTCTGCCACCTACCCGAAGAATTTCATCTTCATCTAAAAATATATTTAAAGATAGTAGTTTACTGGACCTAGGTATGGGTTTATGATATTTTAAATGACTTATTTCTTGCGAATATTCGGCTTGTTGAATGATTTTCACAAGAAATTTATGTGCCGACTCTACTTCTTCTGATTTTAATTGTCCTTTTACCTTAGATCCTGATTTGCAATTATTGATGAATCTTTTACATAGAGCAATAACTCGAATAAGTTTGGAAAAGTTTGAAAATTTACAGATGATAGGTTCTAACGGATTTGACTTAACGACCAAAGGTATAGAATTTAATACAGAATCAGCTTCGACTGTGCAAGTAGTTAGAATTTTGGCTGATGCTAATTCTTCTTTTAAATCATTGTTGATCCAATCTGGACCCTTCCACCAATAATCTGCATTCATTAACTGTTAGGGGGATAACCCACGAGTCGCACAATCGGCGGGTTAAGTTTTCCTGGAATATGATGCCACTCATCGGTTGAGGTTAGATTTAAAATTTTAGTTATTCTATTTTTTACGAAAATGTTTTCTTTAATGGGGGTTTCATAAGCCAACTTAAGACAATTGTGGAGTCAGTCCATAAAAAACACACATTCAGCTGGTTTAGTTCTGAGTGCTTTTTGAATCACTGATATGAGTTCTGCTAATAGTAGGGCTCCACAAAGTTCTAATCTTGGTATCGTAAGTTGCTTGATTGGAACAACTCGGGTTTTGGCACTTACAAGATGTATTTCTTGTTTAGATTTGAGATAGACGACTGCGGCGTACGCTTTTGTAGAGGCGTCGCAGAATCCATGTAATATATCAGAATTTTGATCAATCCCCATAAAACGAGGTATTGAAGTCGAATTTAAATATTTACTTTCTTTAGTGAATTTATTCCAATTTTCCAGAATGGATGAGGGTATAGGATCATCCCAAAAAAGGCTTTAGATTTCCACAACTCTTGTAACATTATTTTGAGAGTTATAACCGAGGGTGAGAATAGTCCTAGAGGATCAAAGATTTGCGCAATGACGGAAAGTAATTGTCTTTTTGTTTTTACAATTTCTTCATGTACTACTTTAACTTGAATCGAATCTGTTTTCAAGTTCCAGATTAACCCTAGCACGCGTTGTTTAGATTCTTCGTCACCTAGAGAATGTATCGGCTTCGAAGCTAAAAGTGATGTATCTAGATCTTGAAGAACCTTTGGGTGACTACTTGACCATTTTCGAAGAATAAAACCACCCGATTTCAATAAATTTTGAATTTCAATGATAATCAATTTTGCTTCAACTTCTGTGTCTGCACCCGATAACAGATCGTCTATATAAATATTTTCCCGAGCTATTTTTGCTGCTAAGGGAAAGTTTTGTTCTTCGTCTTGGTATAACTTCTGCAGCGTTCTCAAAGCGAGAAACGGTGCGCATGAAGTACCATACGTGATAGTTTGGAGTTCAAAGGACTTTAATGAATCAGAGGGAGTGGCTCGCCAAACAATTCTTTGATACTTACAGTCTTCATCCGAAATTAAGATTTGGCGATACATTTTTTCGATATCAGCTGTGAATGCTACCCTGTACGATCGAAATTTAATTAAATGATTAAATATTTCAGTTTGTAACTTAGGCCCTGTCATCAAAACATCATTTAATGATTTACCATTTTTGTTTTAGACGAAGCATTAAAAACAACACGACATTTGGTTGTGGTAGATTTTTCATTTATTACCATATGATAAGGAATGTAGCAATTAGGTGTTTCGTCATCCCGTTTTTGAGATATCTCACGCATATGTCCGAGTGCTAAATACTCATTCATGAAATTTAGAAAATTGTCCTTGAATTGTTTATTTTTGTGAAATTTATTTTCTAAGGCATACAATAATTGTACGGCCTTTTCTTTGCTTTCGCCGAGAGTATTATTTTCTTTAAAGGGAAGATTAACAATATATCTACCTTCATTATTTCTCTTTTCACCGATTTTGAAAAACTTTCTTCACAAGGATCAGGAATTTGAATTTTAGCATTAGTTTTAGGAACTTCTTCGAGTTTCCAAAGTTCTGACAGTTGGTCGTTTAAACTAGAATTAACTATGGATTCTTTAAGAGGAGGTGCATAGATTTTTCCAGAGAGGATATATCCCAATTTAGTAGGTATATCTGTTGGTGTTCCAGCAGGTCCAAAAATAGGCATTCCTTCCAACAGATCTGCATAAATTTCCGCGCCTAATAATACATCTATTGGTTTTGAAATGTGAAAATTTGGATCTGCGAGTTTCAGATTTTTTAAATGTGGAAATTGGCGATTTTCAAATTGAAAATTAGGAAGAGGTGATGTAACTTTATTAACTACTATAGCTTCAAGATTAATTTTAGAGACGAGAAATGAGGAGTGAATTCGATTGTACAACTATGTAGTGAAGTTTCTGCATTTACCCCGTTGATTCCCGAAATTTTATGTTTTTCCGATTTTACAGGGATGTCTAATTTTTCTTTAAGCCTTCCCGAAATTAAAGATAATTTTGCGAAGCGTTATCTATTAAAGCTCTGCATTCAATGCATTTTCCCGACTTAGACTTTATTTTTATGATCGCGGTCGAAAGAAGCACGGGACTGGTTTGTTTATTACTCTTCAGCTGACAACCTCGAGAAACCGCCACTACGTTTTGACTATTTTCACTCAACGCGGAACCGTTTACGTTATAAACATGCAATAAAGTATGGTGGCGATCTTTGCAGACTTTGCATCCGATGTTTATTCTACATTCAGGCGTGGTGGGATTTTTTCTGAGGCAATTTGTACAGCAAATCCCTTCAATGGCTTTTATTCTCTCTTCAACTTTCATTCGGTTAAAAACAGGACATTTATATAACGGATGACTCGCGTTTTCTTTACAAATTGCACATGCGAATGAATCATTTTTATCTAAGTTTGCATTAAATACTAACGATTTCTTTGGTTGATTGAAATTTCCCTGACTAAACCGACTTCCTTTTTCAAACCCTACATTTTTTCTACTCTCTTCGTACGATTTGTTAATAATTTGATTACTTGTTCCGAGTTTCGATTTGGGAGCGTCTGCATTTCCACTTAATAAACCTAACGCACGTGCCTCCGATTCTATAAACATACGAAATGCTTGCAGTGTTGGATAAGTATCTGGTTTCAAGGTTAACTCCCAGCGATGAGCAATTTCTTCGTGTAGTTTAGAAGAGCAGTGATTTATGATTATTAGCTCACTCAATTGATTTATTTCCAACCCTAATACAGTTAGATTTCTTACACTTTCGTTACAATTATCTAGAATTTCAAACAATTGTTTTGCCGAGTTTGCTTTGTTTGTACGTATACTAAATAATTTGTTAATTTGGCAATTTGCTAACTGATTTTTAATTTTCATATCTCTCACATAATAATTCCCAGCAATTTTTTAAATTTTCTTTTTAATTGCGAAACCTCGAATTAATTTAGCAGCGTTACCCTTTATTGACGCAAATAAATATTGCAATTTGTCTATTTCTGTTAAATCTGAATTATCAATTACCGTCGCCTGAAATAATTCTTTGAATGTTATCCAATATTCCATTTCCCCATGAAATTGTGGCAATTCAAGTTTAGGCATTTTTTTTGCAACTAGATTTTTATTTTCCAAATTTTCTTTTCCGGTTTCTTTTTTGAATGTATGTGTCACCTTTTCTAACGATACAGAGCAATTTAATAATGAATCCTGCATATCGAGGTATTTTTCCCATTTTTCTTCACCTACATTGTGACAAATCTATACGGAACTTTATCACTAACCTTCTGAGTCGACCTTTTTAGGGAAATTTAATTCCCTACCTATTTCCAATCAACTCCAAAAAAAGCGGACAGGATTCCTTGTTATATATGCAGATTAGATAAAGTATTTAAGTCAAACGAAATAGTAAAGTTAGAGCAGTAGGAGATAGAGATTGAAGCAGAAAGATATAGTGAAGTTAAATTGAAGATTTCTTGTTGGCGATAATTTACTCTCAATAGGAGTTGAGATTCCGTTGGTAATTATTGATTTATAATTAAAGTCTCATTAAAGTTTTAAGAGTGAGATTAAAGATAAATGTTCAATAGGAACATTATTAAATATAATTCTGGGATCTCTTTTCGTAGTAATCTTTGCGTGATCGTTATTTAATAAATTAATTAATTGGATCATTAATTAATTAAGTTGATTTAAAGGATATTACCTTTAAAACCTCATAATACTAGTAGATAAATTTGTCAATAAGTCTGATTCTATTTGGATAAGATAACCAAATAAATAAAGTTGTTTATAAAAATGGCTACTGGTTCTTACATGACTCCTATTTATTCTCGTTCTCAAAGTGAGGCCCTAGGAGACCTTCACAACATCTATATTCAATTCGGAAAATGTCTCTTCTAATTTTTTCTCATATTTCTCGATTTTAGATTTTAATACATCAATTAGCGCAGCCGAGCAATCCGGTTCGGCGATTGCGTCACGAATTCTCTCCTCGAATCTCTCGATCTCTTTTCCAACATTATCAAAATGTTGGATTGATTTTAAGATTTTTGCTTTAGAAGCCATTATCCATCGGGCTCTTCGGCAAATCGATGGACCAAAAATATGTATGTTAGATTAGATTAGAATTAGAGTTAAGAATTTTGTTTTTAAATTATTAGACTTAAATATAGAATAGTACACATCAAGAATTTTCATACAAAAGGAATTCAACAAAAGAAAGGACTCACCTCTTCCAGGTTTTCTATTTAATGTATATTCCAATTCTCACAGAATGGTACAAATCAGATATTATTCGATTTCGAATAAGAATTGATTACAACTTGTTATTTCGAATAAATGAATTACATTTGCTCAATGCAGACAGTAAATATCGTATAGTAAGAATCTCAATATCTCAGAATTAAGAGTCCGAATCCGAATGGCGAATTTTTTCTCCTCCAGGAGTGCCTGCAGAAAGTTTCGATTTCGATTCCTGGAGCCCTCTAGTGGTGGATTTCTGAATCTCCAAGCTGCAAGAAAGGCTTCTGTAGTTAAGTCGCTAACTATTTCTAAATGGATAGCCTTAACCGTAAAACAAATAAAAACACAAACATAAGCTATCCTAATCTGCCTGCATTTTCCTGAAAAAGTTTTCAACTGGAGGTGTCCACAATAATCAATACCTACCTGACTGAAAACTCTGCAAGCAGTGACTCTCGCAGCTGGCAAATCAGCCATTAATTGCTGCGAACCTTTAGCACTCACCTTTCTACAGGTGATGCATGTTCTAAGAATTTTTCTAACTACATTTCTTGCGGATGGTATCCAAAAACTATTCCTAATATTTGTTAAGGTAGTTTCAGCACCTGTATGAAAATAGAGAATATGAAAATGATTAATAACAATATAAGTAAAATTATGGTTGGTGGGAATTATCATGGGATGTTTCTGATTTCTTGGAATAGTGGAGTTTCTTAACCGTCCTCCAACTCGAAGTAATCCACTATCATGTAAAAAGGGGTGCAAGTTTAACAATTTACATGAGTTTGGAAGAGGAATTCCTTTTTCTAAATATTGAATTCCATTATAAAATGAAGTTCTTTGAATATTTTTTATGATACACTTTAAAGATTCTGAGATAGTTCATTACTCTTTAAAGGTCCCATAGTTCGGCTCATTGGATGTCTTGCATTTTCAATAAATCGCTTACACCAGGCAATTACTCTCTGCAGCTTATTTACTGATGAACAATTACTAATTATATCCAGTGTGGCTCAAAGTTCTTTAATAAGGCACATAGAGGAAAGTCCGAAGTTTCTTTCAATTCTTGTAGGAAAAAACCATCTCCTTCTACGGCAGTAATATCGTAAGGTTCCAGTTCTTTATACTGATTAAGAAAGGTGGGTCAAATCACCAAAGTTCACAATGCTGAATTTTATCTGGACTAATACCTCTTGAAAGGATGTCAGCAGGGTTGTTTTCAGAATTCACGTGTTTCCAAAAATCACTTTCTGTGAGTTCCTGAATTATGCTGACCCGATTTCTCACAAATGTTTTAAGTTGAGCAAGTGGCTTTTTGATCCAAGCCAGTACTATGCTGGAATCAGTCCAAAGGTAAATTTGACTGATATTAACTTTAAAGGCATCGAGGGTTCTTTTAAGAAGCTTTGATAAAAGCACTGCACCACAAAGTTCCAAACGGGGTATAGTAATACTTTTCAGTGGGGCTACCTTTGATTTGGAGCACAGGAGCCTAACAGAGATTTCTGCACTTGTATTAATGCATCGTAGGTAAAGTGCAGCACCGTAAGCCTTTTCAGACGAGTCAGAGAAGCCATGCAACTCTGTTCTGATAGACTTATCTTGTAGACAATAACGTGGGATGTCGAGATAGTTTATAGATTCCAAAGCATCTATGAAGGATTTCCAATAGGAAACTAAGTTCGAAGGCAACGGATCATTCCAATCAAGTTTCAACTGCCACAAAGACTGGAGTAAGATTTTGGCCCTGGTTATTACAGGTCCAATTAGTCCAAGCGGATCGAATATTCTTGCGATTGTAGAGATTACTGATTTCTTTGTGACTATGAGATTGTCACATTTTGAGGTCGTGGGAGAAATCTTCAAAGCAAAGGAATCAGGATGTGGCTTCCACAAGGGTCCAAGGGTCTTGGTCTCGGTTGAAGAATAAGAGAGGTCCTTAACTTGACACATTGAGTCTGGTAATAGTAATGGATTACTAGCTGACCACTTGTGGAGTTCCATTCCAGCACCCTTTAGCATTGAAAACAGTTGCACTTGGAGTTTTCTTCCAGATTCTAAATCGTCTGCACCAGTAAGATCATCCATATAGACATCAGACATTATAACTTCGGCAGCTAATGGATATTTATCGGCGTCATCTATGACAAGCTGTTTCAATGATCTTGTCGCAAGGTATGGTGCACTCTTGGTGCCGTAAGTAACCGTAGTTAATCTAAAAATCTTCACAGGACTGTCAATTTATCCTTCCAAACAATGCGTAATAAATCACGCTGGGATTCATCGATCAAAATCATCCTAAACATTTTTTTAATGTCTGCTGTTACCGCAAATTTGCGAACTCTAAAGTTTAATAAAATTGAAAAGAGATCCCTTTGTATAACACCGCCATTCAATTGTAAAGAATTTAACGATTCCCCTGAAGTAGTAATTGAGGATGCATTAAAAACTACACGTAAGGGAGTTGTTTTGCTTTCTTGGCGGTACACACCATGATGAGGGAGATAATATACAATAGCAGAATCCTCATCTTCTACTACTTCTTCCATGCGTCCCATTTCTAAATATTCATGTATAAAATTTCTATATAATTCCAATATCTTTGGATCTTGAACTAATCTTCTTCACAACGAATTAAGCCTACGCAATGCCATTTGTTTTGAATCTCCCAAGCAACTCGGATCATTTTTTCAGAGGCATTTTCACGATAAAACGACCAGTTTCATCTCTATTATAAGTATTCGTAAAATGTTCCTCACATAATTTTTCTTCTCTACTCATTGTAGGAATTTCAAAATCAGAACAATTTTCAATTTCCCCAAAACCGTTTGATACTATTATTAAGCTCATTTGCATTAGAAACTAGTCCACAATAGCTCTTATTAGTGTAATTATGTGACATGACGCCGCTAGCTACGTAACCGAATACTGTATCTTGCAATATCAACTTCCCATCTGCTAGTTTTATTTTCCCACTATTTAGAATTTCAAAGAAAATCTGATTTGATAAGAGAAAATCGATTCTTCCAGGCGAATAGAAATTCTCATCCGATAACCTAATATACTCAGGAATTTTTATCCCACTACTATCTAATTTATTTGTTGGAGTCAAACCCGTAATTTTCGGTACAACAAGAAATTCCATTAATTTCTGAAACTGTCTGTTTTTACTTGAAACAACACTAGACACTTTGTTTTTTATAAATTGAGAAGTCCCGTTAACACCGCAAATAGAGGTGTTTACTCTTTCACACTTCAACCCCAAAGCCAAGGCAGCCTCGTGGGTAATTAGATCACTTTGACTCCCTGAGTCCAGTAGGGCACGCAGAGGAAAGACTTCCCCGCGACTGTTTTGACAATATACTACAGCTATGCTTAAGAGCATAGTTGAATGACCCTTAGAATGTCCCACAAATTCCCCTCCGTTTTCAAACGATTCGACAGTTTGCTTCGTTTGGAAACCTTCACTGTTTACATTTAAAGTAGGGTTGGTGATTCTAGATTCCATATTTGGCAGAGTTTCGCTACCTGGACTCCTTTGGCTATCCACCTTTCTCTCGAAATTTCTACACAAATGTGAATTGTGACGCTTAGAACAATTGGGACAATTCCTCGAATTTTTGCATAGAGCCACTTAATGAGAAGAGCTGAAACAATTGATACAAAGATTGTTCCTTTTCACTGAATTAAATCTTTCATTAACGCTCAAATCGTTAAATTTTTTGCATCTAAATACAGGATGAGATTGTTGTTTACAAATTACACAGTTAGCCGGATCTAATTTAGCAAGGAAAGACTTTGTTTTATAAATTCGTTCCGATGAAAAAGCTATTGCATTATTTGTTTGAATGTTTTCTAGAATTAAACAACGTTTTAACAACATAAAATCCTCCCACTTAGGCAGTTCCGTAGAGACTAAGCTGAGCTCATAATTCTTTCTAGTTTCCTTATCTAATTTTCTTAAAATTAAATTTATCAATAGAACTTCTGAAAATTCGTTTAATTCTAATCCTACCATTTTTAATCCTCTTAAATGTTTTTGAAAACAACCTATTAAAGCTCTTAAATTTTTAGCCGATTCGTGAGTAAATTTTTCCAATGACAATATTTCACTGAAATGGCTATTTATTATCAATTTTTTATTCTCAAATCTCTTTTTCAAGCATTCAAATAATGAAGTATATGAATCATCAATCGTTATAACATCTTTAGCAATTCCAGTGAGTGTAGAGTTTAAAAATAATACAGTTTTTGAGAATCATTTAAACTATTGTTAGAATCAATTAAAGAAACAAATTGTTCCTTAAAATTAAACCACTCATGGTAAGAACCATTAAATCGTGGCAATTGAATATCTGGTAATTTAATGTTCTTAAAACTATTTTCACAAGATGTAACAGCATTATTCTTCAGATAAATATTTGAAAGAATATTTTTAATTCTTACCTGGATATATATATATATATATATATATATATATATATATATATATATATATCTTCGCAATCATCTTCTAAATCCAGGATTTCTGATTCAAGGGGTTCCAAATCACTATCATCTGCTACTACTTCATAATATTCATCCCGAATATCACTTAGCTTAATTCGTAAACTTTTCAAGGTATCCAGTTTGGATTCTAAATGTGTTTTGTCCTTTTCATCCGGATTGTTCATGAAGTCTTTAATTCTTGTTTTTTAGCTGAGCTTTCACCGCCCCACGCTTCCTATTTAGCGCTTTTACTGCTTCTTTAGACATACTACTATAAATTCTAACGATACTGCAAAGGTTCTACAACTCCGCGAGCGGACCAAATGTTGACTAAAATAACTAAATGGACTATAAATTTGACAATTTTTACTAAGCGAAACGGATCCCAACCATATGGGATCGCTACAATTTTCAAACTGTTTACAAAAAAGTTACAACAGTTGGCTCGGAGCAATCTATACAAAGAATTCTCGCCAACAATACGTAATAAAAAAAATTACAACTTTAACATCTTAAAAATGATTAATGAAAATAATATTGATAAGCATTATACAAGATAATAATACCTACGTAACGTACTTTATCTTAACAATACAAATAATACTACTACTTTCGGTTCAAAAGTACAGAACATTTGTTACATTCACTTCACATCTCTCCACTCTTTTATATTGCCATATTTTAGACAAGTTATTGCATGTAGCGGCGTGTTTCTATTCCTATTTAGACATGCCTAGACGGCTACACCTGCAATCAATCCGACTCAGTGCCGGTTTAAGCTAATTTCGGGCTCTGGGCGCAGATCTACGGGCCCCCTTGGCACTGGTGGATTGAAATTTATAACCAGAAAATCTGGTTAAGTCCAGCTTATCCGGGCCCCTGGGTGCTCACCTTAATGGATAAACCGGCACTGGTCCGACTTCCAACGTGCGACGCTTACCATTACTTGTACTTTACACATACCTATCTAAATATTTTAATCTAAAATATTTTTAACATGCAAAATTCATGACTAATTTATTTTAACTTTAACAATGGAAATGGCTCGCAAATGTATCAAACCTTTCACGCAGTAGCGTAACGAACAACCCCGCATCGCGGGGAGGGGGGATGGATTCTAGGGGACCTAAGACCTGACTGACAGCAAGTACGTACCCTTTAGGGTAGCTACCACAGTATCAATGATATGCGACCCCCAAATTTCAGGTACCCAAAATGTGTAAGAAAAAAGCGTAAATGTTGAAAGCCCACCAAAAAGGGACCCCAAGAAATTTTGAAAAGGGGCCCACTCGGGACTAGCTAAGCCAGAGGTACCCTTTGTAAGACCCGGCTTGGGACTCAAACCCTGACTTTGAAGGGGGGTCCTAATATTGTTACGCCACTGCTTTCACGAATCTTCTAAAGCTGTCCTTGCACCTTCACCTCCCACCCCACTCCCAAAAAAATAATCCACTTTGGGAACCTATCTTCTAAATGTTCTTGAAACTATTTCAACTCACAGAACCCATAGAACTAGAAGGTGCTTTTGTGGAACCCCTAGAACGAGCAGGTGTTTTCATCGAGCCTTTACAAACTGTCATAGTCTAGATCTAATGAGAATAATTGCAATCGCATTACACATATCCCGAGTTTCATCTGTTTCTATAGTTTGAGTAGATATAAAATGCCGGTTCTGGGACAAGTGGAGCGTGGAGCCTCCATAGACTTAACATGGGGCCGGTTCTGGGACAAGTGGAGCGTGGAGCGCGGCTGACGCCTGGGGGCAGAAGAGATAAGGAAAGGGTGACAATGGGGGGTCTCCTTACCTGAAAAACATTCTGCGCATGCGTTATGAAAATTTGAAATGTTGGGAATTCATTGAATAGACTGTTTATTTTTCAATTAATAATTTTTAAAATAAGATTTCAATAATATTTTCTATTTTACTTTAGTGCAAACAATAATGACAAAAAATAAACATTTTTTATGAGAAAATGAATCATTCCAATCCTTTTTCGTATTAGTAAGGGGTCTTCTCTATCAGTATGATTGGTTTGAGAACACGAATATGTTTTTAATGATAGGCGATTCGTATTTTTACTTAATGAAATGAATTAATTAGTTAAAATGAATATACTGTTCAACTTGATCGTAGGATTCGATGCAAATTTTAGTCTTGATGAAGGGAGACAAAACTTGTTTTGAAAAATAAAACTTAATGTCAGTCACAGCTATTTTCGTTTCAATAAATGTTTTCGTTACTTCAAAACTAATTTTTTTTTTTTTTTTTTTTTTTTTAGAAAAAGTACATTTAAGAGTGGTGCCATCTATGATTGATTTTAATTTCTATGTGTAAAATTAGACTTATTTTTAAGTTGAGTTTCGAACCCCAAAAGTCTTCGTTGATGAATGTTAGAAGGTACGATCCTAACAACTCACCTACGAAAACCTGTTATACATTTAGTTCACTCACATATTATCAAACTTTAAGCGAAAATACTTAGAATAAAGTTGAATTGTAAGATTCCTATGGCTAAAAATTTAATATCCTTCTAAACTATTTAAAGCTATGAATTTCTTCATTTTATACGTCATGTAATAATTTCGAGGATATATATAAAATACATGTTTTTACTTGCCAAGGTCATGATAGAATTATCCAGAAGTGGTAATCTATCTTATCTTAGAGGGAAAGGAATGTGTAAACAACCTTTGAACATGTTGGTACATGGATAACATGACCAAATAACAGACAATGTAACACTACGCACGCGTAAGAATACATTATTCTATTCCACCAATAAGCTTCTTTAAGTTTTATGATAATATTCTTACAAACCAATCACAGTTCAACATGAGAGTAAAGTTCTAATCACATGGATTTGGAATATATTTGGTTTAAAGACATTTCTAGCTCTTTCTCTCTCTCAGACTGTAGTTCAAATTTTATTATTGTTGTAATCAGAATTATACACGTGTAGAATTAGAAACATGAAGCGAACGTTTAATTCCAATAATGGTTCTAATAAGCGAGTATGTTTTAGTGAAGATACAAGTCAGATTCTTCTTTCTCTGACGATACTATTCCTCCACATCATTTCCACTTAGGACAGGACGTTTACGCTGCAGTGACATATTTTGCTAGCATGGTACAAGTTCATCTACGTCTCTATAAAAGAGATGGGAATAATCGACTGTTTCCAACTAAAAGAGGTGTGTGTTTCTCGCCTATGCTGTGGCAATCATTTGTTAATCAAATCGAGCAAATCAATACATCATCTTCTGTTGAAGAAACTATCCTCATAAAAGACTCTTTGATGATATCGACCGTTTTTATTGAGAACATTCCAAATATCATCTTCCAGCGCTATTTCAGAAAAAAGATTATTCAAAGAAGTTTGTACCGGGGACGTGTGTTCTAAGCGAAAATAACTGGTTGGAATTACAACGAATTCATAAGATCATCACAGAAAGTGTCATGTGGTTAACATTTGACCGTATGCTTCGCAATTTGTTACTGAGTGAAGCCTCGAAAATTATGCCAAGTGCTGTAGTGAATACAGACGCTTCAGAAGTTGAATTGGTGTTGACAACTTCATTGATTGAACTTTTGTGTGATTACTTGGGAAACTCCATCGCAGATGTGTTCGAATGCTACGGGTGTGTTCAACAATATGGTAATCAACTTGGACATGAATGTATAACAATGGATTATGAAACCCGTATACGACTTTATGGCGGTTTAGCTTTGTTCACTATTGATTTCGAGCAACTTATCAAGGATTTTATCCAACGAAATATTCAATTGTTAAATTATCTAAATCCAATATTTGTAAATAAGTGGGATATGCTTTCTATTTTTGATAACGCTAAGAAAATGTATATTGCATCTGATCCTAATCGTTAGTATTAAATAAAAAATATTTATTTGTATATGTCTCTGTTATTGTTATTTACTCTTTACTTCGTATTTATATGTGAGTATGTGTTTCCTCTTTATTATATACTATTTAAACTCTTTTTAGAAGAGTTGTTGTTCTTATAAATTGAATGCTATAAATACTTCGTTTAGTTTGCTATTACATTATTCATTCATGTGATGTTAGTCAAATAACACACATTTTTTTTAAAGTTAAGAATGGATCTTGAAAAAGTTTATCAAGAGCCTGAACATCCGGGTAGCTTTGGTGGTGTCGAAGCTTTATTTAAAGCTACGGGTGGAAAATTTTCTAGAAAAGATATTAAAAAGTGGTTAAGTGCAAAAGATTCATATACTTTACATAAACCTATTAAAAAGAAATTTAAGAAAAATAGAGTGTTGGTAAGTCGAATGAATCAACAATATCAAGCCGATTTAGTCGATATGCAGTCTCTTTCTAAGTTTAACGACGGGTATAGATATTTACTTACTTGCATATGTGTTTTATCGAAGTATGCTTGGGCTATTCCATTACATGATAAGAATGCGAAAACAGTAGTATCGGCTTTTGAACAAATATTTTCTGAGCGCGTCCCTCTTAAACTTCAAACTGACGCTGGTAAAGAATTTACGAACAAACTTTTTTCAGAATTATCTCAAAAAAGAAGAAAATAGGATTTTTCATGACAAGTAATAACACGAAAGCCTCTATTGTTGAACGATTCAATAGAACGTTAAAGACAAAAATGTGGAAATTTTTTTACAGAGAAGAATACGAAACGATACATTGGTGTCGTAGATAAATTAGTATACAGCTACAATAATACTTGGCATCGTAGCATACAAATGACACCAGCATCTGTAACTGAGACTAATCAAAGCCAGGTATGGGAAAATTTATATGGTAAGCAGAATAATAAAAAGGTGAATAAGCCAAATTATCGACTTAATGATACAGTTCGAATTAGTAAGGAAAAGTTATTATTTGAAAAAGGATACGAGCAGAATTGGACCAGAGAAATATTCACCATTCATGATATTATTAGAAGGAATCCAATTGTTTATAAATTAAAAGATTTAGCTGGAGAAGTGATTCGGGGTACTTTTTATGAACAAGAACTTCAAAAAGTAACGCATTCTGGTTACTATCCTATTGAAAAATTTTGAAAACACGAGAAAAGAATGGTAAAAAAGGAATATTTTGTAAAATTTTTTGGGATATCCAGAAAAATTTAATACATGGGTACAAGACTTGAAGCATCTATAAAAAGAGATCAAAATCTACTTATTCATCAGTCGCGAAAATGTCTTTCTACATAACGCTCATAAGTGATAGCTCCAAACACTTTTTCCCAGGAAATAAAACTTCTCATTTTACTACACAACTTCCAACTCCCATTACACTAAATGATGAATGGGAAATGGGATTAGTTGATTTTATTTATCCTCATACATGGTATAATATAAGAGAAGACAACAATTTATTTGGTTTTGACCTCGGTGATGGAAAGTCGATTGCTAGAAGAATTCCTCAAGGATTTTATGAGACTATACCTGACATTTTAGATGGGATGTATTTAGAAGATTTTAAGAACAAAATAGAATTTCATTACCATCCTATAGTCAAAAGAGTAAAAATCAAGACAAAAGAGCACGCTAAAGTTTTTTTACATAAAGGTTTTTCTAAACTCCTTGGTTTCGAACCGGGTGAAATCAAAGGCAAAGTTGAAAGTTCATATATCGCTGATCCTAATGCTTCGTTTCCTCTTATATATGTTTATTCTGATTTGGTAGAACCTCAAATTGTGGGAGATGTCCAAGCTCCACTTTTAAAAATTGTAAAAGTTGAAGGAAAAGATGGAGAAGTGGTGAATGCGCATTATACAAGACCTCATTACGTGCCTGTCATACGACGGCATTTCCAAACGGTCGAAATGGTTCTTAGATTACATTCAGGAGAATTAGTACCATTCGAAAGAGGAAGAGTCATAGCCGTGTTACATGTTCGAATGAGACAAATAGTATAAAAGAAGATAAAAGAAAAAAATACATTCATTTATAGATCAGATCTGTCAGAATAAAGATGCTTGTTCCATATAAGTGTTGTGTGAAGACAATACGAGGATTATTACGTTAACCAAGCAGGCAATGGTCTTTCTTATTATCAGGGTCAATCTTTTCAAAAAGGTTATGGCATAGGAGGTTGGTTCAAAAGACTGTTTCGCACTGCTTTGCCCTTCTTAACTCGAGGAGCCAAATCTGTTGGGAAAGAAGTTTTGAAAACAGGAACTCAAATAGTTAATGATTTACTCGAAGGACAAAATTTAGAAGATGCAGCTAAACATCGAACAAAAGAAACCGGAAGAAAATTAGCTAGAGAAGCCATTAAAAAGCGGATGATATGCTTGGTCAGGGTAAAAAGTATAAAAGAAAGAAAAAGATTCTCAAAACACATCATTCCGTCTAAAGCCAGGAAAGCGAAAGGACGTGATATTTTTGATACGTAATAAAATGGCATTTCTTTTGAAAGATTCTCCTGAATGTGCCAAGTCCGAATTGAATTTATTTACTCTCCCACCAACTCAAACAGTTATAGAAAAGGTCAATGGATTCAGTTTCACCCAATTGCAAATGTGACAGATGGCGGACCTGTTGAATTCTTAATTTCTGGAAGCGGCGAAGATTATCTAGATTTGTCTCAGACGCAATTATATGTTAAAGCAAAAATTTTAAAAAACGATGGAAAAGTACTTACTGATGACGATAAAATAGGACCTGTTAATCTTTTTCTCCATTCTTTATTTTCGCAAGTAGACATAAGTTTAAATGGAAGAAACGTTTCTTCTAGTAACAATACATATCCTTATCGAGCTATTTTGGAAACTATATTAAATCATGGATATGACAGCAAAACTTCTCAACTTAGTTCTGAAATATATTATAAGGATACAGCGGGTCGAATGAATATATATGATGATGATAAGGAGCCAAACGAAGGATTCAATAAGCGAGCTTCACTATTCAAAAAAGTGCAACTGTTGACATGATAGGGCGACTTCATGTAGATTTATTCAATCAAGATAGACTTTTACTTAACCTCGTCGATTTGAAAATTAAACTGATAAGAAGTAAGCCAGAATTTTTGTCTCATGGGAAATGAGGGCTATAAAATAGTGTTCGATCACGTTTCAATCTTTGTTAGAAAAGTGCATATTAATCCCGGAGTCCTTATTGCTCATGCTAAAGCTTTAGAAAAGGCAACAGCTAAATATCCTATAGATAGAGTTAACTGTAAAGTGTTTTCAATACCTCAATCGAGCTATTCTTTTATCCAAGACAACGTGTTTTCGGACAAATGCCAAAACGAATAGTTTTAGCTTGTGTAGATAATGATGCATTCAACGGAAACTATAAAAAGTCACCTTTTGAATTTAATCACTACAATGTGAATTTTATCGGAGTCTATATAGACGGTCAGCCTATGCCTCATCAACCATTAGAATTGGATTTCGAAAAAGAAAATTATATTAGGGCATATCAGAGCTTGTTTTTAAATTCTGAAGGGCTTTATTTATCAAGAAATGAATTTGCTAAGGGATATTCCTTATTTTTATTTGATTTAACACCTGACTTGTGTGACGGAGAACATTTCAATCTGATTAGACACAGTAACTTAAGAATAGAATTAAAATTTAACAAAGCATTGGAGCAAACCGTGTCGCTGATCGTTTTCGCTGAATTTGAATCCTTAATCGAGATAAACAAAACAAGGAACGTACTCTTTGATTTCGAAAATTAATGTATGCCTCACAAATTCATCGAATTTTGTCTGAGGATAAAGATGCTTCAAAATATTTTATTGGAGTATTTCCTTCAGACAAGTTACCTTTAATTAGAAGAAGAAGTACTCTGATCGTAAATACAGACACACAAGATCAAAGAAGGATCTCACTGGCTAGCGATGCACATTCGAGACGAAAACACAATTGAATTTTTTGATTCTTATGGATTTCCCCCAACAGCTTATGGAGATTTTATTTCGAGCTATACAAGAAAGTTTAAAAATATAAAGTGGAATGAAAAATCCCTTCAAAGTCTTACATCGAACGTCTGTGGTCATTATTGTATATTTTTCTTGTTGAAAATCAGTAAAGGTTTTCGATGAATTATATTTTATATGAATTTGTTCGTAGCAAACAGAATGATTTCAGATTGTATCAATATTTTAGAAAAGATATAATGTAAGAATAAATTTTAGATGGTGAATAAATACAATATTGTTTTTATATTTTGTGTTTGTGTTATTATTATAAGATGAATATGATTTTGCTTTGAATATCTTATAAGTTTTCCATATATTTAAATTTATAAAGTTATTATTATTATTTTAAGATTAATATGAAAAGAAATTTTATCAGTATTGCTCTTAACCTAAATATTCAAGTCCATCAACAATACTCTAACTTTTTTAAATATTTTCAACATTTAAAAATATTTTTTTAACTTTTTCAAAATATTTTTCAACTTTTTTAAATCATTTTTCAATTATATTAATATATGTTAGTATAAGAAACAAACAAAAAAAAGACAGATCAAAATGCTTTTTAAAAAAAGATTTATTGAAGAAAACACGAGCTACACTTAATAATCAATCCATGACAAAGGTTTTGCATACAATGTTTTTGTTTTAAGATATTTATTCTTAACAAAATTTGATGGAAAATTTTTTTCTTTTAAAAATTCATCAAATGATTCAAACCCAAAAGGTTTTATTTTTCTGTCTCTCACTAGGTGGGTAATCAAATGTACAACATTAGTATTTCGAATAATTTTCCCATCCACTATTAACTCTTTGTCAGGTGTCCAATATATTTCTTCTCGATGCTTCTGTATAAAAAGAATGATTTTCTTAATAATAGCTTTATATTTCTTTGGTGCTGATTTTTCTATTTCTTGTTCAATATTCTCTGCGCTGGTTTCTTGCTTTATAAATCCGAGGGCCTCCTTAGAATCTTCATTTAGAATAACACTTTTCAGATCTTCTGCATTAGAATTTTTAAATTCCATCTGTGGTTCTTGCATGTCTTCATTGATTTCTTTGGGAAAGGGAAAGTTTACATATTTTCGAAGAATTTGTAAGTATAAAGTAACCTTTTCAGAATCATTCATGTTTTTGTTTCGAAGAATAGATTGCATTTTCTCATCTAATTCTGATAGTTGTTCTGAAACGAAATTTTGAAGTCTTTCTTCTGGCAGTAAAACGAATTTCTTACTGTGTTCCATGAATGAGGGATGATATAACTGAAACAGCAGCAGGAATCAGAAAACTTAAAAATCCTTCTCCTTTTTGTATTAGAACTTTCCTCTTTTATACAAAGGGACAGATTTATCTCTAACTTACGTATAACCTGCTTAAAAGGAGCTAACCTTCTTTTATGATGCTTTGTTAATGGAACATTCCCTTTTAAAGTATTTAACGCACATTCGCATACTGCCTTTATTAGAGAATTAGGACATTTTTGTAATAGTTTTCTCTTGTTTTTGCTTTTGCCAAGAGCTTTAAATACGCTACGTGTTGTTTTACCGACATATTTAATGCAAATGTTTTATGTTACACTATTTCAAACTTTAAATACTATATTCGATAGTAAAATAAAATTTCATATGAGTAAAAAGTATAAATTAATTTTTCGTTTGTATTTTAAAAACAATTATTACCGAGGAACATATACTATGTTTTTATCCCCTGAAATATACTCGTACGTATGCGCAGTCTCTCATTCGTTTCAGGCTTCAGGTCAATAAATAAATAACCATATGGCACTTTTTGTAGCATCGTCATAACTTTCTAAAAGAAATTTCGACTGAGATGGATACATTTGTCTTGCTAGACAAGAGATCTGTTGCTTGTCTCTAACATTTTTAAAGCAACATAGGTAAGAAGTATTTAAAGAAATATTCCTAATTTGTTTTCCCTTGCAAAAAAATATTTTGTAGAATAAATATTACGGAAATATCTCTATGGTGGCTTCCTTTCGTGAACAAGTTTGAAAGTTTTTGTCATCTCCTACTTCATTCATTAAATCGTCTATTATTATGAGAGCATTAGTAATGTTTTCTACACCAGAAGGTATGCCTTCATGAAATTCTATGTCAGACATCTTCTCAAACAGTTTTTGATAAATTCCATAACACCAAATAATTTTGGGAGGAAAAGGTTTGATTAATTTTGTTTCTAATATTCGTCTAACAAAGAAAGTTTTACCAGAATTAGAAGGTCCGCAGATCATCATAGAAAATGGATGTTTAAGGTTTGGAAACTCCATTGTAAATGAGAATACTCAAGTAACAAACATTAATTTATAGTTTTTAAACTTATCTCAATAAATTTTAACTACCAAATATATATATATATATAATGGAATGTCTTTCTCTTAATTTCTAACATACAAATAAATAATGTAACTTTCTTTTCATAGAACAATATGGTAACGGAAAACTTAATTTAATCTTATATTTAAAATTTAAAAAAAAAGCATTATACAAGAATATTGAAATAAGCAAAAATACAATGTTCTAACAGAAAATTCAATTTAATCTTACATTTTTCAAAATGCATTACATGAGAAGCATTGAAATAAACAACATCATTCAATATAAATAATAAATACGGTCGACAATGTATAAAATGAAAAAAATACGTTCACAAACATGAAAGAATAAGATATATACAGAAAAAATCAATATATATATATACGCGAAACTATATAATTAAATTCTCATTTATGTAAAATATTAGCTTTCATTTATATGACAGTTACCGAAAGCCAAAGTTGTAATACCATCTTCAAGAATATATCTTTTATCATCGAAGGGCAAAGTGAATTTTTTTTACTTTTTACAGAATGTATTTGATGTATAGAACTGTTAATGGATTTAAACTCTTCACGACTTCTATACTTATTTATGAGGCAATTTTTATAGTCTTCATGAGAAATTTTACTTTTTAAAATAGATCTATGTACCCCTTTTGCTGTATTTTTTTTCTAAAGTTAATGTTTTTATGCTGTACATTTTTGCTTTGAGACCTACGAATTCAGTTGCTACCATCCCATTTAACTCATCTTTCATTTTTCCGAGAACTTTATTATTTAAGGGATTATAAAGAAAATGATTTGGAGGATAGTTAGCTGTATCAAATTCAATGGAATTATGAAACATATCTTTATATATATCTGAAGTTGAAATAATATAACACAGAGAATCTGTATCTGTAAATAATAATTTGGCACGATTTTCATACATTTTTTTGACATAATTATAATGAAAATTGTACATTAAAATTTTAGAAATATCTAAAATTGAAAAACCAACATATATGGGTCTGTTCAATAAAAGAGAAGTAAGTTTTCGTTGAATAGATACAAGGTCGTTATTAATTATTTTATAAGCATAAAATGCTGGAGATGCTATTAATTTCTTAGCTCTTTTCTCACTATTCACTAAATCAATCTTAACTCTATTGCGTAAATTTTCCATTGTTTTCCAAACACGGCATTGTTTAAAAGTTTAAAGAGATCTTTTTCAAAATTGTTATTTGCTCGTTTTCGATGTTCAGTATTAAAATCAATATAATTTTTTAACCAAGGACTTTGTTTGAATTTTAGAATTTTATGTATATTTTTAACCTTTAAACCTAATTGTACATATAACTTCAAATTTCTATAATGAAGAACATATTTAGTTTTATTTTTTAAGTTAGGAACCAATTTTTCTACAGATTTCGATTTTAAAATACTGAATTCTTTAGCAATATTTTTAGTATAGGGGGAACATTCAGAAACACTTACTTCAATTTTTTTCTGGAGCTAATGGATAGCAGTTATGCAAATCATGCAATTCATCTGGATATTCTAAGTCAACTTCAAATATATAGCCTATTTCCGAATCGTCTGGTACATTCATAAAATTAACATCTTCATCAGTCCAGGAGAAGTCGTGTGTAGGTAAATGTTGCGACATTGCCCAACCATATAGATTGTTTGCGTCTAAATATATAATATAACTACTAGGTAAGCTTGAATCATAGTTTGATAAATACGCATTGTTAGCCTTAGCGTAGCGATGACTAATCATCGCAACACCTCCGCGAATTCCTTTTTCGATGAATAAGTGCATGTCTATATCAGTTAAAAGCTCCAATCGTACTTTTGTCATTTTGAGACATGCTTGCCATGCCAAACCAGGAGCCGTATATGTATGACATGGATCAATTTTGTAGTAATTCTGGCATAGAGTTCTAAAGTTTTCAAATATGTCTGAAAGTAGTAATACGTCTACGGTTACATACAAATCATGATAATCTCTAATGTATGCATTTGAAATATATTCCATATATGGTGAGCATATTCGTAGTCTTCTCTGGATACATTTTCATTTGTTAAACTGTTGAAAAAAAAGATGATTGAGGAGGGAGCTGCGTCTCATAAAATTTAGAAAAGGAATCAAAATATTCATATGGATAGCAACCTTTTCTAGTAATAAATTGTGCATTACTTGCGAAATATTTATTGCAAAGATGAAATTGGCAAGGTTTTAAGTTTTGAGCAAGTTTCTCTAGAGAAGTGTTTAAAAATTGAAAAGAGTCAATAAAACGTAATGAGCTCAGAGTAAAAGAAATAAACTTTTCACTATTTTCGGGAATGCATTGAATTCTCTTTTCTTTAAATTTACCTATTCCTTGAATTAAAAAGTGTCCATCATAATTTCGCAAATTATGAATTGCGACAGGAATGTAATTTGCTAATTTAAAATTCAAATTGCACCTGTTGTGTGCTGCTCCTCTGTAAGCTCCAGTTAGATGATCGTGGTCCCTTACAGCATCTCCATTGAGAGGATTTTCACAGATGCTGCAGAGTGTAGAAGATTTAAAATTTTCTTCATCCGTCATAGAAAAGACCATAGGCTTGACAAAACGCAAGATATCAAGAATTGATTTTTCTTCATCTAAGAGTTTTGTAAGAAATTGATCTATGGCATTTTTTCCTCTAAAAACTGTAGGAGGTTTGACCATCGTTCCATCTGGTCCTACAATAACATATGCAAAACCACATGGAACATGCTTCGCTATGGATTCAGTTGATGAAATTTTAGGGTCTTGTTCACAAGAATTGATCTTTTCTAGGATACATTCCAGGTCGGCGTATATCACATATGGCACGGGTAGTTTGAATTTATGATTGCTAAATTCCAGCCATTTTTCCTCTTGTGTCGGCATTTTTATTTTTTGTACATTATGATTTCGACAGTCTTCTTGATGTTGATTCAATAATTCTTCATTGTTAAATCGAAGAAGGCAATAATCGCAAAAAAACACTTTATGTTCATGACTTGTTAAATGATTTAGTAAGCTGCTCATATTAGTTATTAAAGTATAATGTTTCTTGATTCCTTGAGATATTAGTAATAAGTTTATATGTTTGTTTCTTCTTGTTGACGTAGTAATTCTTAGAGGAAATATTTCTCTTTCAAAGCCAAAAACATTTATTGATATGTTATTATTTCGTTCAAATTTATCTATTTGAGATATGGGTGTAGGAAAATCAATACCTTTACAATTAATTTCTTTTTCGAAAGAAAGGTAATTACTAATTCGTTCGGCATGAATGTTCACTGGATGAAGAGCAGCTAAAACGCACCATAAAAAACATTTTTCATCGCTGTTTTTTATATTTATCACAGCTTTTTTCTTCGTTATCGTTTTTGGTAAGGGTATGTATGAAGAGGGTGCTAATGGTTGATAGGCACACGTTTTTACTTCCAAATGTAGAATTTCATCTAAAATCCATCCACTTCCTCTTCCCTCGAATTCTTCACATGATGATAATATTTTTAAAAAGCTTCTGTTACTTTTTTTTTTTCAGGTGATTCATTTAGGAGACTTATTTCACAAATTGATCGAAAATGCGATTCACATTTTTCTTCTTCGGTTTCTGCTGTTTTTCTAACAAAACGAACCTTGGCACAAACGTACCACTTGATACCTTTCTTTTCCTTGGATTTATTTTCAACTATTCTTACAACTTCTTCTTTAGAATTCTGGAGGAAGCCATTTAAATTCTTTATAAAGTTCAAATCGGTTGAAATGGTATATGTTTCAAACGTATTCAAGCAAGTACGACTTTTGGTGTTATCTCTCCTGTCTTTAGCAGCAGGAGTTTGATATCCCGATGGTCCAGGTTGAGGAGAAGAATTCAGTCTTTTTCGTTTGTTTTCTAAGATCTTCGCTTTAGATACTTCATGCAACTTTAGATGACGTTTAAGGCTATCGGATCTGGCAAAGTTTTTATTGCAATGGTTGCATCTGTTTTCATCAGTTCCATGCACATTCTTTTTTGTGTCTTTTAAAGTTCTTCTTATGTTTAAAAAACTTATTACAATCAGAACAAGAAAATATTTTATCTTCAGCGGCATCATCTTCGAACGGAGAATCTAATTGAGATGATGTTAAATCTCCAAAGTCACTTGTTGCAAAAATTTGGGTATTAAGAGGAAAATCAGAATTTTCGAAAAATTCTTCAACAGACTGCATTTTAAGGCATCAGCTAGTAAAGTAACGAGAAATGGAAAAATCTATAATATATAGTACAAAGCAATAAACGTGGACCAATAGAAAATCGACGCTTATCTTATATCTACGTATGCATGTGGGGAAGTAGATTTCATATACTAATAAGATTCCAAGAAGAATGTTGTTTGGGACTTTCTGTCTCCGAGAAGGAATGATAACAAACAAGAAAGTATAACACGCTGTGACGTCTTCCATTCACACTAAGTTTTATGGTTTCAACCAGATGTTAAGTGAGAAGTGCATGGGGTCATTGTTTATTGTTTAACCTCGGGCAAGCGTCGCCACCAGACTGCCCGTTAGGGTGAAAAGAGAACCTGCATCCATTGTCAATAGGAAGAACACGGTCGCCATGACCATGTTATCGATATCCGTGCACAAAAGTTGTTTACACATTCCTTTCCCTCTAAGATAAGATAGATTACCACTTCTGGATAATTCTATCATGACCTTGGCAAGTAAAAACATGTATTTTATATATATCCTCGAAATTATTACATGACGTATAAAATGAAGAAATTCATAGCTTTAAATAGTTTAGAAGGATATTAAATTTTTAGCCATAGGAATCTTACAATTCAACTTTATTCTAAGTATTTTCGCTTAAAGTTTGATAATATGTGAGTGAACTAAATGTATAACAGGTTTTCGTAGGTGAGTTGTTAGGATCGTACCTTCTAACATTCATCAACGAAGACTTTTGGGGTTCGAAACTCAACTTAAAAATAAGTCTAATTTTACACATAGAAATTAAAATCAATCATAGATGGCACCACTCTTAAATGTACTTTTTCTAAAAAAAAAAAAATTAGTTTTGAAGTAACGAAAAACATTTATTGAAACGAAAATAGCTGTGACTGACATTAAGTTTTATTTTTCAAAACAAGTTTTGTCTCCCTTCATCAAGACTAAAATTTGCATCGAATCCTACGATCAAGTTGAACAGTATATTCATTTTAACTAATTAATTCATTTCATTAAGTAAAAATACGAATCGCCTATCATTAAAAACATATTCGTGTTCTCAAACCAATCATACTGATAGAGAAGACCCCTTACTAATACGAAAAAGGATTGGAATGATTCATTTTCTCATAAAAAAATGTTTATTTTTTGTCATTATTGTTTGCACTAAAGTAAAATAGAAAATATTATTGAAATCTTATTTTAAAAATTATTAATTGAAAAATAAACAGTCTATTCAATGAATTCCCAACATTTCAAATTTTCATAACGCATGCGCAGAATGTTTTTCAGGTAAGGAGACCCCCCATTGTCACCCTTTCCTTATCTCTTCTGCCCCTAGGCGTCAGCCGCGCTCCACGCTCCACTTGTCCCAGAACCGGCCCCATGTTAAGTCTATGGAGGCTCCACGCTCCACTTGTCCCAGAACCGGCATTTTATATCTACTAGTTTGTTTTTGTAGCTACTCATGTTGAGAAATATTTTGCATTTACACACATTGTCCTGAATGGCATTAAAATGTTTACAGATGTGTGAGGAATACTGTGATTTTGCATGAATTTGCAACAAAAAATTTAGGATCTGCTCTTGCTTTAGATTTTTAACAGTGAGTCTGTTGAAATGTTGGGGATGTTTTTCCACAAATATAAAAAGGTGCATTTCTCATTTGAAAACTATTCGTTTTGCAAGACATTGTACTTATGAGTATAAAATTATCTCGTGTGTGTGTGGAACTCAGAATAGTAAACAATAAAATATTCACATTCTAGGAAGTAAAATATAGGTATAAAGTTAAAACATTTCAATATTATTTTATTATAATACTAGCTGGTATACCCGTTCTTCGCACGGGTGAACTGAAAAATTAAACAACACAGATTGAAGGAAAAAGAAGTTTTTAATGAGTTAATTTTATGTGAATTGAAAATTAAACAAAAAAAAGCTTTTTGCATATCTCAGCTGAACAAAAAAAGAAAGAAAAAAAACACCTTTGTTAAATTTTAACTATGTAGATCTAATAGCCGATAAAAAGGATTTTTTAAATTTATAATTCTCCTCGTAACACTCTTGAGGGTCGATTTTTCAAAATACCTCCCTAAGCTGATCTCTGCTCAGCAAAAGTAACACATTCTTAAAAGTTTTGCGTAATGAACGCTTAAAGTAGTGTAAATAATTTATATCTGAAAGTGTAATACATTAATATTACTTTCTGTTGTATTTATTTTATTTTAAAATTGTAATATTCGCAAGCAACGACGTTTCTTAAATTATAATAGCGATTCAATGAAAAACATAGCGAAATGTTAACGATAGAGTCAAGTTGGCAAATGCCTAGCTACTTTCGTAGCTCGAGCTTTAGTAGAGCTTTGTAAGACCCGCCGTGTAGGGGAGCGATGCACGTTAATACTTTATCCAACCGCATTATGATTTACTGCAGTTTTTTTGAAACAATTTTTTTTTTGGATCACTACATGTATAAATCAAGGGATATACATAAACAAAATACTCCACTTTGGAAAATTTAATTCGTTAGAGCTAATAAATTAATTAAAGATATTCCACTGTAAAATTAATTATGTACACCGTTCACTTAAAATAAGTAGTCAAATCATTTTCCAAGGTCTTCATTAACAGACAAAACCATAAGACACTTAAATTTTGACATTAACTATTTTTTGCGACAAAAATAATAATCTTTCCAATCCGCTGAAAACGCAATATCTGCTACAAAACTTTTCGCCTTCCCCACTAAAATACTCATCATAGAACCCGTGCTGCCATATATCATGGAAGAGTGGATTTCAAAGAATATTAAAGCTAAGTATTGGTAGAATATTCCTGCTAAGTTGGTGTGGTGTGGTAGTTAGGAGAAGGGGGTGCCAGCTCAAGTGTCGTCCACGTCACTTGACCATGGTTCAAAATCACGTGGTCCGTCACCGAAAGCCCTCGTGTAGCTGAACAGTGCGACGTTAATATTCACTCACTGCAAAAAATACAGTGCAGTAATTATAATTAGTTTTATACTTAAAAATGCAATATCTGCATATTCAATTAAAATCACAGCGTTATAATTAACTACTAACCACAAAATTATGAAAGTTTGTCCAACTGATGTAGAGTGAAAGAGAAAGTTTATTTACTTTAAGTACCAGAAGCGATAAAAGTAGTTATTTTGAAAATAGATCAACTTCTTACTACCAAATGTGCATAATAAAATCATAAAAAAACATTAAAGTAAAGAGAGATTTATAACAACTTCTCCCTTCAAAACTTAAGTTTTATTCTGAAATAAAAAAAAATAGGCATTATTCTGATCACAGGAATTAATTAGAAGCGATTCCCTTGCGTAGCCAAAACAAAAAGAGTTTTTCACAAACAAAAGATAGATATATGCTGACGTGGGCTTTTTGCTTGCAAATAGCAGAATTTTTTCCTTCTTACTTGACAAATAGCGTTATATTTTGGACACTTTTTACAAATTTTTATAAATTATAGCCTATGTGTTATTCTGATGTGTAAGCTATATTACTGTAAAGTTTCATTAAAATCCATTAAGTTGTTTTTGCGTGAAAGACTCACAAAGATTTTCACAAACTTTCACATTTATAATATATATTAGATATTAAAAGTTTAAAGAGTACAACACAAAAGTTATTATGTAATGAATAAAATTTTCAGTTTTGAGCTTTAAATTCTTATGGGCACACAAACATTTTAGAGAACATGAATCTATTTTGCATATACATTTAGAAATTTCTTTTTGATTTCTTTCATGTGACTCATGAAACCCCAGGTTTCAGTGGAACACAGTTTGAAGACCAATGTTCTAAATAAAAAAACAGGATAGCTCCTTTGATCATATGGCACCTAGCAGTTCAATAAATTAAAAAAATTGTCTCAGTAGTTGGGAAAGTCACAAAATAATCTAAGAAAATGAAGTGCTGAAAACAGGGCAAGAAAAAAGATACCCTCTTTGGAGCAGAACATAACACACAATCAGAGAAGAGTCAAGTCTAAATTCAAATAGGAAAATAATCCTGTTTAGTCTTAAATCTGAAACAAGCCACATTAATAGTTATGGGCAGAGAAACACACCAATCCTTCCTAGTGGCAGCATCTTTATGATATAGCCAGACTTTAAGGTTATGCATTCTCAGGACCGTCTTAAGACATGGGCCAGGGTCTCACCCTTGGTGAGGGGCCTCCTTTCGTTCTCCACTCTTGCCTCAATAAGATCAAGATCCGAATTATTTTATCTTGGTCAAATATTATTCCTGTACTATTCTCCGAAAAACAGGGAATTTCAAACTGCATGGCAACTGCCAAAAGTGGTAAGACTGTATTATTATGAGATGAACATTGCCCATGTCTACGCCTATGCCTAATACCATAAATAATTATTCAACTTATTAGTCGAAATGCGACTATCGGTAGAGCTGGTTTGTTCCTAGGTTTTTGAGATTGTGCGTAGTGCACATTTATTTGTTTCAAATTACAGTTTTAATGAGTATTTGACAATGCATGTTGTCTATTTTTAACGATCTCAGGTAGGGCCTACTTTGGTATAGAGGCCTAGGGCCTCAGAAAAGATTTATCTGAGCCCAGGGGCTCAAAGAATATTAAGACGTCCCTATGCACTCTAATAATCTGTTCAATATTTCCAAAAGGAATATGTACATTAGGTTGATTGAAACCACGACCCTTTTTAGTGAATGTATCTGCCGGCTCATTACAAGGAGCATCAAAATGCAAGGAATCCATTACAATAATTTCTCTTACCGACTCAATAAGTCTGGACTCAGTAGTTTGCACTCAAACTCTGTGGATGCGAGATCAACAACAATATATCCTATAAGTGTAAGAATGGCAGCTCAAGAATCCACAAATAAAACAACTTCTTAATTGGTTATATTTTCAAAGGCTCTAAAGACCATCAAAACTGCATGTATAACTTTGCATCAAAATCATCACAAAGATGCCTGATTTCCTCCTTCAGCTGAAAAATAATTGTGAACACACCAGCACTAGCCCGGTCATTCACCACAGAGCTGTTAATATAAATATATTGCTCCAATGATATTAATAGGAACAAAACTATAGTACACTCACATAAACAGTGAACAAAACTATAGTTTTAAGCTCTACATGGAGAAATAGAATTATTAAATTACACGAATAAAATTAAAAAAAGCTGCTGATATACATTTCGTATAATATTTTAATTTTACAGCATACTGATTAAGTAGCTACAAAATAAATTAAAACTTTAGCCTTTCAAACACCTGATAATAATCAAAAGGTAACACAAACTATTTACTGAAGAAAACTGAGTTAAAATTGAAAGATGAGAATTATATAAGGAAAAAAGATTTATTTCCATAAATGGAACATACACTGATAACATGATTTTAATGAAATATGATTAACAATGTTTAAATTCAAGACTGGATTCTTGTATAATATTTAGAAGTTGAAGCAAGGGAAGTAAACCTTCATATCCAAATTCGTTTAGCAACAATTAAGTTGATTGAATGGACAAAGAATACAAGGAAAAATAAAAATTTAAATTCTCTATAACCAGAAAAATTATACTCTTTTTTTTTTTTAGAGCTTACATATTTCTGGTTTTCTTTTCGTGAAGAAGCAACATATCAGCAAGTAAAATATCACAATTGACACCATTTTCCACATCACTCAGGAGGTATAGTACATAGAGAATTATCCCTTTCAACTGAACAGGAAAGACAGGTTCCCCAGTAGTTTTATATTTTTAATGCAACACATTTAATAATAAATAAGCTCATTTATTGTGTGACATTTCAATAATATTTTAAATAGGAATAATTAGTACTTACATATTAACCTCTTAGCAAACAAATTAGCTAGATTTTGTCAAATTGTATTTACATAAAAGTAACTAAATTTTAAAATATTTCAATATTTAAAACTCCATCATTTTTACAGCTTCTTTTCCTGAAATTGTAAATCCTGATTTTAATCATTTTTCGCAAAAAACAAAACACTTATGAATGTTAATGTGTTCAAGCATACATGGGAAAGTTTATTTTTTATTCATTGTATTCAAGAGTGGCTTTTGAACTGACAAAAAAGCTTGACAGGTCACTACATCAAGAGAGAGTTCTGTATCACATCCTGTATTAAATATAAATACAAATGGTATAATATTCTAGAATGAACACATTTATAACACTTATATAAAAAATTATTTATATGACATCTCTGAATAGCATTTCTTTTGTAAAATACAAAAAAATGCAACATGAACAAGTGAGAAACTACAACTGCAGATTCCTTCAACAAAATGCAGGTACAAAATACACTAGGTCAAAAAATGCAGATCTAAAATGACAGTCTTTTCATACTACAGCTTTATCTACAGCAAATTCTATTATAATGATGCAACTGCAGGATATAGCAAGTTAAAAAATACAGCTCTAACAAAAATAGTTGTCACTTTTTTCAGTTTTACCTGTAAAGATAATGTAAAAATATCATAAATTTAAGCACTGGTAATAACAGTTTAAATACAAATTCACTGATGCATAATTTCCTATACATTCAGTAATAATTATTAATATTACTTCAAACACAACTTCCTAGATTTTTAAATGCACAAGTTTATAAATTTCTAAAGAAACAATGTCAAAAAAGTTAAAAATTAAGTTATTTATGTTATTATGCAAATTTCAAAATGTGTTATAATGAATTAAACTGCTATTCATAAGTTTTAATGGACACCATGAAATACATGCAATTTTTTTATGATCGAGAAACTAAGGTATCTAGCTGATTACAACAGTTAAAAAATGTTACAATGCAATGTTTTAAAAATAATAAAAGCTAATTTGATTAAAAAATCATTGAACTAAATATTTTAATTTTTAACTAGGCATGTCATTCTAACAAAGGAACCTAGCATTGCATGTACTATAGAAGTATTAAAAGAATAGCCCACCCAATGCATTATTTAATACATTTGCCATTAATTCATTTAGATACTTTTTTTTTGTTCATAAAAAACTGCTGGTTTACTCATAGGTATGTATTTATAAAAATGCTTAGTTGATTTGGTTGTTATCAAAGACAAATTTAAGCTTAGTAATTTAACAATTATATGTAAATAAACTGTAGCAAGTAAAAGAAATAAGAACAATTTTATAATTGTAATTTAGTTTAAGCATTGAAATAAGGTTTATATTACTCCTGAAACACAATGATAAAAACTCACACATTAGCTAACTATTAAGACTAAATGCTTCTGATACTTCTAAAAGATTTACAGCAGCATTAAATTGCTTTTGTAACAGTGAAAAGAACCAAATTACCTATTAATGATGTTGAGCAAAGTTATTCATTTCAAAAATCAATTAAACTATACAGAAAATTATAGTCATAACGATTACAATTTTAGAAACTTTTACTTTATCAGAGATTCTCTGGCAGCCTGCTTTTCGAAACTTTGGATTAAACACATTTCAGCAGGAGTTGACGATTTTTTGTATATTTCATATTGTTCGAGTGCTGCAAGAAAAATACATTTCATGAATGAATTCATAAACTTAAGAATAACATGATGGAATTATTTGCTATTAGAGTGAACATTTATTCTTACATAGTATTGGCATCTCTCGAAGAACTCCCTTTTTTTTATGCAGTTTAATTTTTCACTATGCTCGAGAACTGCAAGAAAAGCACAGTCTATCAATGCATCTATGAGTTCAAAGTATCATAGCAACATGATTTGATGTTAAAATGAATGCTTTATGAAATTTGCTTACACAGTATTGGCCCCTTTCTCAAAAAACTCCCTCTTTCCACTTTTTTTCCTCCACTAAGTAACATCAGATAGCTTCTGTTTTTTAGAAGGCCTGGATTCTTTTTGTTGTTGCAGCTGAGATATAATATTTTTGTTAGATGGAAAATTTTCAACACTGGATAGAGACATGCCAAGTTTTGAAACTTTCATACTACTCGTACAGGATTGCAATAATTCATCCAAATGAACTATTCCTTCTTCTGTGTTTATTCTATTTCTTGCACCTGTTAATATCTCCAAATTTTTATCAATACGTTTCATTCTTTCTTCTGTAGTCATGTTTTTTGCACTTGTTAATATCATCAAATTATCATCATGTTTCATTCTTTCTTTTGTTTTTGTCATATTTATTGCAATTGTTAATAGCTGCAAATTATCATTATTACATTTTATTCTTTCTTTATTGTTTGTTTTTTTTACACTTGTTAATATCTGCATATTATCATCATGTTTACTTTCTTCATTTGTGTTTTTTGCACTTATTCTTTCCAAATTATCATCATTACATTTTGTTCTTTTTACAGTGTTTGTTATATTTTTTATACTTGTTAATATTTCCGAATTATCATTACGTTTCGTTCTTTCTACAGTGTTTGTCATATTTCTTGCACTTGTTAATATTTCAAAATAATCATCATTACGTTTTGTTCTTTCTACAGTTTTTGTCATATTTCTCGGCTTTGTTAATATTTTCAAATTATCATTATGTTTTGTTCTTTCTACAGTGTTTGTCATACTTCTTGCACTTGTTAATATTTCGGAATTATCATTGTTACACTTTTTTTCTACAATGTTTGTCATATTTCTTACGCTTGCTAATATTTCCAAATTATCATTGTTATGTTTTGTTTTTTCTGCAGTGTTTGTCATATTTCTTATACATGTCAATATTTCCAAATTATCATTGTTATGTTCTGTTCTTTCTACAGTGTTTGTCATATTTCTTGCACTTGTTAATATTTGTAAATTATCATTATTTTTCCTTCTTGCTTTAGTGTTTCTCGTATTTTTTGCACTTGTTAATATCTGCAAATTATTATCATGTTTCCTTCTGTTTTTTGAGTTTGAACAATTTTTTGAACTAGTTAATATCTGTAAATTATCATTTTGTTTCATTCTTTCTTTTGAGTTTTCCTCATTTGTTGCATTTAACGTATGTAAATTACTATCAATACATTTAATTTTTTCTTCACGTTCATTACTATTCAAAACAGTTTTGTCAAGTTTACGATTTTGCTTTATATTATGAAGATCCTTTTTTGTTAAAAGCCCTAGTCGTTCAGTTGGGAGACATTTTCCCTTAAAATATTCTATAATTTTAGTTGGTGTTACACCAATTTCAAGAAGAAAGAGTACATTTTTTTTATCTTCTTGATTAAGTTTGTGTTTAAGTACCTGTAAATCATGACCAGCATGCACAGATTGATACTCAACTGCTATTTTAATTGATTCTTTTTGGTCTCGGGTGCACTTTATAAAAGCAGGACAAGTCTTTCCACATTTCACAGATCCCCTTTTTACATGGCGTTTACTTTCAGATTTAAATTTTGCTGTACCACTCCTGTTACAAACATAATAAGAAAATTGCTTGTTTGTAAATTTCTTAACACCACCACTTTTCACAAAGAATGACTTCGTTTTTATTTCTTCTTCCTTTTTCCATTTTTCAAAACCTTCATCAGTGTTAAATACGTGTTTTTCAAGTTTCAGTTGCATATCTCCATGAGATTCTTTGAAGTGCTTCTTCAACTCTCTTAATGATCTGAATTTCTCTCCACATAACGCGCACAAACGTTTTTCATATGATTTTGTTTTTTCAGTCAGCCCTGAATTGGAATGTTGTTCTTTCAAATGCTTATCAGCCATTTTTTAAAAAAAAATATTCACCTCAAAATAATCTGGCTTATTCTAACAGCTATTGTTTTTCAATCACCAGATAGGAAAATAGTAAACTAAATTATCTATTAAAACTCGGTCCGATTCTCTCAAAACATACGATTTGGGGATAAAATGTTCCCCTTACAGTTACAGTTTTTCTTTTAGGGATATGGAGCAACAGAGGCTATTATCCAATGTTCCCATTATCAACCGAGTTCCACCTGCTCTTTCAGTCATCCCATCCCATTGTTTGGCTCTCCTCACTTAACAGACGCTACTCTAATTTATAGACGCTAATGTAATACGGTAGAGACAGACAGACCGAAGTGACGTCCCAAATTTCCTTCTCTAGCGAGCGGTTGGCGGGATCTCGGTTTGGCATCTGCGTGGAGAATGTCAAAATTGATTCAATTTGAAATTTTATTAGCATCACTCTTTGAAGCAACGCGAAAGCTATTTGCGCTGAACCTTGTAATTTTAAACCTCAATCAAGTGATGAAGACGACACCCAGTGGAGTAACACAGAATATTAGGACTCCCTGCAAAGTCAGGTTTTGGGCCCCAAGCCCAAATAAGGTCTTGGCGTCAGTCAGGCTTTGGGCCCCTCTAGAATTCTGACGTTACGCCACTGACGACACTTGAGTCGTCATTTTCCTCTGCAACCTTCCACATCATCCTAACGTGAGAATTTAGAGCCTTAACGCATTTAACGTCCAGAAACCTCTTTACACGGTGGGCCTTTAATGGCACCAGGGATCGAACTCACAATTCGCTGACCAAGAGTTTGCAACCTTGACCACTCGGTTGCCATGGTCATTTTGTCTTCATTAGTTGATCATCTAAAGAAAGTGTTCAAAGAAATAAAAATTAAATGTATTGGGGGTAATTTAATTGAGAAAATATTTTCGAATTAGTTGGAGAACCCCAATTTTTGTAAAAATTGCATTTCTTTTGTTGCGTATTTTTAAGTAATTTTGGAGATAACGCGTTCCTACAAAACAAGAGACTCCCTCCCTACCCGATAAAGTGAAAATACATTAAAAAAAAGTATTGGTTTTGTTACTTGGTTGTATTGGTTTGGATTGATTATATTTGAATTTTTAAGATGTTCACTATTTTCTAAGAGAAATGTATAGTAAAACACAAAAATTATAAAATGAAACAAAAGTTAACGAGTTTATCATTTTTATTCATTGATTGATGCTTGTACAAATAAAGCACACAGCTGCCAAATGAGTGAGTGAGTATTAACGTTTCACTGTTCAGCTACACGAGGGCTTTTGGCGACGGACCACGTAATTTTGAACCATGGTCAAGTGACGAGGACAACACATGAGCTGGCACCTTCTCTCCTAACTACCACACCACACCAACGGGAGGACGCTTGAGCTCTCGACAGATTTAAGCATGCATCGCTCCCCTATATGGTGGGGCTTTAGGGTACTGGGCTCAAATTCGTGACAACCCAACTATGATCCGTTACCTTGACCACTAGGCTACCGCGACCAGTACATTTGCCGAAAATAGAACAAGGTGTACTTAACGAAAGCTAACATCTTTACATGCCTTCCCCAAATAATAAAATATTTCCTATTTTTAACACGTTTTTATTAGCTTTACCCGTATGTAATGGAATCTTTAAACTCGATTTTTACCCACTTTAAAAGATCAGATTAATTCGAAATTTTGCACACTTTTCAAGGATCGATGACAATACAATAATTTAATAATTTTGTTCCATTGTCCTGATCAGGATCATCAGGATTAATAATTTTTCATTTCCAGATTTGGCGACTGAAAGATTGTTACAACCCTAAAGAGAAAACACTCGTGGTTAATACAAATAGTGATCTTTTAAATGAAAAATATCATTGGTTTTACACCTTCTTCCACATTAAATAATTCAAACTCTCAGCTCTTTCAGATTTCCTTCAGTTTGCTGATCTTACATTTAGAAAACCTGGCCGTATCGACGCACTGATAGGATACCAATGGGTATTCCAGATTCTAAGAAAATGACGCATTTAAGAATAATTCAACAATGGATAAATGAAAGTTTAAAAACTAAAAAAACATGCTCTTATTGTAGATTGAACTAAAAAAGGAAAAATAAATTATAGTTTAAAAAAAATAAAAAACACATAGTTAAATGAACTAAAAAGTAAAATATAATTCTGAATATAAGAATAAAGCGATGAACGAGAAAATTAATATCATTGTAGTAAAAGCGTGAGGTGCTTTGTACAACATTTTTACACTAACTCTACATTTCGGAATAGAACTAGTAAGAAATTGTGACAATTGATATCTAGCACCCCACGCTTTCACCACAGTGACAGTAATTTTCTCGGTAATCATTTTATTCTTATAGTCAGAATTATTTTTTACTTTTTAGTTCAATTAACTATAAAGGTGTATTTTTTAGTTTTTTTAAGCTATAATTTATTTTTTCTTTGGTTATATTCTTTTTGATCCATTCCAAAAACTGTGCATAACATGAAATTCGCAAAAAGGTGGAAACGTTCAATGTTACGTCTTTCCCTAAAAATTTAGGAGTTATTTTAATTACAAAGCTAATTTTGTGGGGAAAGAGTAGAATGATCCACTGCTTGGCGAAATTTTAAAAATTCGCCAACTTGGCGCGCTAATGCTTATTGTCCTCTGGAGTGGTAACCCATCCAGAAGATATAACGAAGTGGTCTTCAAACTTTTTCAACTCACCGAACCCTTAGAACTGGAAAGTGTTTTCGTGTGGAACCCTTAGAACTAGAAAGTATTTTTGTGGAATCCTATTCCCCACACACACAGTTAGAAGAATATATCTTAAAATAATATTTAAAGTAGATCAATGTAAAGGCAATTAAAATATTGCATTTATTATTAAAACTTTTGAATTTGATTTTAATATAATTTTTTGATTAATAAATATCATAATCATGTAAAGAAAAATTTAAGTTGTATACATTCTTCATATGCATTCATATACATTCTTCACATTAAAATGTAATGTTAAGGATTTGTAAATAATTTACAATTAATTGAAATCAGTTACAAAATTTTTGAGCACAAAAAAATAAATAAATAAATAAACTAGTATCATATCGTAGTCCAACTTGTAATACAAATAATACCACTAGAAAAAGAAGCTTCTCATTATAACCAAATTCTTTTTTTATTATTTCCATATAATTTCTTCTTATCTGTTCTTTTTATATTTTTCTGAGCCATAGACCAGTGGTCAGCAACCTTTCAGTTGTAGTGTGCCAAATCAAATGACTAATAAACTTTTTACACTCATGGAGCTCTTAGGGTTACAAAATGTTTGGGGGGGGAATCCCATTCCTTAGAACACACACTTAGAAGGATATATCTTATAATATTATTTAAAGTAAATCAACATGTCTTACGTACTTTATGTGTGACAGAAGCCCTGGCTCAGTCCTACGCAAATGAAAGTAGGCTTGCTTTTATTAGTTCTAACAAACACTTGGCTAGAGTCACCAGAGATCAAATAAAATCTTGTTGGGACAGGCCGGCAGATAACCCATAATTCAATGTTGATTTCACCTTACCCGAACTAACGTATACCCTTCAAAATCTGGACACCAACAAATCACCTGGTCCAATTGGTATCCCTGAACATTTCTTGTCCCATCTTGGAATTTTGCGTAGGGAAAGACTTTTATACATATGTGACTTGTCATGGAAAACTGGCAAACTACCAAGACAGTGGAAATCGGCCATCGTTATTCCCATTCATAAACCCATCAAGAATGCCGGTTTTACGACAAGCTGTCGTCCTATTTCTCTTACCTGCATCACTTGGAACTAATGGAAAGCATGGTGCTGCGGAGATTGACTCACCATTTACACACTAATAACTTAATGCCCCCGGAGCAATTTACATTTCGTAAGGGTCACTCCACTGTTGACCAAATTTTATACTTCACTCAATGTGCTAGAGATTCTCAGAATCACAAACCAACGAGACATACCATGGCTGCATTTTTAGATGTGTCAAAGGCCTTTGATAGGGTATGGAAATATAAGATGTTAAGCAAGTTTTGGTGTTTTTGGCATTAAAGGTAAAACTCTGCCTGGATCTCAAACTTTCTAAATCACCGAAATTTTTGTGTTAATTTTCCTGCTAATTTCTCGGATTATTACAAAACTTATCAAGGAATTCCCCAGGGCTGCGTTTTGAGTCCAACTCTTTTCTTATTGTTTATTTCCGGCTTTGAAAAATATGTTAACCCTTCTCAAATTGGATTTTTCACTGATGATGTCGTTTTGTGGAGCAGTAATGCAAATATTAGCAAAATGGAATCCCAGTTGAATAGGTCCTTGGTAAATATTCAGGAGAATGCAGACAACCACAAAATTACTTTCAATGCTTCCAAGTCTACAGTCAGTCTCTTCACGACTAATAGGCATCTTTACAGCTACTCTCCTGAGCTTTCCTAATGAGTGAGCGCTTGAATTACAGTAAATACCCTACCTAGGTTTCACTTTAGACTCGGAAGTGAACTGCGAGAAACATATTGAGAAAATAGCCGATAAAGCAAGAAAGAGACTAAAGATCTTAAAATATCTTTCTGGCAGAGACTGGGGTTCAGAGGCCTCCTCACTTAGAATAACTTATATAACCTTGGTTCGCCCAGTCTTTGAATATGGGTACCAAATCTTACAAGTAGCATCTCCTACAAACTTGAAAAAACTGGAGAGAGTGCAACTCAGTGCTGCGATGATTATCACGAGTCTTAGATATAATTGCCCTACTGACATAGTTCTGTACGAGTCAGACATCCAACTTCTTACTATGAGATTCAAAGTCAACTCATATAGGTATTTTAACAAAATTAAAAGCTTTGGTTCCTTCAATAGAATTTCTTTCATTTTAAATTGGACGTAACCAACGTTTAAAGCGAAACAGCTCACTTAATTACATGTGGAAATGTGATTTTATTGATTTCAATGTGGACACATTTTTTAGCTGCATCACACCTACTGATTCTTTTAATCATGTTGAATTCCGGGAGGAATTATTGACCAGTACTCCCAAGCATAGCAAACATCCGGAATTACTCAGGCAGTTGGCACTTGAAGTAATAAATAACACACCCGATTAAGCCTTTATTATTTACACAGATGGTAGTCGTTCGGATACAGGTAGAGCAGGGAGTGGTATTTTTAGTAGCACTCCTGGGAATGATGTTAAAATTAGCGTCAGGAATTCTAACCACTGTTCTGTCTTTTGATCGGAACTCATTGCTATTAGTAGTGCTCTCGATCATGCTCTCAACTCTTATAAGGACAGTATCTGGATCCTAACAAACAGCAGAAGCTCCATTTAATATTTGAAGAATTGGGCAAAAATTATGGACAGTACTGGTCTAGATATTTCACCCAAATTGCCTAGATTTGGTCAAAGGAAACAAGTAAGTCTCGAGTGGATACCATCGCATGTGGGTGTGCCTGAGAACGAAGCAGCTGATGAGCTGGCTGGTACAGGGGATGTGATCTCTCTAACCCCAGTTCCTCTGTCTTAAGCCATTCGGAAATCCATTCCCTTCACAGAACTAAAATGAATTTGACTTGGCGAAACCCTCCTGCTTATCATTGGTACGCAGCTAAGAGTCCTGGCCTATCTCCACAGTGCAGGAGTTCCAGGGCTCATCAGACGACCTTGGCGCGCTTTAGAAGCGGTCACCTGCGTGGTATGACTTTTGTACAGCGGGTAAAGTCTTTCTTTACCTGTCCATGCTCTCTCCCTGCTTCTACTGCTCATCTTCTGGACTGCTGGGGTATTTCCCTGCGGCAATTGTTTGAAGATCAAGACCTGGTGTGTGACACTATTATGCGGAAAGGTCAAATGGACTTATACTGTAAGCTTTCCTGCTGCAAGGAGACTGGAAACAACAACAATAACTTTATGTAAAGACGAAATTGTGTTGTCTTTTTAGAGATTGTAATTAGAGATTGTAAAGGATTGTATTTTTTATAAAAAATCAATGCAATCTTACTATAATTTACCCAATTATGTTTGTTAATTTATGATGTAAGTGTCATCTACCCATTCATTATATACGTATATATATATATATATATATATATATATATATATATATATATATATATATATAGCGTATGTGCTTGCATTTTTTTTTTTTTTTTTTTTTTTTTACACGATACCGAAATCTAGGTCTATTGAAATTACCTGAAGTCATGTTTCATATACTGCATTTAATTTGTTTTTATATTTTATTTTGCAGCTTCTCATGTTGAGAAATATTTGTCACTTAAATACTTTGTTCTGAATGGCATTAAAATGTTCGTAACTGTGTGAGAAATCCTGTGTATTGAATTTGCAACTAAAAATTTAAGAACTACTCTTGTTTAAATATAGATTTTAACGTTTAGTGTGTGTGCGTGTGTGTTTTGATATGTCGATAAATTATTCCTTCTCCTTTATTATAGATGTGATTTATGACTCCCCCAAATGAAAAAAGATACATTTACTGTTACAAAATTATTTAGTTGTGCATAATATTGTACTAATGAATAAAAAATTGTTCCGCTGGATCCGTTACAGTAAACAATTGAATATTCACAATCTAGTAGACAGTACATGTAAAAAAAACATTTAATATCCTTCTATTATAATAAGTTTATAAAAAAAGATCACAACATAAAGTTATTACGTATTAATAGAATTTTCAGTTATAACGACTGGGATGAGCTTTAGATACTTGTGGTTGTACAAACTTTAAAGAGAGCATGAATCCTTTTTGCATACATATTTATAATTTTCTTTTCGATTTTTCATTGCGACTCGTGGAACTCCAGGGTTCCGTGGAGTATAGTTTGAAGACCACTGGACTAATATAATTCAGAGTCGCAAAATAGGAGATTTTTGAAAAAAAATCGATTCCCACTCCAATGCAAGCAGAGTTCAGGAATAGAGGTCCAGAATACAGATTTAGAGTTATATTACATTAATCATGCATCTTTGAAAGATATTTATTAACATAAAAACAAATAATATTAAAAAAATTTTAAGTCAATTCCTACTGAGATCAACAAAGAAAAATTTTATTTTAGCCACTTTTTATTAAATAAGTATATACATATGACAGAATCACAACTTTAAGTGGTAATTAATTTTTATTAACTATCATTAAAGTATCGTATGGTCATCCAAAACAATCGTGTATATAAAATTTCAGTTCAACTGAATGCTTTGAAACGTGAGGGAAAAAAACATTTTCAAGTTTTGACACAAGTTGCCAAAATGATCACTAAGTCTCCAAAAATGGTACCAACGTGGTTGTATTTGTAATTCTTTAAATAATTAATTTTAATCAATTAATTTTTATTAATTATAGTTAAATTATTGTATTGTCATCCAAAATAATCATGTATATAAAATTTCAGCTTAATTGAGCGCTTTAAAATGTATTTTATTAACAATTGAAAATTCCACCAAGATAAATAAATAAATAGAGTGTGAGCCAATAGTAGGAATTGAATAAGCAACAAAATTTAACTTTTTCTTCAACGTAAATAAAAAATTAACATTATGCATATTTTATGTATCTTTTAAGCGTATTTATTAAAATAAGAAATAATCGACATATGATAAAAGTGATCCTTCATTATAATTAAATTTAAAAAAATATTTTAATGCGTACCTGATCTCTGCACCGATCTAAACTTCATATCGCAATACCAGAGGTATAATTTGTGGTTTTCTGTTTGACACGATTCTGAACATTCAGTTGTTAAACAATTTCTTTTCTGACTCAAATAATATTTCATATGCGAAAAGACTTGTTCACACTTAGATATGCAGAACCGAAGGCGAAAACATTGTACATGCAATTTTCTTCAAACAATTCAATCTCTGTGTAGTAATGACTTAAGACAATTAAAAACAGTAGTCGATTTTTGTCATTAATTATTTTTCAGATTTTTTTTCTTTATTCCGTAAACATTGCTTTTCTTAATTCTGAAGATATCAGTTCAATCAGAGCTCCATATTTCAAAATCAATTTCAATTCACTCAAAACCTGATAAATTTGTATAGAACCACCGAGATTGTAGCACATGCCAAATTTGGCACGTGTGTCTTAGGTAGCTGACTTCTGCCATAGATTATGCTTCAAGAAAAATTTGGTAAATTAAATCTCTTTTCAACAATGCTCTATTAAGTTCAGCTTACGCGAAAGGAATCTTAATGTACAGTTTCCCTTAAAAACAGTGGCGTAACGTACACCCCCGGATCGCAGGAAGGGGGGCAGTATTCTAGGGGTTCCAAAGCCTGACTGGCACCAAGTACGTATTTAACCAATTTATAAAATACTAAAGGCAACCCTGACTTTGAGGAGGAACTCTAATATTCACCATTGCGCCACTGCCTAAAAATGAATAAAATTATTTATAATGTTTATATCCAGTATGCAGCACTGTAATAATTGGAAATCTGTAATTAAAATAAGCATTATATAAAAAAAAATTACATAAATGCATTATTATGCATTTAATTTATGCATGTAAATTAGTATTACATAAATACGAGCGTTGGGGCATAAATCATGGCAACAATTTTTTTTTCTTGTATATATGCGAATGGATCACAAACGTATATGTATCGTGTGGAAGTTCTGCAGGCATAGTGTGTATACAGAAGAACAGATGGCTCTGTGATAGCTGGTAGTAGCGCAGTGAGGGCTGTGAAATCAGTCAGTTGGTGAGTGTCGCGCGTTGGAAGTAACCCGCGTTGAGCAGCGTTCTTACATCAAACTAGCCGTTCTCCGAGGAAAATATGCAATGGAATATCACAGGGAATTAGTGGAAGCCCTTGGAAATAATGACTCACCATACCGTACAGTAGCACGATAGGTGTACTGTGTACTGTGTAGTCATTCTCTCTTTTGCATCGTGAAGACCATGTTGCCCTGTATGTTACCGTAATAAATTAGTGTGTTACGATATTTCAGTGTTATTCATTGTCCACACGTGTGTAGTTAGCACCTTGTCCTTTCGTCTGTATATGTCACATTTTCCTACCGGACTGGTATCTTCAAGAAAAAAAACAGTTGCCATGGCTTTTGCCCCAATCCTCGTTAATTGAAACAGATGTCTAGCTATACTTCCACGAAAATAAAATTTTAAAAGAATTAAAATAAAACATAATTTTATTATCTTTATCTTCTCATGAATATGCCCTTTTAAGCAATATTTTAAAAAACATACATATGAAGAATCGAATCTGTTTTTTAGGAGAGGCGGGAAGGTTTATTATAAAAAAAATTATTATATTTCAGTTAATTCTACGTTTATACCAAAAACAATATTGCATTTCTTTCCATTCCAAAGAAAATTCGTAAACACTTGAATTTTTCTTAAAATATCCCCACAAAAAAGTTTATATTAAAATTTTTAAGATTTTTTTTAAATGCTTCACATTTTCCTGTTTGTTAAGAAAAATATTACTTGTAATGAAAATGATACTTAAGGCTTTATCAATGCTACTTATGTGACTTGTATTAATGGGAAATTCGCATGTTTCATTACATAAAAGTATATTGTTCGGTAATCTTTTTTTAAAAAAAAAGATTTTTTTTTTTATTCTCTTAGTTTAGAGATTTTTTTATCTTGACTTTTTTCTTAAAAGTTTTATAGATCAGTAAATCTATTTTTCAATATCATGAATTAATACATTTATAAATATATTCATACATATCTTTCGACAAATATAGATATTTTTTCGAATATACATATATATGAATCAGCTGATCAGGATGCAAACAATTTAATAAGTAGTCTTTTTTCTCTTTATTTTTTTACCTCGTTTTTCCTCATTAAGTTAAATTTGGAATTTAAAATAAAATTGTAAGTTTTTTTACAAAATAATTCTTACGTTTCCATGGACAAAATAGCCCCATTAGCTTATAAAATCGTTTAAATAAACATTGTTTCTAAAAAAAGAATGGTACAAATATTTGAAGAACGAATACCTAGCATAACAATTGTCCTAGAATTATAATTGCTTTATTCCTATTTTTTAACCCAGTAAAGCTCAATAACGAAAGCATACTGTAAGGACGAACCCCTTGGGTGCCCTTCTCCTAGATTACCAGCGTGAGCTAGAGGTGTAGGAATAAATGAAGAACTAGAAGCTGCCATGATCTTAATATTACTTTATTAAGATCTTAACTTAAACCAATAACAAATTAGGTAATAATATGATATGTGAGAGAATCTACGGTGGCGAAAAACACAATATATAATATCGAAATTACGTAACCCGGACCACTATCAATAACTAACTCGCCTAAGCTCAATTTCAATGTAAACACAGATCCCAATATTAAAAGGGTAACTCCTACCTTAATTTCCAACGAATGACCTTAATGCCTACCGGATCCTAACTGAAGTTGCGGTTCACTGGCGTGCAATGGTATGCACCTTGACTAAGAGCTCTCTGTCACGGGTAACTTCTCTTGACTGTCACTTAACTTCTCAAAACCTCTTCACACTTGAAATACGGACTATCATAACACTCCCCAAATGCCACACCACTTACTCTAAACTTCTGTTATTTAAAAACTTCCTAATTTGCATCTTTCATTCATGTTTTACTTCTCGGGTTGGTTGGAAAAGAATTGCCATTTATTCTGGCTCCAAAGAACCAAAAGGACATGTTAATGAAAAAACGCGTGAGCCCGTCACAATACACAAATAGTATTTGTTGATTGCTCCTTGATGTTTTTTCCCAAACAATTTCTTATTTATTTTATGGAAAAAAGCACACAAAACTCAGTATCTGTTTTCATTAAAAGTATACAATCCTCATACAAAAATTGTTTGTGTTTAGTGGAAGAAAGAAAATGAGTTATAATCTATATAAAAGTATAAGAGAAGATTTCCTTCAGTTATATTCTATAAATAAAAGAAAAGCAGAGAGTTTTTATTTATTTATCTTTCACAATAAGAACAATTATGACCTTTAAAGACAAGACCCGTAAAAACATGAAAAAGTGCATCAAAGATTGTAACGTCGTCAGAAGGTAGCGTGAAAATAATACATCGCAGCAAAGTTGTGGGAGTAAAAAAATACTTTTAATTTTTTTCTCCAATAGGATAATCGATTTAAGTTAGATTGTGAAGTTAATAGTTTCCATGCCTAGCCAGTATGGTAGCCCCGTTTTGAAGTCGCTCACTCCACAGCTTGTCTCGGTCCAGTCCGCAAGGCGTTGTTTCTCATTCGCGTTTTTGATTCCTGGTCAGCATCACGGAACAAAAAACTCTGGGATTATCCTCTCCGCTTCCTAAAACGACCAGCCCTCGTCTTTTTCAGCTATTTTCTCTCTTTTTTCTCGTTCTCCTTCCTTTTTCTTTTTTCTTTCTCTCGGTTTTTCCAGCCTTTTAAAACATCAGGGGCAGTCCATTTCTCCCCCTCACGTTTTCTCATTGGTGGGCCCATATGAGTCGATCCTTGAACCTCAACTCATTAGAGCCCATTGGTCCATAATCCGCCAATCGTCCACTCACCCGGTTTCTTCACAAGCCAGCAGGTGTCCGGCACATGCTCCGACGGCCGAACCCCTTCGGCCCACTGTCGTCGTTTTACCGCCTTTGAGGACAATTCTCCATTGTGTATGTATGGCGACAGTCAGCTGCCTCGGAAGCGAAATCGTCCACAGTAGAATGGTCAGACAATTGTTTGCCTAGTCTAACTGGCACCAAAGTCCAGACGCTAATTAAGCGATAATGAACCCCAGCTGCACGTGCACCTAAAACTCTGTCTAGTATTGTCCTGAAATAGTATTGTCCTGAAAGAGTGAAACTCGTTTCTAAAGGAGAACGCCACAAGATGCTTTAAAATCACAGGAATTATAACACTACATATAAAATAACTGATTATATAAATTTTTAATTAGTAATTTTTTGACTATGTTTAATCGACTCGAAGTTAGTAGAATGTTATGCCTCACCCCCCCCACACCCAATTCACCTGTTCATAAATCAGTTGCAATATCTTAAAAAAAAATTTAATTGTTGAATTATCCCCAAAACACACACAAACAACTTTTAAATGCTTAAAAAATAGCCATGAAATAAACTTAAATTTGTTTTTTGAAAATCTAAAATGAACGGATAAAAGAACTAAAAAAATGTCATAATAATTAAGTGTATTTTTATACAATTATGCTGTTCAATCTATATATTGTGCAATCAATTTAAAGATGGCATATGCACCCAACCGCTTCCAGGCCACAGGTCCTGGGTTCAAATCTCGGAATGGACAAGGTCGATTCAGCCTTTCATCCCTTCAGTGAGTCGATAAATGAGTACCAAGCTTGCTTGAGAACTAAACACTGGGGGTTTGGCGTCAGACTGACCACTTGACCGAGACATCTGCACGTGCACCCCAGCGCCTAAAGCCACGTAAACTGAGTGAGTGAATATTAACGTCGCACTGTGTTCAGCTACGCGAGGGCTTTTGGCGACGGACCTCGTAATTTTGAACCATGGTCAAGTGATGATTACGAAACCTGAGCTGGCACCCCTTTCCTATCTACCACACCTCACCAACGAGAGTGGCCGCGGTAGCCGAGCGGTATAAGTATCGAATCGTGGCTGGCTTTGTTACGAGTTCGAGCCCAGTACCACTAAGAGCGATGCACGTTAAATTTGTCGAAAGCTCAAACGTCCTCCCGTTGGTGTGGTGTGGTAGTTAGGAGAGGAGGGTGCCAGCTCAGGTGTCCTCCACGTCACTTGACCATGGTTCAAAATTGCGTGGTCCATCGCCAAAAGCCCTCGTGTAGCTGAACACAGTGCGACGTTAATATTCACTCACCAACGGGAGGACGTTTGAGCTCTCGACAGATTTAATGTGCCTCGCTCCCCCACACGGCGGATCTTTAGTGGTACTTATGACATACCAGCCATGATCCGATATCTTGACCACTCTGCTACGTGTCCACCACGTAAACTGAGATAGGCACAGTAGGCCTTGGTCCTCATGGGCTGTTGCGCCACTGAGTTCAGTAATATAGCCTAACTCATATTTTTTTTACACGATTAAGTAACACAGTTCACCAATATACTTTTTAACCCCAATTTTTTAAATTCTAAGTTTGAACATGTAATCAGAAAATTATCGGTAAGTATTAGTGACGTGGTCTACTTTATGGTTTGTTTACTTTTTTCACTGGAGTTAAGGGGATTTACCCGAATACAGCTGATTTAATTCGCGAGGGCTTCAAATTTCCTACAGGTATGGAACAACATTTTCTTACTCATGATCCTGACATAGAGCGTGCGCATTAAAATTTCAATGTAACCTTAAGTTTTGTGTAGCAACTTGGAAAACCAAAAATCAGCCACTTATAACAGACTTTGTATCAGCAACAAACAAATTTTTTTTTTAAATTATAGTTTTAAAAAAACTAAAAAACACGCTTTTATAGTGTGAATCGAACTAAAAAGTAAAAAAAAAGTCATTCTTAATCTAAGAATAAAATAATTAACGAGAAAATTATATATAATGTCATCGTGGTAAAAGTGTGGGGGCTATATATTAATTGTTATAATTTCTTACTAGTTCTATTCCGAAATGCTGAGTTAGTGTAAAAATGTAGTACAAAGCACCCCTACGCTTTTACCACAATGACATTAATTTTCTCGTTAATTATTTTATTCTTATATTAAGAATGATTATTTTTTTTTACTTTTTAGTTCAATTAACTGTAAAAGTGTGTTTATTAGTGTGTTTTTTTAAAAAAACTATATTTTATTTTTCATTTTTTAGTTCAATCTACAATAAAAGCCTTTGTTTTTTTTTAGTTTTTTTAAACTATCAATTATCCTTTGTTGAATTTATCCTTGAGTTTGATATTTGGAGCCGGAATTACGTGGCTGCTAGAATTAGTCTTACTCTTCAATTGATATTAATTAACGAGTCTGAAGGGTATTTATTCTTTCCGTTTAGGGGGCCTCGGATGAGTCTCATATCGTTATATTTCAAAGATTCCGTCTAACTAATAAAACTGTGTAAAGAAGAAATATTAAATGTCAATCGTATTATCACCTTTTAAACGTATTTCTATAACTTTAATCCATATCATCACTTCCAATCGTATTGCTTTATCAAAATTCGAATTTAGCAGTTAGAACAGGGGTGGGCAGACTTTTCCAGGGTGCGGTCTATTTCTAATTTTTTCAAGCTGTTGCGGTCTACTCAATGTCAGTGACGCACACAAGGAGAGGGGGCCACTGGTCTGGATCGTCCCCCACAGCCTTTGATTTTTTTTTTTTTACCGATTGCTTTTAAATACTTGTATACAGTACGTAAAACTTAATGAAGTAATTGTTATTAATAATTTTTATTATTTATAATGCTGAGTATTTTTATTCAGAAATTTATTCTTTACTGTTTTTTGTTCTCGACAATCTATAAAATTAAAAATATATATATTTGGCTGCGTATAGTGGTATGATACTAGAATGGTAGACTTTCGACGCTCGACCACGCCCCCCTCCCCTTCCTTGAAAAATTCTTGTGTGCACCAATGCCCAGTGTCGCAGGCGTGGTGAGGTAGGAAAAGGTCTACAATATTTAAATTAATAATAAATACGGAATATGTACTTACAGAACTAAAATAAAAAAAGAACACTTTTAAAACTGCGTTTAAAGCAAAACGCAAAATACAAACATAATAATATAATAGCCACAATTATTATAATATCACACAAATGATACATTTATTATCAAAGAATTCAAAATCCATAAACAATAAAATATTTTTATATAAAGTTAGTTTTCGTTGTTACAGTCAGTAGAAGACTTATATAGTCTGCATACTTCAACCAATCTTGAATATTTCGTATATAATTATTAACTGCAAAAATCTTCAGGCGGTCACCCCAAAATATCTGGTCGGTCCACCTGTCGATCGCGATCGACGTAATGCCCACCCCGGGTTTAGAACATACATTTATCGCCTTTTAAACGTATTGCTATAATGTTAATTCGTATCATCACTTCTAAATGTATGTTGCTTTACAAAAATAAAAAATATTTAGAAGATAGAACATAATTTTTTTTCACAGGCACGAGTCTTGCAGTTTTAGGTTAGCACCTTAATCTTTTAGTCGCTTAATCTGAAATTAATCGCCAAATCTGGAAATGGCATGGGGAATTAGTCACTAAACCTGAAAATTGCTTATGCAATAAGTCGCCAAATGTGGAAGTGATATATATATATATATATATATATATATATATATATATATATATATATATATATATATATAGTCACCAAATCTGTAAATCATACTCCTAATTATCCTAATCAGGATAATGGAACTAGATTATGAAACTATTGTATTGCCATCGGTCCTTAACAAGTGTGCAAAATTTCGAATTAATCTGACCTTTTAAAGTGGGTAAAAATTGAGTTCAAAGATTCCATTACATACAAGTGAAACTTATAAAAAAAGCATGTTAAAAACCAACCGAGCCCTTTAATAACGAACGAAATTCTTCATTTGAATCAAAAACAACAGTTGTACTAGACATATCTGACACATCTACTGATGATTGCATGTTTGATCCAGTTCATAACAAACGTGCACGCTTGTTATCAAGTCATAATGAATAGTTGTTAGTTAGCACTTTTATTCCTAATTTCAATTTGAACTTTTAAAATACATTGTATATTCCTATAGAATAAATTTTCACTGTACACTAATTTTAATTTTTTATCTGTAATAAAAATTGTTTTTGTTTCATAAATATGTAACACGGATTTCATTATTACTTTTTTGGGAGAGTTGAGACGGGGCTTTATCGGTACTTCTTCTAATAAACATCTTGGGATATCTTTGGGGCCAAAATGGCAATTCTTTCCAACCAACCCAAGAAGAGAGCGTGGTTATACAGATTAGAAATTGTATATATTGGAACGTTAGTATTCGCGAGGAGCACTAAGTAAAGCTAAGTGAAGTGAGGTGAAACTCGGTGAAGTTCTGGGAGAAGAGTCCTAGTGTATTCTGTGAGTTCTATGAGTCGGTCTAGAAGTACCAGTATAGCTGATCAATAAGTGGGTCCGAGACCAGAATAGTATTCCCTTAGCCGGAGCAAGTTGGATCGAAGAATAAATCTAAGATATACGGACTGTAGCTGTTCGCCGAGGAAATAGCGGTAAGACAGTTTGATTAAGCTTTAAGACTAGAGCGGATTCTAATAAGTTAAGAAATCAGCTATAAATATAGATACAGTGGCTTATTGCGCTATTTATCATAATTACGGTTTACGTCGCATCACTCCTGATCATAAACCTCCTAGTCTAGTGTTGTTTTAATGAATATATATTAAGATCATAATAAACTAATTTTATTATGGTGGAGTTTAGTGGTCAATCCTTCATTCCCTCAAACATAGGTCGCGTGGATGGTGACGAGATGATACCCCCAGCGGACGGGTATTTAGAATTTTTTCATCTTACACAGTTTTTTAAATTTGTGTGGAACATATTCTTAAATTTGCAATATAGGGAATTTTAATTCTTTAAATAATTAATTTTAATCAATTAATTTTTATTAATTATAGTTAAATTATTGTATTGTCATCCAAAATAATCATGTATATAAAATTTCAGCTTAATTGAGCGCTTTAAAATGTATTTTATTAACAATTGAAAATTCCACCAAGATAAATAAATAAACAAACAAATATATATAGAGAGAGAGAGAGAGTGAGTTAATAGTAGAGGAATCGAATAAATATAAATCCACAGATTTAGAAACTTACATCTATCTATCTATTAAACTATCTGCGTCATCGATTGTATAAATAAATGGAAAAAAAGTTTTGAAACCCATTGTTCTTGAATTATTTTACTAAATGCGATAATAAAATCTTATCTCAGACAGCTACTTCATAACGTATTTAAAGACAAAACTAGTTATCCACGTTGCAGTGTGAATAAGGAAGGAATTCGTGTAGGATGATAAAGGTCAGCTTAACTGATAACTCAGGAAAACAAAACTAAGTTAATAAACAAATATAAACAGTTGGTAAACAAATGTCCTTTTTCCCGAAATTTGCAAAGAATGTGAATAAAAACTATCGAATTACATTATGAGTTTCTCTAAAGAAGTACTTTAAAGCAGTAAAAAAGTGCAGTAAAGAAGATATCAGTACTTTTCTCATAATGCACATTTTAGGTGCTAAATTGTTGTTTATTTTGTAGCTCACAAGAAATTAGGAGAGCAATAACTTATATATCTTTTACTTGTCCTTCCTTCTTCAATTTTTCCAAATTTTTCACTTTACATTAATAAAAACTCACGAATTTTACAGGACCTGAAAATTCTGAAGTAATTTTCTCTGATATCAATAGACAGAGGTGTACACACAATCGCGTAACGATGAATATCACCCCCTCAAGGCCCAAGCTGGATCTTACAAAAGATTGCGTACTTGGCGTCAGTTAGGCCTTTGGACCCCATGGAAGCCTGCCCCCCCCCCCATGATGCGGGGGTTAGGAATGTACATTACGCCACTGCGTACACAGACTACTTTGATCAGAGGAGTTACATTTTTAAAAAACACATAGACGGAAATACCGAGACGTAATCATTTTGTAAAAAAATAAAAATCAGTGTTATAAGGGAAGGGGTATGAGCTCCCAAATCCCACCCTTTTGTATGTTTATGATTGACGTTTATTTCAGAGATGGAAACCATTAATGAAGGGATTAGTATTCAATTCTCTTTTATTCCTACAATATAAATGTAACTGCACTCAATGTAAATGTAACTACAATCAATGTAAATATAACTGCAGTCAATGTAAATCAATGTAAATGTAACTGAAATCAACGTAAATGTAACTGCAATTAATGTAAATCAATATAAAAGTAACTGCAATCAATGTAAATCAATGTAAAAGTAACTGCAATCAACGTAAATCAATATAAAAGTAACTGCAATCAACGTAAATCAATATAAAACTAGCTGCAATCAATGTAAATCAATATAAAAGTAACTGCAATCAATGTAAATCAACATAAAAGTAACTGCAATCAATATAGATCAATGTAAAAGTAGCTTCAATCGATTGATATATAAGGCTAGTTCACTTCTCTCATTACCCGTTTCCCATTTTGTGTGTGTTGAACAGTCCGACTTCTTTTATTATAATGATTTTTTCACTGCTATTGCATTAAAAAGTTTGAACAAAGCTTCAGAAATATTACTCTCTCTGATCGGTTGATTTATTGTTTATTAATGTCGCAATTTCTGAAACAACACGAAGAGTATTGGTGATGAACCCCAATTTTAAACAATGATCAAGTAACAAGGACGGCACATCTGAACACTCACTCCCCTATTCTCTAAGCTTCTACATCACGCCAAAGTGAGGACTTGAAGCTTCGACAGATTTAACATGCATCTATCCGCTAAACAATGGGTCTCTTGTTGAATGAATTTCTCAGAGGAAAAATGTACAAATTAATGAAATACCTTTTTATTAATATAAAATTTTCTGTTAAAGTATTAGATGTACAACTTTGCTTCCGCCGTTTTCAATAGATGGCTGTAGCGGTAAGTGGTAGTCGAAATAAATTGATCGTAGATGTCATACAATAAGCTTAGGTATTTGTTAACATAACGCCATCGAAATATTAGTCGATTTGTGTCTGCATCATAAAGTTATTCACGATTAAACATGTCAGCTTACAAGCCAAATTCTCGTCATTTGCGGGAGGTTTTAATTTTCTGCTTTAATATGAAGAAAAGCTCATCGAATGCTCTCAAATACCTATGGTGAGGCCGCTATTAATGAAAGAACGTGCCGAGAGTGGTTTCAACGCTTCAAGAACGGTGATTTTGACGTCGAAGACCAGCATGGCATTTGGCGGGACCAGCTCGGCGTAGTGTATTATGAGTTGTTAAAACCGACTGAAACAATCACAGGCGATCGCTATCAAACGCAATTATTGAATCATAAATGTATAATCAGTTTATTACAATAAAGCCTCGAATTTCGGAAAAAAACGGCGGAAGCAAAGTTGTACACCTAATATTTATAATTATTTTCGTGAATCTCATATTTATAATATTTCTTTAAAACCACAATGTCGATTTTTCGAATTCATGCCTTTTCCTTTAAATATGGATTTTTCCCACCATGAGCAACATTTTTTCTTTTTTTTACTTGGCAAGAATTTTAAAAACTAATTTTTTAACACGGAAATAAAAAAATCTCAGCAACTCTTGCCACATCCAACTCAAGACTTTTATTTTTAAAAACTGAATATTCCATCTCCTTATCTATTGCCATCGAAAGTTCTAGAACTTTCCATAATTAAAATTACAGTTAATTTTTATAAATAAAAGCGCGCGCGCGAGCATTAATATAAAGCACGAGAGATATAAAGAATTACAATTTTTAACACTCTGGGATGAATGGTTAAATCATTACAATAAATAAATAATAAATATTACCATATGTGTTACATCCTCCCCCTCTGGTTCCGACGGCGTCCCGACGAGGAACCAGGAGTCTGTGGGACCTTTGGTGGACGGCCACGTTTACGAAGAGGAATAAGGGGTTTTACTTTGTCATTATTAAAAGGAGTTAAAGCAGAGGTGTGGTAAACACCAAAAGGTTCCCCCGGATTATCAAGACTAGCAATCTAGTAAGATGATGGTGACCTTTGTGTTAAAATCACGTAGGGACCGTCTCTGCGTGGCATTAGTTTTGCACTTCTTCCTTGCGCAGCGTTGCTCAGCGGATGTAATGCTACAAAGACATGTTCTTCAGGTTGATATGTGGGAGCAGCTTTTCTCTTTTTATCTGCGTAAAACTTCCTACTATCCTGTTGCTCTTCAACCACCTCTCTAATTTGAGTGGAAAACTTAGAGAATTTCTTGAGATAGGGAGTTATCTCTGGCACAAAATTATCGTTCTGGATGACTACTTGGATATCATTAACAACTTCACTTGGAGTGCGTAACTCTCTACCAAAATTCAGAAAGGCTGCCGTCTGTCCTGTCGTTTCGCATTTGGCTGTGTTGAGAGCAAAGCGGATGAAGGGTAGCTTCTCTGACCAACAGTCATGTTTGTCTTGGACGAGAATTGCCAGCTGTGGTTTCAGATCCCTATTCTTTCGTTCAACTGGGTTAGCTTGTGGGTGGTATACAGGGATCAGGGATTGGTGGATGTTTAATAGGTAGCATATTTGTTGCATCACTGCTGACACAAACTGGGTTCCATTGTCACTGATAAGGCGGCGAGGAATACCATACCTCAGTAGAACCTCTTCAATCAAGGTAATGGCACATTCTTTAGCTGTGGTGTTGGGTAGTGCAAACAGTTCGACCCACTTGGTGGTACAATCCTCAATGATGAGGATCCATCTTTTACCATCTTTACTTTCAGGTAGGGGCCCGAAGAGATGAATGTCCAAGGTTTCAAAACGTTGGGCTGGCACAGGTGTCTGTAATAGCCGAGACGGCTTCTGATTTGAAGATTTGTATTTAATGCAGTCAGGACAGTTCTTTACAGGAGACATTCTGTTTGGGGGTACAGAGATAGGAGGACTATTTCCCGTGTTAATGTGGTTCTCCAAGATATTTGTTGCTTCTCCCCCTGGTTCGAAGACATTTTGGAAGGATTCCAACAGGAGGTTAAGTTTCTCCTTCTGGGCATAGGTCAAACTTTCACCTTCCCCTTCTCTTAATTGGCAGTTGTTGCTGGACATCTTCTCAACTATGGACGGGGTGTCCAATTCTTCACCAAATGGATACTTGTGGGTAGGATTGTCTCAGAAGTACCAACAGGTATTCTTCACATCTAGAACCAAACCAGCAGAACTAAGGAAATCTGTTCCTAGAAGTGTTCTATTTCCCTTTGTCTTTGGGAGAATTATGAATTTGGTCAAGACTGATCTCCCCTCAATTTCTACCATTACTTGGGTTGTGAGGGCCTCACCTGTGGTCTGTTGACCATCTGCTAAGCTCATTGCTAATGTGGTTTCCTGGAAAAGGAGTCCCTTATATCCTTAAATATCTGGAACATCCTTTCCCCAGCAATTGAATGTGAAGATCCTGTGTCTGCACATACACGTCCCTTTATTCCACAGAAAGTTATGTCGATTAGGGTCAATCGAGGGCTTCTGGTCTGAGCTGTGTAAGCATTGATGTGATTGGTTGCTACGTCTGTTCTTTGTGAGGCGTTGAGGTTGCAGGTGGGGCACCTAGATTTTATCACTCTTTGTTTCCCACAGCCATAGCATCTGAGAGGGGATCTCTCATTTGGTACCTGATGGGAATATTCTCTTTTGGGAGGGCGTTCAGGTTTCCTGAATGATACCTGTCTTCCATCATTTACGATTTCACTTGCCTTCTCGTATCTCCTAGGTCCACTGGGTAGGGAACGTCGGATGTTGTCAAAAGCTTCCAGCTTATCTGCTAACATTTCTGGGGAAATAAGTTCTTCCCAGATATCCAGGTAATGTTCCTTACACTCTGGAGAGCATCTCTTTTTCATTTGATTGGCAATAATCAAATTCTTCAATCCATTAAAGGAATCAATTTTAAGCTCATTGAGCCAACCTTCAAAATATGCTCGAATTTCAAAATAATAATCCTTCCACGTCCCATTTGGGCTTTTTCTGTGACGTGAAAACAGTTCCCGGAATTTTTCTGCGGTTAATTTGAACCGTTGCAGAAGCATTCCTTGAATGTGGGAGTAATCCCTGCATTTCTCCTCAGGCTCACGGGTAATGAGGGAGGTTACATCACTAGGTAGGGCAACAATGAGATAGGGTACCCACAGATCTTCACCAAGATCTAATAGCTTCATTTGCCGTTCGAATAAGGTGAGGAACAGGTCCATGTTATCAACTTCAGGATTGAATGTTGGTAGCAACTTTTTTAATTCAATTTTTGTTTGGGGTAGGGTTTGTGGACCTACGACTCTTTGAGTCTCATTGTGCAGTCGTATTTTCTGCAGCTCAAATCCACGCAGCGTTTTCTCTTTTTGTTTGTTTTCCTCGTCTATCCTATTTGATACGATTCCCTCAAAGATACATTTCACAAATTCAGGGTCTTCCTTATAAGCATCATTTGTTAAAATTTTTGTCCTTAATTCAATTATTTTTAGCTCTTCACCATTCGACTCACATTCACCTAACTCAATAGCAAGCTTAATGAGATCAGCTTTTTTCCCTTTTCCCAGAAATGACATGATTGAGAAATTTAAGAGTTGCAAATAAATAAAATAAATAACTTAGGTCCAGGCCTTATTTTCCACCAAAGCTCTTACAGATATGGGAATACACTTTAAAATATGGCTAGCTTTAAAATCTTATAAATTATTATGCACTTCAAAAAACAATTAAAATAGGTAAATAAATTAATAACATATTCAAAATACCAACAAGGAACATTAATTCAAATAATAAAATAATATAAAGAAAATTTAGGAATCATCAGTTGTAATGATACAAAAATTCAATGCAATGAAAATACTAAACAAAACTAAAATAATCAGGCATGTAATGCTACCTAAATTCAATAGGAAATCAGTAAAATATCAAACAAAATAGTAATTATTTATGTGCAATTCACAAAATATTAATCAGGAAACGCGTTATCTCACAAGAAATAAATTAATATACAGCAAAATTAAGAATTATCATTGCATAAGAATACCAAAAAATCAATGAAATAAAATAATAAAATTATCCCTAGCACTAACACACTGTAGCAGGATTGCTGTCACTTGTATATGAAAAATGCACAAAACACTATTGCAAAAACTTTTAACAGGAAATAGATCTTCTTTTTTTCTTTTCTTCAGACAATGGAGTAACTTCATGGACAGACTGACGCCAGTCAGTAATCCCGTGATTCCAACGTCAATAAACAGCACGTGCAAATTCGTACCATTTGTTTTCCTATACGTTTGTTGACATCGTTCTTGTATCTTAATTTTATCTAATTAAAACATATGATATCATTGTATTTTTGTGTATTATTCTAGTATATATATTTGTTAGGAAATAATTTTAACAACTCTTTTATATAATTTTTGTTTTATTCTAATTTATTTATCTAATTAGGTAATTGTCTACTTCCGACTAGTGTTAGCTGGCATATTTGTTTATCCTAGTTCGGTTGGATCCTAGCATTTATTTATAGTTCATGGTACACATATGTATGGTTCTTAGTTATTTTAGTTCTTAATTAATTTAGTAGTTATATTTATTATATAGTTTTGCGCAAGAATGATTGACAGTATAGAATTAAAACTACTTTTTTAAAATTGTATGATTATCGAATAACATTGATATCATTTCTTTAAAAAGAGCTCGCACCTATTATTATACAACATAGTGTCAGTTAGGTGTGAATAATATAAAAAATGTCTGTTTGCAATTTTAATTAATAATTCAAAGTCAGGAGAAAATATTTATTCTAAATTTTTTCAATTTGATGATAATTTGTGGGAGGAATGTTTACAAAAATTAAAGAAATGTTTCTTTGATTTTTACCTTCCACACACAAATTATAGATTTCTAAATTATTTATAATTATTCTTAGCAGTTAAAATTTAATATATGTCATTTCTTTCTTTAAATTAAAATACAATATTCTTAAGGGGAATGAAACCATTACAAAAGGGGTAACAATTTTTAGAAATGATTACATTTAATTTGATATGTTATTGTCTTATTTTTTTGAAGTACATATCAAACTTGCAAAAAAGTTTATCTCTTGAAGCCTGTGTACATAGAACATTAGTTAATATGAAAGTTTTAGATAAATGAATAGAATCATCTTTTGGTAAAAGTGTATTTTTTTCCATCATTTTTTTTTTTTTTTTTTTGAAATCTCAGTGGTTATTTAATAAGTAAGTATTTGTTTATCCATGATTTAACTATTTTCATTTTTTGCACAAATCCTTAAAATAGTTTAATTCCTGAAAACTCAGTATTATGCAAGTAAAGGTAATTAAGGGTGCGAGTATATGATTCATATATATGTCTTCTGTGATGAAAATTGAATTTTTTTACAACTTCATGAATTGCAAATTGTATAATAGGGGGCCAATGGGAACATTAAACACTCTATGTGAAGCATTATAAGTGTCAGACATTTGAAATAATCCCGTTATTTTGGTTTGATTTATCAATACTATAGGAAGTTCTTAATTTTTTTTCCTTTGTACGTATATGCTACTAGCTGATAAACCTGTTCTTCACACAGGTGTGAATTTATATATATAAATAATGTGTTATGCATGAAATTTCTCCCCCAGTACTTCATTATTTAGAAATGGTAAATAACAATTTTCTAAAAAATGTATTATATTTACTCGAGTTTACCTACCTACACTTAAAATTCAAATGAATATTTTATTTCACTGTGGAACAGTTATTTGTTGAAAATGAATTTTTTGTTTGCACAATGTATTGCGTATAAGTACTTCATATATATTTTGTACAATATTATGAAGCATTTAAAGCTATTTGAAAATGTTTCTAATAAAATAACATTCCTATCTTTGACTGTCTGATTTACTTAGTAATTATCTTTTAAAAATGCTTGGAAATTTTTTAGAAATGATTGTATAAAGTAATAAAAGAAAATACAATTTCACTATTAAGTTAAAGAAATAAATCATATTAATATATAATTTTTAAAAAATATTCAATGTAATATGAACTTCACCTTTATATCTCGGCTACTAAATATTATGCATTGATATGCGACACTTGGATCACAAATTCAGATTATTAATGCGAGTATGAACTATATTAAAATTTTACATTACAAATTCAATAATTTTTTTAATTGTTTCTGTATAAAGTGCTTATAACATGTTGAACAACTTGTTATAAATAATTGTATAATATTAAAGAATATTTCATCAGAAAAAATACTATAATTTTCACAAATTCAATTTAATTTCTAATTGAATTGCATACTTCTTTAAGCTATTGTTTATCTCATATTAGATAGAGTTAATATGAAAGTTTTTGATTATCAATAAATATTTATCCTTTGATGAAAATGAATCTTATTTTTATAACACAATGAATTGCAAATAAGATAGAAACAATTTAATACAATATGGAAATAAATAGTTGCATAAAATTTCCATTCACAATTTCTACTAGTTATGTCTCTTGACCAGATATTTATGTTTAGTGTTAAACACTTGTGTTCCATTTCATACAAACTTAAAACTTACTTGGAGAAATGTATTGGCATTTTATTTTGTTATCACTAATATGTATCTAAAGTGTCCTTTTATATATAATTATACTTTTAAAAAAAAAGAAATTGATCATTATAATACACAAGAGCCCAAAATTTATCTTCGAAACATGTGTCACACAAAAATATCAGTGATTTTGACCAATTAACCTCTTAACAATAATTTTGAAAAAAGATTCTCTGTAATTCTCTTCGATAAATATCATAAAATTGATCAAAGTACTCTTCTTAGGTCAATATTTGCAACAAACTCAATGCAACAAATTTATTCAGGACATATATCATGAGATTTATTTTTGCAAAAGTATAAAATAAATATAATCTCTATAATGATAAATCTACAAATTGTGCAAATACCAATAAATGCATATTTGTTATACATATGTAGTAAAAAAATTTGTATATGTGTGAGACAGTTTTTATACCATACAGTCAAACTCTGAAAAACATATGTGTTGAAACCACGCAAATATATTACAATTTTTATTTTTTTCTAAAAGAATTATGAATTCAAAAATGACTTTTTTATTTTGGTCATGTAGGAGTGAACAGGACTTCTCTATATTTAATATATGGACACAAATTTATATTCTACTATATACACATTCTAATTTAAAAATTTTAATGCCTTAATTTATTACCATATTTGGAATTCAATTATCGATAAATCATATATTTTACCTTAAGTAGTGCAACGAATAAAGATTTTTAAAATGAAGCACAATTTTTTCTATGTGTAATTTTACAAATGGTAAATGATAATTTTCATTTCTAATGTTTGAAAGTGGTTCTTATTTCATCAACTAGTATAAACATTAACAGAGCTGGAATAAAGTAAGATATTTTTCCATTTCTTTATTTTTTCTTTTTCCCTGTAATATTGTAAAAAAGTTTTATAAATATACACTGCTGGACAATTGCTAAGGACGGATAACACTATCATCCATAGCAACCACAAAATGAAAGGAAGCAAAATGTGGAAAATTAGAATAAGTGCGGGATATTAGTAAGAAAAAGTATGAGTATGCAAATTTTTTTTCCACGTCTGTTCTTCACGTGATAGCGTTCATAAGAGCTTTAAAGGTTTTGACGCGTGTGGACAGTTGTTGTTTCAAGTCAAAGTTTTACAGGAAAGATTTAATAGACGAACTTAAAATTTTTGGCATGTCTTCCCGACATCCACATAGATGATTTTATGCGTGGCCGAATATTGGAAAGATCGAAGAAGGGCGAAAAATAACAGATGTTGCCAGGGAGTTCGACATCGCTCACAGCGTTGTTTCACGGCTGTGGAAGTCATTTAAAAACTACTGGAATGTGTAGTAGATGGCACGGGGGAGGTCGCGTTAAAGTACGACGCCTGCAGAAGACAGATATATCGTCCTATCAGCAAAAAGGAACAGGCGCACCACAGCTCAGCAGGTGGCAAATCAGTTTCTTGCTGCCTCAGGAAAGCAGATCTCCCGAAAAACTGTTGCCAGACGTTTGAGGGGAGGAGGCCTATACGCACGCAGACCTGTTGTGTGTGTCCCATTGACCAGACAGCACCGTACTGCCCGTTTGTAATGGTGTCGTGAGCATCACAATTGGACTGAACAGGACTGGGCATGCGTACTATTCTCAGATGAGAGTAGGTTCAGTCTGTCATCGGATTGTAGACGCCAACTGATCTGGCGTGAGAGTGGTACTGCTGATCGTCCAGAAAATATCCAGGAAAAGGACCGATATCCGACATCCAGTATCATGGTGTGGGCCGGCATCATGATCAATGGCCGCACGCACTTACATGTGGTTGCGAATGGGACTACGACAGGCCAACGATACATTGATGAAGTTCTACTTCCTCATGTTCGTCTTTTCCGTGGTGCTGTCGGTGATAAATTTGTTTTTATGGACGACAACGCAACATGTCATCAAACACTCGCTGTTCAGTATTGTTTAGACAGCGAGGGTATTCAACGTCTCGTATGGCCAGCGCGTTCTCCAGATCTAAACCCCATTGAAAATGTGTGGGATGCTTTGGGGAGGCAAGTTGCTGGTCGAAACTATCCTCCGACAAACAAGAACACCCTCATCCGTGCACTCACAGAGGAATGGGATAAATTGCCTCAACAGCTGCTGGATAATGTTGTGCAAAGTATGGTACGACGTGTCGAATGTTGCATCACACTCCACGGTGGACATATCCCGTACTGATACCTTTCTTTAAGGTGCCTGCTGACTTTTAGATGCATTGTTGCATTTCTCCGTACGCAGATCAAATGAACATTTTTTTTTCTTTCAGATGTTTCACAGCTTTTGTACTTTCCAGAACAATAAATATTCTTTATTCTAATGTCTGAACAGTGTGGCAACTATATTTGATCCTACTAGGCCTCATGTCTCGCTTATTGTTATGCTACATAGCAATTTGTGATCCGTCCTTAGCAATTGTCCAGCAGTGTATATACTTCTTTTTGATATATGTATGGTTATATATGTATGGTTACCTCTGTTAACTGATCTGAAGATATGTAACATAAGTAAAATTTAAGTTAACTAAACATATGTTCTCAATATAACTTGATATAAAATAAACAAATATTTGCTTTTAAATATTGTAAGTCTACATCTATCCAAAATCCTTTTTGAAGAAGTTTCATTTGTCTTACGCTGTTGAAAACATTATTCAAAGAGTGGTCAAACACATAAACACTGGGAAGATGCTATATAATCCTCACGTTTCACCATGCTATCAAAGCACTTTGATTTGTTATAATGATATTATAAAATGATAAGAAAGTAAAATGTAAATCTTTAAGAAATAAATAATCGTACGCAATAGTAAACAAACGACGCCATATTCACCGGTTGACGGAATCACGTGATCATGAATTTAGTCCATTGATGTCAGGATGATTCACTTTCTCTCTCGATTTCCAGGGATTTTCTCTTGCTTTAGAAGGATTGCGGCACAATACCAGTAATTTTTTTCCGGGACAGTAAGGTTTACAGAGCCGGTTAAATTTTCCTTTTTCCGCAGCGTTTCGTCACAGCAGAGGTTTCTGCTTCTACGGGGTCGTAGTTCTTAGGCCCCAGGTTGGGCGCCAGTTTTAACACGGAAATAAAAAAATGTCAGCAACTCTTGCCACATCCAACTAAAGACTTTTATTTTTCAAACTGAATCTTCCATCTCCTTATCTATTGCCATCGAAAGTTCCAGAACTTTCCATAATTAAAATTACAGTTAATTTTTATAAATAAAAGCGCGCGAGCATTAATATAAAGCACGAGAGAAATAAAGAATTACAATTTTAACACGCTAGGATAAATGGTTAAATCATTACAATAAATAAATAAAAATATTACCATGTGTTACAATTTTATTTAATCTCCATCCAAAATTGCAAAAATAGCCTGTTTTGACGCACCTTAAAATTTTGAATAGTGATCCAATGGTGAGGATGACGTCTGAGATGGTCCCTCATTTTCAAAATTACCAAGAAATGCCACTCCTCAATACCTTATAATGCATTGAGGCTAGTTATAATGCATATAGGCTGATTTTGTCATATGTACGAGAGCGTGAACTTTACGTGGAGCACATTTTCAGGCAGAAAAAAATGCCTCAATTTTTATAAAAATGTGTGACATTGTAACTCATGCATTTGTTTACAAGATAGTGTTTTTAGAATTTCAAAATATTTCATAAATAATCAGCTTTTCCTCTTAACATGTAAAGGGATAGCTCATTTAGCATTACGATATAGGAGAAAAAATGCGAAACACATTTTATAACAGAAAAAATGTGTCAACTCGGATAAAACTGAGTAGCATGATAAAATAAGTGATTCTCTACAAGATAGTGCAGCCAAAATATAATATTAATGTTGGAGTGCTTTTATATCTGAAAAAATATTCCGAATCGGGGTCCTATTCTTTAACATTAGCCGAAAACAGCCTTAACGAACAATAATCTTTTTATTCCGCATCACAGCTTTTGGATAAATTTAAACTTAAACCCAGTGGCGTAACGTACACCTCCAGAACTGCCACATCACGAGGGGGGGCAGAGTTCTAGGGGGACCCAAAACCTGACATCCACCAAGTACCTACCCTTTGTAAAATCCAACTTGGGAGCTCAAAATCTGATTTTGCAGGGTGCCCAAATGTTATCTGTTACGCCACTGGGTTTGGGGATCCCTTATAAGATCCGGCATAAGGCCCAAAACTTGACTTCGCACAGGAGAGGGGAGGGGGTAATATTATCCGTTTCGTCACTGCTTAAATCCATGATTTTAAAATCGAACTTTTTTTGTGGGATCACACAATTCTCTTCATAATGATTAATGAGACAACACACATACAATTTTGCAGAAAATGTTCGAACTTCATAATTATCATACGTTCTCAAAATTTTATTCCGTGTATAATTAAAAAATATTCAGAATGTTACACTGAAAGCAGTGCAAGATTTAAAATTACGTTTGAAAAATTGTATTCGATTAAAATAATAAAGTAAATTGTTCGTCTACATCCAAATTTTCTATCATTTGATATTTATGTCAATTAAAAGTCACAAATAATCTCCAATAAAGCAAAGAAAATGTATGTAATAATTTATTTTATGCTCTGCATAATTTTCGTCCAGCAATCGCCCTTAAATTTTCCAGATCAAATCATTATTTTTTATTCCTTTTGTCTCTGACTTTAATAAATTGATTTCTACCGCTATGTATCATATTCATTTCATCCCTTTGCCATACAATACATTAGGGTAGATCGAAAACATTTTTTTTTTCAGAATTTCACAAACTACCTGTGCGGAAAAGATGCTTTCTGTGATATAGATGAAGGGAAAAATAAAAAATGAATTTACATGTTAAATACTGCCACAAGGGGAATGAAGTTTAGGTATTTGATATTTTTTAGATAAGAAGTCAAAGAGCAATTTTTACTTCGGAAAAACAGGCATTTTAGTACTTTTTAACATCTGTTGCAATGAGAGGACACACTTTCTATAAGTAAAAGTTACAAGAAAAAAACACACCAGATACACACATCACACACCAAACGAAGGGTTGAAATAAGAACTGTTGGCTCAGTCTTCATCAATTGTATTTCTGCCGACCACTTTAAATACTGGAACAGTTGCCAAACTTCTCCAAACGATAGCAGATGCAAAAAAAAATAAAAATCGAATCAGAAAATTTTCTTTGTGATTCTGAGAATACAAATAAATACCCGATTGGTCAACAGATGGCGCCAAAATACTTTACCTTTCTAACGTAAAAGAAACACGATAGATCTCCGAAAATTTTCATCAAAACAGTATTTTCTTTTCAAGAATAAAACAAACGTAAACATAAGTAAATACATCACTGATGTGTTGAAATAATTCCCAGAACTCGTGCAAAAACTCCCCATTCTCAAACAGACATAAGAGGAGTAGATAAATTTATTTACAAATTGATTCTCTTTCCTAGACTGCTCTGCTCAGGTTCAGCACTCTTTCTCTCTTTTCCCAAATCTAGATATAAACTATATATAATTTCTTATTATTCTTGTATATTCATTTTAATGTAATGATACTGTCAGCCATTTTCAATCAACCTCTGATACTCTACTGATTTGTAAATTGTATATTCTACTTTGAAACGACTTATATTCGTCAGCTATGTCTCGTCCGATAAATTTCATTTTGCATTCAACACTATTTGATTAATTTAAAAAATCTTTCCTAGTAGAAGGTACACCAGGATTATTGGCAATAAATCATGTAATTTTCAATTTCCATCTTAAATTATAACCGAGCTAATTCCACCTTTTAACTTCCACACTATACCATATTTTGAGCCTTGTTCCATTCAATGTGCAGCAACCAGTGGCGTAAAATGCACCCACACAACTACTACAACGGGGGGGGGAGGATTCTAGGGGGACTAAAGTCTGACGGACGTCAAGTAAGGCCTGGGTCCCAGAACCTGACTTAGCAGGAAGACCGTAATATGCTCCGTTACACCACTGGCAGTTACCCCTATTATTCGACAATCAAGATCAGTATTTTTTCACCGTGTGAGTAAAATGAAATAAAAGAAATAAAGCAAAATAAAATTGCAGTTCATTCATTTTTTTTTTAATGGTTGCATAACATTCGAAAACAATAATTTTAAAATATTAGCCAGTTTTAAAATTTTCGGAAAGTTTAAAATTTATATAAAACGAATTATGTATGTGCATGAAAGTTTAAATTAAAATTCGATTTCGTGAAAATAGATTTAAAATTCAACTGTCTTATTTATATTTTGCGTTACAATTCATTATTATCGACTCACATGACAGTGCTCCCAACCTTTTTATCATCGAGGGCTGGCCAACGTGTGATAATTTTACAGCTGTCCACTGAGAGTGGAACGTTGATTGTTTATATTTTAGATTGTTTTGATTCAATAATTTTAATTTGATTGTACATAAATGTGCCTTCCGAATAAAATACAATTACACCAAAAAATGATTAAACATGGAATATTAAAATACTTCCATAGAAAACCAGATAGAAATACACCTCAGTAATTAAAATAGAAATAATTTAGCGTTCCTTAGGAGGCACAGTATCATTTCATTCACGGACCGGTACCAGTCCGCGGCGGAGGTTGGGGACCTCTGCTGTATACAGATCACAAAAACCAAAAGAAACTCTTCCGATCCACTCTTCGAAAAAAAAAACCGAACTCGTAGTATTAAATAAATTCACAAAGAAATAGAGCGTGCCAGGTCTCAAAATGCAAGATTCGCCCTACAACTTAAGTTCAACATTTGTTCAACCTTATCAAAGTCGTAAGAGACGAGTTCTTAATTAAATGTTTTAAATTTGTCTCAAACACTCGTATTTTTTGTAACCTCTTGAAGCTTTAAATATCGTTGGATATAGAAGATAATAGTAACATAGTGAAAATTGTGAAACCAGAGGAAGTATTCAAGATATATTGAGTATTTTTCATTTCTTTCTTTCTTTGAAAGTAAGTTTCAAGAAAGAAAAAAGAAGGAAATGTTGTGAAACGCAAATTAGATAAATAACAATTTTGTCTTTGTTAATAGTTTTATATGAAAAATGTATTTTTTGAGTCACGTATGAGTATTTTATCTGCAGTTATCTTAAATATATATTTCGGTATTATATTATATATTCTTTTTCAGCTCACCAGATAAATCAGCTGTGCTAATAAAGATCTTGTGTTCTATAATCCAAAATACAAATTTAATGGTGAAACAGTTCAACGAATAGAAAAAAAAAAGGATTCTGTAAAAGAATTTTGCGAAATAAAGACAAGAAAAATTATTTTTTGTTATTTTGTAAAATAAAAAATATTTATGTGAAGAAAAAAAAGATAACATGTTTTTAATTACAAATTAATTTTTTTTAATTCTATGCTTTGACCTATTCAAATACGTGATAATTTTTTTTACAAAATAAGAATAATTTATTAGAAATATTATCTTAAGTAAAACACAACTAATATTACTGACACAATTTGATTAAAAATGATTTTTTAAATGATTTTTTTATTCGTATAATAACTGCAAGAAAGAGTAATGAATTGATCTACAGAGTGTTTTTTTTCCAGGTATAGAAGTTTAAGTTGGCATTACTTTCCAAGATGGCGACCGATTTAACAGCTGTCAAGTGATTTATTCTCAATTTGGTTTGGTAATTCATCATGAATAGACTCACGCCTGAACAACGCTTTCAAATTGTGCAATTTTATTTCGAAAATAATGGTCGCGCGATTTTCATAAGCGAATTTTGTTTAGCGATGAAGCGCACTTCTGGTTGAATGGCTACGTCAACAAACAAAACTGCCGCATTTGGAGTAAAGCTAATCCACAAGTGTATGTCGAAATACCGTTACAGTTACATCCAGAAAAACTAACTGTTTGGTGCGCTTTATGGGCTGGTGAAATCAAAAACGATGAAGGCCACAACGTTACAGTCAATGGTGATCGGTATAGAGCCATGATTACTAACTTTTTCATTCCTGAATTGAACAATCATGATGTCGAAGAGCTGTGGTTCCAACAAGACGGCGCAACATGTCACACAGCTCGTGCCACGATCGATTTATTGAAAGACACGTTTGGTGACCGCCTCATTTCACGTTTTGGACCTGTGAAATGGCCTCCAAGATCTTGTGATTTAACACCGCTAGACTATTTTCTGCGGAGCTATGTAAAGTCATTGGTCTATGCGGATAAGCCACAAACGCTTGACCATTTGGAAGACAACATTCGCCGTGTTATTGCCGATATACGGCCACAAATGTTGGAAAAAGTCATCGAAAATTGGACGTCCAGATTGGACTACATCCGAGCCAGCCCTATGCCAGAAATCATATTTAAAATGTAATGCCACAAGATTATCTTTCGAATAAAAAAAAATTCATATCAATCGAATAATACATCGTTGTTTTATTGCAATTTAAAGTTCTATACCTCTCAAAAAAACACCCTTTATATGTAATAAAATAAATTTATTATTCAAAAATATTTAAATATAAACATATCTATCATTAGTAAAAGAATTACAATTTTCAATAAATATTAGTTAAAAAATTAATATGTACAATCTTCAAGTGCAGCATTGAATTTTATTCATCTCAAATGTAAAACAGAAATATATTTCAAAATGTTTTACTTATTATTTTTCCCCCGCTTTTTTATTTTACTTATTACTCTCACCATTTAATATTAATATAAAATCAACGAGTTTTGTTTTACTATCTTCTGAAAAGGAAGAAAAAACAAAAAAATGGCTGGAATCTCTTACGTTATAATTCACACACCTAAGTCAAAAACTATTCACTTCTTAATTTTCTTTTATTTGTAAAAGAGAGAGAGAATAAATATAAAAAGTTGAATATACTCATAAAGTGAGATTTTAAGAATTAACCCATGAATATACACATTTTTTTTTTCAAAATATCGATTTCCATTCATGCAGAATTAAAAAATTACGCGATAGAAGCAATTCATTAATGAAACACGGTTATAAAAGATAGCGAGAGATAACATGAACAAAGATAAAAAATGTGTTAACATATGTGATTAAATCTAAGGTGTACATTGAAATCTTGTTTTGTCATTAAATATTATATCCATTTGTTCGAACATCGTTTAATCGTTCCTTATAACTAGAAATTCTTTGAATTGTATCAAAATCCAGATCTACTCGCCTGTTCTATTTACGTGTCTAAGGGTGAAAGGGGTTGAACATAAAAAAAAATAGATGCAATAGCTGCGCATTTATTAATGATTGATCTTCAAAGAAAAACCGCCCCGTAACACGATGTACATACACGTCACGTCGCCGACGCAGACAGGTCGTTTACCCTCCTACTGCGCTTGCGCCAAATCCCCGCCAAAGGAATTCTTGCTCAGGTTACTATAATGGCGACTTTATCGCGTTTTTGAAATGTTGATTCCGTGGCACTAGAAATAGGTCATGGGATTTTCCTTTTGTGGTGTAGCAAGGGTTTTGGTACTTTTTTCATCTAGTTCATTAGACAACAGAAATGAGAAGGGTTTCTTGTAGGTAAAAGGTCATTTAACGGAGTGGAATAACTTCTTAGGTGACCGGATGCGGTTTCAGTTCGAAAAAAGTTAGCAACATTGTTGCACTGGTTACGCGAACGGAAACTGTTTCATAGAACATTCTAGAAAAGTAATACGTTAATTCTAGAACACTTCATAAACTATTCAGATTTTTCGCTCATACGCCACTAGAATATTTCGAGTATTGTTTTTAGAGTAGTAGAATTTATATATTTTTAATATGATACTTTATTTATGATAATAATTTAATATAAGTCTGATTAATTCTTGTATAGGTACTGGAAACAGGTATGTAAGGAATGTGTAAAATAGAACATGATTTGCTGCCACCGTCAATATTAATATTTTCAAAACAATTATCTTCGTAATTTTTTTATTAGGCATCAAATATCCAGCTAACCCAATTATAAGTAGAAAAATGTGTGACAGAATTAGAAAGTTTTTGATTTTATCGTTTTGTTATATTATATAAACATATAAATTATTCATTTTAAATTGTTAAAAACAATTGATAATACAGTTTGTTGCATATAAAAAATAAAATGAATTGAGCCTGTAATTATTGAACTTTAATTTATAATTCTCAAATCTTGTATAATTCGTTCATGACAGTATTAAATAAATTATATTGAAGATTGTTATATTTATTTACAGTAAAGTGTGTGTTGCCCTAAGCAATTAAAACAGTTTTGCTTGATCGGGTTTTTTTTCGATGTATTTTTGCACTGGCGTAGCTAGTCCTAAGTGAGCCCTGTATCGAAATTTCTTGGACACGCATTTTTGAGGCCCCATAAATTGTTACGATATTTTGTTAATATATGTTGAAGGCCCCTGTAGCTTGGAGTGTCTAGTATCATTGATACGGCGGTAGCTAAGCCCCTGTATAGTTGATATGGTTATGTTAAATATTATTCTAACTTAAAATTACTCACTTTAGGACTAACGTTAATTTTTTTTTACCAGGTAATGTTACATTTTACGTTTAATTAACAATAAAGCGTCATTTTGCATAAATATATTTATTAAAATAAGAAAAATTCACCTAATATTAAAGTTAAAATTTGGTTTTATTAATGTTGCTCGTAAATTAACACAAGAAATTTTAGACTACAAAAAAACAAACCTTCGTAATGCAGTTTTTTGCAGATCAAAATACTATGACATAATCTAATTCACAGTTTGAAAATTTCTGCTTTTGAAAAGTTTTTGACCGTGCCGGTTTAAGCTCATTTCGGGCCCTGGGCACAGAAGACCTACGGGCCCCCTTCGCACGGGTGGATCAAAATTTATTACCAGAAAACCTGGTTAAGACCAGCTTATCCGGGCTCCTGGCCGTCCGGTTCTGCTTGTAGTTAGTATTTTTAAATCTACCGTACACACACAGATTTTATTTTTAATACCGACGAGGGATATAAAGGGTGTTTTTTTAGAGGTATAGAACTTTAAATTGCAATAAAACAACGATGTAATATTCGATTGACATGAATTTTTTTTTATTCAAAAGATAATCTTGTGGCATTACATTTTAAATATGATCAAGCAAGGCGTAGATTCGTCGAATGGGCCCAAAACGAGATTGCCGTCGTTTCCGATTTTCATAAGCGAATTTTGTTTAGCGATGAAGCGCACTTCTGGTTGAATGGCTACGTCAACAAACAAAACTGCCTCATTTGGAGTGAAGCTAATCCACAAGTGTATGTCGAAACACCGTTACATCCAGAAAAACTGACTGTTTGGTGCGCTTTATGGGCTGGTGGAATCCTTCTTCAAAAACGATGAAGGCCACAAAGTTACAGTCAATGGTGATCGGTATAGAGCCATGATTACTAACTTTTTCATTCCTGAATTGAACAATCATGATGTCCAGGAGCTGTGGTTCCAACAAGACGGCGCAACATGTCACACAGCTCGTGCCACAATCGATTTATGGAAAGACACGTTTGGTGACCGCCTCATTTCACGTTTTCGACCTGTGAATTGGCCTCCAAGATCTTGTGATTTAACACCGCTAGACTATTTTCTGTGGGGCTATGTAAAGTCACTGGTCTATGCGGATAAGCCACAAACGCTTGACCATTTGGAAGACAACATTCGCCGTGTTATTGCCAATATACGGCCACAAATATTGGAAAAAGTCATCGAAAATTGGACGTCCAGATTGGACTACATCCGAGCCAGCCGTGGCAGTCCTATGCCAGAAATCATATTTAAAATGTAATGCCACAAGATTATCTTTCGAATAAAAAAAAATTCATGTCAATCGAATTATACATCGTTGTTTTATTGCAATTTAAAGTTCTATACCTCTAAAAAAACACCCTTTATTTATGATCAACAAAAAAATTCGTGATCCATTACTTCTGTAGTTATAGGTAGGCTGCGGCCAGTGACGTAACAGAGAACACTGTTACGCCACTGGCGTAGCTAGTTCAGATGGGGCCCTGTATCAAAATTCCTTCGGGCCCTTTTTCTGATGTGGGAATTATGTTAGTGGGACTGTAGTTGCACATGTTGGGGCCCCTATAACTTGGGGGCCCCGTATCATTGATACTGCGGTAACTAAGCCCCTGATTTGGTCCCCCTGCAAAGTATAGGCCCCAGCATATGTCACTACATTCCCACTAACAGTGTCCCATATCTAAAAAAAGAGCCCTGAAGGAATTTTGATACAGGGCCCCCTCAAAGCTAGCTGCGCCAGTGCTACAAAGGGTAGGGGTACTTAGCGGCAGTCAGGCTTTAGGCCTCCTAAAAGTCTGCCCCCGGGATGCGAAGGTGTACATTACGCCACTGGCTGCGACAGACTAGTGGTTATGGTTACACGAACTTGTGACCGGTGATATCGATTCGCCGGCTCGGACTCTGATTCCACTTGAATCCCACGATGCAGAGGGACTGATGTACGTTTAATTTGTCGTGAGACGACAAGTCCTTACGTTGGTGTGGTGTGGAAGTCAGGAGAATGGGTTCCTTTCTCAGGTATTGTTCTCGTCACTTGAACACTGTTCAAAATTATGAGGTCTGCGTCGACAGTAGCTTTTGTGTTGCTTTTGAGGGCTAAGTTAATAAATACTCACTGACAGTAGTTATGGATCTACATTATTTGAGATTTAAATGTGTAGATTTATAGATCTTGCTTTAAATTTGACCGTTTTATTTTTTTTTAATTTAAAAATGATTTTTATTGACTCCTCAATACTTTTTGTAAGGAAAGTAATCTTTAAAAAATTTTAAGATAACGTTCTTTTTTTAGAATTAATAAATTAAAATTTTTTCAATAGTTTCTGATGAATATTTTAAAAAATTATTTTAAACTGATTAAAACGTTTTAAAAACACAGGTATAATAAACTTATTATACTATCAGTGAGTAAACTTTTTTTTTTCAAAATTTTCTGGGTTTTTTTTCTTAACACAAACACAAAAAAAAGAAAAAGTAAAAAGAAATGTGTAAATTACATTTTTCTCTGCGTAACATTTCGTTTTTTGGAATGTTTTAGAATTTGCTTTTCGCAGTGCTCTAGATATTTATCCAAACATTTCATTGTAATTTGGATAATCGTAATGTCATGAAATTGAAATCAAAATAAAATCCCAATTCAAAAACGTCATTTTAAATTATTTGGTAAAATATTAACTCTTTCAAAAAATTGTAAATTGTCTTTTAAGCAACTAACATTCATTTAATTGTATTAATAGTCTTGCCGAATTTCACTAAAAATAAAATGTTTATCAAGAACGAAAGAAAAATAGAAGAATTAAAATCCATTTTTGATACAAGAAGCCAAACGAATACGAAATTCAAATACAACGAATTTCAAATTATTTGTTTGTATTTCAGTGGTTACAACCAAAAAACAAGAACCTGAGTAAGACGAAATATTGCATCATATCGCGTTAAGAAATCCGTAATACAGAATCGCAAGAGCCATTGGCATCAATTTGGCATTCTTTGGCGAAATGAAATGATCAAGAATGAATGTCGATGTGATAACCCTAAAACTTACGTGTTTTCCATGGCAGACTGTTGCGGAGGAATACAATCACCAAAACAATCTGGCAGGCAGCCAAATAAAATTAACAGCTTTATAAAGACAATTACGAGAAATTTTAGTTCACTTTTACATAAAGTGTTGATAAAATAGAATTGTTGAAGCATAACTTTCAAACTAGCTTTTTGTATTGCAAGATTTACTTGGGATCTACTTTGTTTGGAACATTTATACAAATCGTCTGGGAGTTCGGCCTAACCAAAACAAAGAAAATCGTTGTTTGTTGTCTTTCGTAGCCGGCATCAGCAGTGAGAATTGTTCCGTCTCTCGGCGTGTTGGTCTAAGCGGCAGTTCCAAATCAGCTCAGGGATTACTTTGAAGGAATACATCGAAAATGCCTTGCAAGGAAGATGTGTGTTGTGAAAACTCTTTACCTGATACTTTCTTATCCTCGGATATGGAAGAATTAGTAGCTGCAATAAAGCACAATTTACACCTGAAATCTAAACCAAGTCACAATGTTTTTGCAAAACATAGGCGGATGTCTCCGTACGCTGCGCCGGTCCGTGCTGTTTGTAGAAACAAACTAAATAATCCTGAAATCGCAATAGATCATTCTTCACCGAATTGTAAATACTGTTTACTTAGATCTAAATCTTCCAAAGACAATAGTTCTCAAGATCCTTATGAAATACTTACGTTTTTAAGAAAAGGCATTTTAATTAACGAAGCAGTCAAAAGGCTACAAAAAAGGGATTTGGAAAGCAATAGTAAAAAGACTGATTTTTACGATCTAGAAGATGTTGATGTTACCGTGGAAAGTGCGTGAAAATTTTTCACAGTAGAACATGTGCACTTATGTGAATGTTATCTGTTCCTTTTTCATTCTGCATTTTTTTTTTGTCTTCATCAGTACCTGCCGTTGGATATTTGGATTAGCATGTTTACATGAAAACCCATCGTTGTACCTGTACTTTTTTTAAATGCTCATGAAAACTTATTTACATTACCATTTGTAAAATAGGGATCAAGTGTGGATTGATGCGTATGGATTTTTTTCTTTGTCACCAGGCATGAGTCAACTCGCCGTAAACTGGATAAACTTCGAGAAAACTTTTTGAAATCAGTGCCATGCTCAGTTTTTTTAATTGCTTTACGGGAAGAATTCTGCAACTTGATGGCAACTAAATTCTGCTACATTTATTTTTTTGTTATCTGGAAGTAATACTTTTTAGTGCGGGTAAGGCTTTATATACTTCTGCATATGTTAAAGTTTGTTTGTAAGAAAAACTACTTTTCTTTTGCAAAATAACACTGATAAGATATAAAATGTATCAAGTAATTGATTTTTGTTGCTGAAATGGAATTTAAAAGTTACTTATACATGTAAAGCTGAACTTAAAATTTCTAAAATGTGGTATATATTTTTCGAATATTATCGAGATTAATTCCTTTTTAAAAAATATTCTTAAATTGAAATTAAGAAATATTAATCTTTTATTAGTACATTATTTGGTTTTTTTGAAAAAAAATTTCCATACAACTAAAAGCATTTTTTTCTATATTTTTATGAAAAAACTGTGCTAGTCATTAAATGAATTTTGTGTGAATCGTATGAATTTCTACTCAATGTGTGTCCAACTGCATTGTTGTGGAATTTGATTTGCGAGTTTCAACATGTTTTCCAAAAAGTTACTATTATCTGTTATATGACAAGATACTTCAAAAAGATTTCTGCTAGTAAATGTTTGTTTGTATATGTTGTTTTCAATGTGTAATTAAAAATTTGAATTATTTCAAAGTTTTTGTTAAATATTTTTTTACTGACAGCAGTTGGATGAATGAGAGTGAAAATAAGTATAGCTTTGATAATGAGGAAATACAAATATTTATGTGACTGACATGTTCCTTCATAAATATGCACCTTTTTTAAAGTAATTCTTCATGAAATAACTTGAATTACATTACAATATATGCATGTTTTTGAGTTATGATAAATTCATGTTTTAAAGTGCATTTATTAAAAAACACTTTTTAATATATGTATATATTAAATTTTTCTCACAATGTCATTATCCACCTGTTATTTCTGTTACAATTGCTATCGACTCAAAATTCAAATTTTTTTTGAAAATTATGCATATTGTAAAAGAAATATATTCTGTGAATACTGTTTAAAATATGTAACATTTTAAGTAGCTTGAAGAAATAAGTATTATCAATTGGCATGATTAGTACAAATAATATTTTGTTTGGCTGTGTAATGTCATGACCCACCAATTTTCTTTTGTGTTGATAAGTTGTAAGGAAATTGTGATAAGTTATGTGTAAGAACCCTTGCAAAAGGCTTGATTTGTGTGATACAGATAACATCTCTGTGTAATGTGTTATGAATGTATTGGATTTATGCTGAATTTTTCTGGAAAAAAATAAATGTTTTGGACATAAAAAGTTTTATTTTCTTAGTGTTTTAATTTTATTCTCACATTATTCTTGAATCTATTACTCTAATGCTTAGATTTTATGTTAATGTTAAAATTTAAGTTTTAAATCATAAATTTACTAAGATTTTTTTTTTAAATTACTTTTCAATTATAAAAAAAATTCAGATTATTTTTAATGTTCTATTTTATTGTTATATTGATCTCACTGGTATAGTGATTACTTTCTTAATAGCATTATGGATATTCAGTATATTAATATCAATTACCAAAGATTTTATTTTGTTGAAGTTTTTTTTTTTTTTTTTTTGCTACTTCATCAATATTAAGATTATTTTCAAAGTTTAATTTGTTTTATTGGATTCTCAGATAAATTTCTGATTTTGTACACTTAAGTACACCAAATGCAAATACTAATTAAGATTATTGCTTCAATAAAATTGCATGTTTTATCCTTATACAATATTTAGAAAGCTATATTATTTATTTTCTTGGGGTTAATTAAAATTTAATCTTTTAATCACATTTGTTGGATATCAAACAGGTATGTATACTTTTTTTGTGACTTGCAACGTATAAAAAAAATTAAATAAATAGAATCAAGAATCATTTTTAAATTGGTTCTAGTACTGAAAATTACAAAACAATGCAATTTTTACAATGAATTAATAAATTAAATAAACCATTAAATTGGATATTTAAATTTATAAATATTTGGCTAAAGTTTGAATTTCTCATGAATTTTTTTTTTTTTTACTAGGTTTACTTTTTTAAAAAAATTTATTGATTTGTGTATAATTCTTTAGATTATATTTACAAAATGATAAAAAAACAAAGTAATTTAAACAATATTTCAAGAATATCATATTATAAATCTCATACTATATCATTTAAATTTAAATTTTTCTATAGACATTTAATGAGGCGATAGGATTCGTACACTGCAATGTCATTAATACACTAAATGAAAAAATGCTTATAGATGATAATTAATTTTCTCAATGTAAACTTAAGTTTGTTTTACCGATATAAACATAATTTTGTTTTGTTTTAGGAAGTTAAAAAAAAAAGTTGACACAAATAAATATTTAATGAAATGTGTGTTTCCTGAACCACCTGATATAAAATAATTATAGAAGAATGAAATCTTGTAAAAGAAAAACAATCTTTTGTTTTCATAAATGTACTTTTAAAATCCATATCAGTCAATGATATCTGATACAAGATTAAATTATATATTTTGAATTTTTTAAAGGAATATTTTTTTAAATTTTTTTTTGTTGTATAGTAGTGTTAGGACTTCTTCACTTACGGTTTTTAGAAAATGGCAAGCTTTAGAAGATACATTTTTTATATGAACTGGTATAAAAAAACTTGATATAAAATCTATAATTATTTAAATAATTTGATTCATATCTTCAATATGAAAAAGGGAATTTTTTACCAATTCAGAAAATTATAAAAACTTGCTGCACACACACAAATTCTATTTGTGTGATTTTTGTTTTTAAATTCTAAATGTACTATTTATAAATGAGAAAGTTAATACTTCATTGTTTTTAACTGGTTTTATTTCAACAATTTGAAGTATTAATTTCCTGCAAATTGTGCCTAAAATAAATGATAGTTTTAGCAAACATCAACAGAGAAAGAGAAATTCGTTTCTGCAGTAGTCGACTGGTTATGGTCTCGAACTAGTGGGTGGTTTTTTCTTATGAGTCTAGATGCTGCTAGTAGTTGTCATATGGGTGCTGATGCTTGTGAAAGTCTATAGATCCTAAATCCTCGCGTTAGCGTGGTTTGGAAGTTTGGAGAGTAAAATGACGACTCTGGTGTCATCATCCTAGCTTGATCGTGATTCAAAATACGAGATCCTTCGCGAATTGTCCTAATGTGCTTTTCGAATTTTGATGTTAATAAAAACAAATCAAGACAAAATACTTGCCATTTTTTCTTCCTGTTCTTTACATTTTCTTTTATTGGCATTTTGCTTATTTGTTTTAATTTTATAATCAATTAAATGGCCAAAAATGCGTAGTTTGGGAAATTCTACACAGTATTAAATTTCAAAGCACAACCTCAATATTTATAGATAACAGCAAAACAGTTATTGAATTTATTTAATAATTAAAGGGAAATATATCTTTTTTAAGTACTGTCATCAATCACTAAGTCAGATGAAGATAACTATTGTTCTGTAAAAAAAATTTGTAAAAAATCATAGCTTTTTTTTTTTTTAATGTTAAGTCAACTGAAATTCGATACAAACACGAGTTAAGAAAAAATAAATTGAACTTCCAAATTTTTATTTTTTACTACTGAAACTGATTTAAAAGTCCCTTTTGATAGCTTGTCTTATTTTTTAGTTTTTTTATAATCATTTGAATTAATGAAAAAAAGAATTTGTGCTACCGCTACTTGGGTAGGAAAATTTAAAAATATTTTCGATAGCATATTTTTTTTAAAAAAGAAAGTTGTTACTTTATATATATTCTTTATTACTTGCTTACATTAAATGTATTGCTTTGACAAGCAAAATTTAAATGAACAATAAATCTTAAAAATAATATAATTTTTGATGAATCCGAATTTGGAAAGAAAAAAAAATTACCACAGAAAAGAAAAAGTTGAACATAGAAAAAAAAAATGTTGGTAATTATTCAAAATAAATTATTTTTCAGAGTCCAATAACGTGTCTCTTATCTTCTTAACACTTACTCTGATTCCGCGTCAGACTTGAAAAATGAAAGGTACATAAAAAATGCTATAATGGCTTATTGACTGCGCAATGGTGTGTCAGACAACATTAAAAATGGCTATTTATTGTTGCTAAACACAAATATTTGTTTGTAGTATATTTTTAAATCTGTAAACTGAGAGAACACGAATTTAATCTGTTTAATCTCCATTGTGTAATGGATATAATTTGTTGAATGTCGAAATTGCTAAAAACGTTTGTGTGTGATTGTTTTTTGTTTTTTTTTTAAACTCAAAAGACAAACATTTTTTTCTGTTATTGTTATTCAGTTACTTCGCCTCAACTCTGCTCTGAAACAAATTGTACTTGCATGGTTAGTATTTGAATATGAAAAAAAAAAAAAAAACAGCTTTCTTGTTATGAAGAGATTGTTGATTTGGGTGATTTTATGGAAACAGAAAAAAAAAATTATAGCTCCTTTTCTAAAATATCGCTTGTTCTTAAGTGTAAATGGTACTGGTGTATTATAATTGAATAATTTTCAATCGTGAATCATTACCACACTCCCCTTAAATAACATCCAAAAAAAATTCGTATTTCATTGTCAATAACAAAGTATCACATTCCAAACGAAAAAAAACCATGTACGCGGTCACAATAAACAACTTTTTGGAAAATGATATCTACTCCAACAATTATTAGGAGAGAAGCATTCAAATGTAATATAGGATAAAAATTATTCTCAATCATGACACATTTTATGCAATCGTTTGGCGTTATTGTACATCGATTTAGAATCGATCGTCAAGAGATATTCATTGGGTGTGAATTACATTTTCTGATAATAATAAAAAAAAAAGATAAATTTTGTTTTAAGTACTGTTCACACTCACAATAGTCATTTTTATATGAGACGGATACGTTGTGTTTTGATCCAAAATTATGTAAGAGTTTCAACTTTCAGATGTGCTAAAGAATCGACAGATGGAACCTATTTGTCCAAATCGAGGACAATGCCGCTGTTGTGTTAAGAGACGTCTGGCGAGTCAATTGAGCTCCTGGGCAAGGTCCAACAGCTAAACTCTACACTTTACTTTCTTAAGGAGGTCACAATGTTCAGATCGGAATATTTAATGAGTTCTACAGTCGCTTCATCATCGTACTGCGAAAAAAAATCATTAGCATAAAAATTGAACTCAGTTTCGATTGATTCCCTTTTGCCATATTGGGGTTTTTAACCTAAACTTCTTGTCTGGGGCTTTTTTTTTGTTCGTATTTGATTTAGAATTTTGATTAAAAGAGACCTTCGACCATTTAATGTGTCATTATTATATACATATTAACACTTTATCACAGTTACAAACCTTAGGCTAATTGCTACGGAATACTAAAATAATATTCTTTTTTTAAAAAATTAACTGCGTTAGATCTGTGAGAAGTCTTTTTAAATGTATATCCGAAAAAATCATTTTGGCCTCTGGACATACACATTTAAAAAGTACATAAATGAAATAATTTTTAAAAAAATTAATTTTTTTTTTCTTTATTTAAAAAACACATTTTAAAACATTGTTTTGGCAAAAAAAAATAATCAAAATTTTAATATTAATTTTGATTCACATTGCAGATAAGGGTCGAATATATTACAATCTTACACGCCCATCGACTTTTATTATATTTCCTTTCGAATAAAACATATTTTTGTCAGTAAAAATATTTATTAATACTTTTTCAACAGAAATAATAATGGGAATATTCATTTTTGAACAAAATAGTCAAAAAATTTTCTTTTTGTGTTTTATATTTGGCAGCAGAGGTGCAGCACATAACCCAACTTTATAATTATTACACATTAGCAACTCTCTTTATTCCTCCTTTTTCATGTGCTGTCCCTTTTAGCATAACATATATGGCGCAGTATCTTGTGGGAGCTTTTTCTGGTGGAACAAAACTAGGAAAACGACGTTCCTTTAGTCCAGTGATTTCCTAAGTGGTCTATATAGACCCCCAGGGGTCTACAACAGCTTGCAAGGGGTCTACGTCAGCAAGAAAAGAATTAGGGGTCCATGAAGTGTAAATTGGGGGCTAGGATTGTGACTCTCATATAACCCTTTCATAGCTTTAATTTTAGCTTTTAATGAATGGAATAACTATTCTCCACATACACAGGGGGGTGTTACGTATTCACTTACGTAATATTTTATTATATAGGGTGTTTTTTTAGAGGTATAGAACTTTAAATTGCAATAAAACAACGATGTATTATTCGATTGACATGATTTTTTTTTATTCGAAAGATAATCTTGTGGCATTACATTTTAAATATGATTTCTGGCATAGGACTGCCACGGCTGGCTCGGATGTAGTCCAATCTGGACGTCCAATTTTCGATGACTTTTTCCAATATTTGTGGCCGTGATCTTGGAGGCCAATTCACAGGTCCAAAACGTGAAATGAGGCGGTCACCAAACGTGTCTTTCAATAAATCGATTGTGGCACGAGCTGTGTGACATGTTGCGCCGTCTTGTTGGAACCACAGCTCCTGGACATCATGATTGTTCAATTCAGGAATGAAAAAGTTAGTAATCATGGCTCTATACCGATCACCATTGACTGTAACTTTGTGGCCTTCATCGTTTTTGAAGAAGGATTCCACCAGCCCATAAAGCGCACCAAACAGTCAGTTTTTCTGGATGTAACGGTGTTTCGACATACACTTGTGGATTAGCTTCACTCCAAATGAGGCAGTTTTGTTTGTTGACGTAGCCATTCAACCAGAAGTGCGCTTCATCGCTAAACAAAATTCGCTTATGAAAATCGGGAACGACGGCAATCTCGTTTTGGGCCCATTCGACGAATCTACGCCTTGCTTGATGATCGTTTTGATGAATTGTCAAACCAAACTGAGAATAAATCACTTGACAGCTGTTAAATCGGTCGCCATCTTGGAAAGTAATGCCAACTTAAACTTCTATACCTGAAAAAAAAACACTCTTTAATATAAACACGTCTATCTATCTCCAATTATGGAATATCGTAAGAAAGTTTTTAATTGCTTTTCCTCGGGAAAAGGAATTTCAGGGCGGTTGTCAATCTTCATAACGAAAAAAAAGACACTATTAATAGAGGAGATTAAGGATTCATCCTAACAAAATTGCTGCCATATGTTAAAATGCATCAGATTCATCCCTCGCATTAAAACCATTTGTTTGTTGCTCAGTTATTTTATGTGTAAAATAACTGGACCCCCCGCTTGAAAAATTCCTCTGTGTATGCCACAGTTTTGTATATAAATTCTTACTACTCAATTGCTATTGGAATCTATTTTTTCCCCTCCATTTTTTTATGCAAAACATTTGCGCGTTTCAAGATTAAAATCCGGTTAAAAATTTCAGAAACAATGGTCTTTAACTGAATTTACAGAATCACGATCTCAATCAGTCTCACGAATGTAGACTAATACTCAAGTGTGAAAATTACAGCAGCATAAAATACGATCCCTTTCGAATTATCTCGGATGTTTACAGTTAGGCCTGTTTAACGCGCTCGAATTAACTCGAGCGCACACGTTAAGGGGTAAAATGGATAAACTTTTTTTTTAATAAAAATTCTTTCAATTTGGTTTTGAATGAGATTCTTTCATATTTCGAGTTATTATCTAAAAAAATAATTAGTTCTTTGAATTTAAGATTTAGATGAGTTTTTAGTTGTACAAAATAAAATATTTTATCTGCGATGGCATAAAGGCTTAAATTTAAGTGATTAAGAATGATATTGCATTATGTTGTTTTAACAGCTATAAATTTTAATTGATCATGAAAGGTAATTATTTACTTTTCAGTGTGAGGTACATTGATAGTTATCAGAAAACTATTAATTTTAATTTAACGCCGTTGTTACAGTGAATTATTAATTCACTGTGTGTGTTTTAAATTCTGTGTCACAATATACGAGAAGTTAAAAGCTTAAAATAGCTCAGCGTACTGTAAACCTCGTTATTTTTAATAAGAACAGGTGCTTGTAGAATCTGAAACTCATTTCAAGCAGAATCAATTACGAAATTAATCTTTTTCCAATTTCTGAAAAAGTTATCTTTATATAGTTGGCGAACATTACTGTTTTTATATATAACTTCAATATAGCAAAAGAAGCTCTGTAACATCGAATTATTTTCCTTCCTATTTGCGAAAAATATACAGTGAAATACGTGTAAGGCGAAGCCGCTTAAGAAGAAATATCGGTTAACACGAAATGATACAGCGGTCCCGACAAACTACTATGTATTTTCATGCATTTTTTTCTCTTGACTCGAAACGAAAATCGCTTAACACGAAACAATTTCCCTTGGGAATGAACAAAATACGGAAAACACAGTCGGATTGGACTGTCCTACTCTGTTATCGGAAGAATTCGTTGCAGATAATGAGAATGTGTGAAAAGCCCCAATTATTGCAGACAAAAACATTTTGGAGTTTGTTCAAAACTTAGAAAATATTATTGATGCAGATTCCGACGACGAAAATGAAATGGATAAAGCAGCTCCTGTTTCTACGTCATCCGAAATGAGAAACATCAAGAAAAGTAGACGCAGTTATTTAAACGCACATTCCAATGGTAAAATGAATAACAAAGTGGACAACAACGAACAATGTGTGGACTATTGGATGCTAAAAAAAAACAATGCAAAGAAAAATAGAATATTTTCCAAAAACTCACAATATAAATGTTTTGTTTTTCAAAAAATTCCTAACATTTGTATTAAATTTCATTAAGTTCTTGCGAATGCTTTTGTTTCATTGATTTTTATTAAATATATATAAATGTACATATCTATGTAAATAAAATGTACTCTAATAATCTTAATTTTATTGAATTTTAGGGGAGGATTGTAATTTCCTTTAACACGAAAAATAATTCAGTCCCTTCAGTTTCGTGTAAAGCGATTTTCACTTCATATGAAAGAAAAATTAGTACATTAAACTTAATGAATTATTTGCAGAAAATTCGTTCAAAAAACACTTTTGTTTTTTGATAAAAATCAAGCCGCTTTTAATACTCAGACGCTTAAAACCCATTTCTGTTTTGTTGGTAAACAATTCATTTCCTCAGTTATCAAGAATCTTCAGCCCCAATCAGGGACACAAAAATATTTTAAAAAAATTTACCACTTCCTGATATGTGCCCGATTTTCGAACTCCTTTTGTGAGAGGCCAAAAACCTAGATCCTGTCTCGGGCGAGTAGGGAATTAGAGAAGTAAACATTGAGATACTGCGCATGCTCTCAGAGCTAGTCGCGGGGTTTCAGATACCGCTTTATTTATAAACTGTCGTAACGTGTGTATATGTAATATTTATGTCATTCTTATCAAGTCTTTGTTGCTCTTTCACTTAAGATATTTGACTTACTTCTTAGTATTATCTGATACTTTTTGAAAAAGTATTTTTTGTATACAGCTCAAGTATTTTGCATAAGGCTTTTGAAACGAATTTTTTTTTACACAATCCAGTTCTTTTTGTGTGTAGAAATTTTATTGATTTTTGCTTTTGAACAAATGATTCAGGGAATATCCTTTAGACAATATAATTCTATAATGCTTCGTTAAAAATCTATAAAAAAACTTGAAACATAATTTTTTTTAATTGTTTTTTTTAATATGGTACGTAAATCCACATGAGAAGAAATAAAACTTTCTTAATTCCTTAAAATAAAAAAAAAATCTGAATGAGACATTTGCTTTAAAATTGAATTTCAAAGGAGTTTTTGCAACAATTGAATTTTCCAGATACGTATTAAAACCTTTTGCAAATGTCAAACAAACTTGCAATCTAATTATTGTTAACATCTTAAAAATTCTTATGAAATAAATCGCGGAGGAAGTTCACTAATTTCAATTTCTAAATCAGAAATTGATTTTGATTCATAAATTAACCATTTGCAACCAGAACGCATGCGCAATGTTTACTTCCCTGATCCACTTGTGTATTTCCTAGCGTAGTACAACCGATGAAAGGAGCACTGGTTGGAACCGGTTGGAAGTCATCCAAACTCCGCCTTCCGCTCGTTGACGTCACAGCCAGAGGAAAAGACCACCGCAAACGCAGACAGCGCGTCGCTCGCGAACATTTGACCTGGTTTTGTGGGTGTCAATAAAAGAACTGTTTTGTTTTCCCTGCAACTCGAAATAGTACAACTCGGGAGAAATCTGATTCGAAACGTTTTATTTCGCCTTTTGTTTCGTGTTCCCAGAATTTGTTAACTAGAGCGAATGATATACGATAGTGAAATGTTTAGCTTCGCGTCAAAAATTTTCTAACGATTTGTTTATCTAATTTTAACGGGTCTCGAAAGCATTTTTTTTATTTGTTTCTTTCTCCTCCTCTCCCCCTCCCCCTTCTTTAATCCAACTCGTTCGCTCCGAGAAGACTCCGGTTTATGTGTTGTCGAGTTGCAGGATGTATTTGGGTTTTGGCCTTAGTCGAAGAATTTTCTTTTGTTTTTGTTTATTTTTGAAAAGGGTGAGGTTGTTTTATTTAGGGAAACACAAACACTCCATCCCTGCTCTCAATAAACGATGGTACTTTTAGAATTTCATCGTTACCTGTGTCCTTAAATAACTGCAATTTTTTTTTTTTTTTTTTTTTTGAAAAAAAAACTCACCTTTTGTATAACGAGATATTTAAAACTTAAAAATAATAAACAAATATTTTTTTTCTCCATAACAAATTTTGTATTACATTTAATGCATGTTGCAAATACAAATATAGTTGTGAAGAAAAGTTCTGTTCTTGGAAATTAAAAAAGCTGAAAGAAGAAACACTGAAATTCATATGATTCTGTCTTAATATTTATCAAAAACGAACATTCTCATATAAATAGATGAGTCGTCATCAGTAGCGCACACAAGGGGGAGATCCTGGGGGTCCGGACCCCCAAAACCGTGATTTCTTCCCCGATTGATTATAATTCTAAGTACATAGTACGAAAAATTTAATTAAGTATTTGTTATTAATGATTAATTTTAATAATTAATGCTAATTATTTATTCAATAATTAGTTTTTTACTGTGTTTTGTTCCCGAAAATCGACAAAATCAAAAGGAGCATGATACAAGAATGGTGAACTTTCGACCCCGGACCCCCCCTTGAAAAATTCCTGTGTGCGCCACTGACTCCAATTATTTATTTATCACCCTCAAAAAAAGTTATTTATAAATAAACGTATTTAAAAAATTATATTTTCTATGTAATTATCGACATCAATTTAGAAAAATTTGTATAATTTAATCATTTCAATGCAAAAAAACTTGGAACATTTCATGAAAGGAGTTTGTAGGTTTCAAATAAAATATGGCACCTGCTTTCATCAGTAATGAATTCAGTTTCAAAAGACACAACACCAATAAAGGAAAGCCTTTTTATTGAACTGAATTTTTAGTATTGATATCATCAGGGGCAATCCACTAAATGTAAACATTAGATTCCGTTACCAATCTTGCTAACTAACTTGCAAGATCGGTAACGGCATTTAATGTTTACATTGACTAGATTGCCCATGAAGATATCAGTATTAGCAATTTTCGAAAAAGAATTGAAAAAACCATAGAGAATTATAATACCAGCAAATATCAGAAAACTTTACGAAACATACCATCTATAGAAATAATTTCTAATTGGATCAATAACCGAAGAGAAGAAATGCTAGGTATTTGCATTATCAGTAAAATGTTTACAGCTTCAGGACTCCTACATAAATATCAATTAATGAATAATCCTATATGTAGCACCTGCAAAGTATATATAGTAATAATAATAATGATTTGGAATACAAGTTTTTTTTTTTTTTTTTTTGACAAATATACTTCTTAAAAAGAAATAACGTGGAATATGCTGAATTTAGACCCATGCTATAACATCACCTTCAGAGAACTTATGGAACGTGCAACAGTTAATAAACAACTTTTCAAAGTCTTTTTGTAGAGAAAGGAAAGGAAAGACATCCTTTCATTTTAATTGGATAATAGCCTTTTTGTTCCATATCCCACAAAACCTGTAACCTGTAATTGGACTGAAAAAAAACTTGTTAAAAAAAATTAAGTATGTTTTATATAGTTTATATATATTGGCTGATGTTGTTGTTTGAATTTTATGTTATTAGGAAACCGAAAAATATATATGTCTGAAAATAGATTCATGCAACGAGACCGCCATGTTTGCTTTAAGACCTAAACTCTACTAAATTTGGCTTCCTTTTTGGCGTGTTTTAGTGCCAAATGAGAATTTCTTCAATTTTTGTTAATATTTTATATTAATTTTTTGTCTACAGAATTTTAGAATGAAAGTTAATGCTGAACAAATTCCATGTAATACTTTTTTTTTATCCAAGTCTGGAAAATTTCCTTCGATGCAGAATAAGTTTGGTATTAAATACAGAACATGCTTATTTATATAAAACTGTGCGAATGCGAAAAATTTATCTATTTAAATCTAAATTTTTAACTATTGCAATATATGTAATATTGAATCACATTCATAATCGTGTGTTTACAATTTAATATTATTCATAATCAATAAATCATTTGAAATTATCTTTTCGTTTTATTTGCATTTCGCAGAAATAAGATTTTTCGTACAACGCTACAGAAATTCAGTTTGTTTTGGGTAGTTTTTTTTTTATTTTGTTCTGTTTTTATAAAATATTAAAGAATTCTTAGCCAAGGAAAGAAACTTTTTAACTTATTGGCAAACGATTTTTTTCTTTTTAACACAATTCTTCCCTTCTATCTTAAAATTAATTCCCTTTGTCATTTAACTTCATAATATGTATTAAAGTAAATTAAACTATGAAAAAGATTACAAATATAGTAAATTGAGTTGTTTTTAAGCAACTTTATCTTCTATTAACTATTAATAACTTATCTATGTTTTGAGTTAGTTTTGTCTAAAAATAACTTTTTAAAAAAAAACAGCTACAAAAACATACACGCTTTTTGAAAATTTCTTTCCATATCAAATGAAACAGGAAAAGAGGTAAAGAAAGAAAAAGAAGCCATTCATACTTTTTTTTATACTATGCCTGAAAAAAATTAAGCAAAAAATGTTCCAAAGCCTCTCAAATACTTTATTCTTTTGTCTGCGTGGACATTGATCTTGACTGAGTAAAGCTATAGGAAAATTTCCCAGCACCCTTGATTGTCGTATTTTCCTTAACATGTGATTTCATCTCAACTCGTCACCTTGTAAATGTATTTACGATTCGCCGGTTTGTACAAATAAACCTTGAATCGAAGAGGCAAAGTATTTCCTGATTGAACATTCAAAGCCAGGAAACTTTCCAAAGATATGATGCAATATACATATTTGTATTAAGATAATTCGTTGTGTTTGATAACATTGTTAGTGTATGTAGCATTTTTTTAAGCAAATGATTTGATACATTTATTTGAGATAAACTTTTTTTTTTTCTACGCAGAAAGATTTATAATCACAGTACAAAAGGTAATATGCAATAATTTGATAAGGATTCTACAATAAACTATCGTATATTCCAGCGTATAACGCGCACTTTTAACACAAAATGTAATATCAAAATTGACGTCATACACCGGGTATAAAAACGATAGCTTTAAAAATAAAGAGAAGAAGTGAGCATAAAACAAATTAAGCTTCTATATGTATCTAAGTACAGTCTATTTAATGAAAATGACATGCAGTATGAGCTTTCATTATTTAACATGAACAGGTATTCATATGTGTCTTCCCTTATATCTTAAAGCACACCATCGAATTCTGTCCATCTAGATCAGTGATTCTCAACCTGCTGCCCACGGGCCACATGTGGCCCGGTCATAGCCCATTGCAGTAAGAAATTTAATTATTTAAGAACAATATACTTAAAATTTAGCTGGAAATTCTACCAATCACATATATCAATTTTGCTATAAAAATGCTTTTTTTTATAGTAGAAAGTAAATAAAAGGTTTTGTCAGGGATGAAAGGAAATCAAAATTACGATGTAACTCTGCAAAAAACGCATGAAAGCAAATATTTTTGAGAGTGTGTGTGTTTGATAGAGAAATTAATAAGTATGTGGGAACCCCCCTGGGTTCCACCCTGGACACTAAAATTAATTTGAGGCAAAGAATGACTAGACGCCATTTCTATAATAATAACTTATATTTATTCACTTGATTCAAATAAGAAAAAAACTCTAATGACAAATTGTATCTATATGTCTACGTCAAACGAAAGGGATTTACCTTTAATATTAAATTAAATTAACTTACGAAACATGAAATTAATCAATAACTACGCGCAATATCAAAAGGATTTACCGGAATAGGAGGTCTGAGAAATACGTGCAACTTGAATTAGTAGCTTTCATTAGCTGAAACTAATTTTATTAAACTAACACTTGTTTTAAGCGGTATTAAATTAGAATATATCACCTGGTAGTACTTATAATCTCTTCAGGTATATGAACTTCCTAAGGTTCCTTCGTTGAGTACTAATAGCAATGCTTCACTATCGTAATCCAATTGAATCCTATGAACTTTGTCACTGCCGCTGTTGGCTCAATAGCCTTCCTCTCCGCTAACTTACAACGCTCTCCTTAAATACCCTATCTACTTTACATATTTCGTTTTCTCCTTTTAGAGTTGATTGGAAATATACGCGATTTTACAAACCCCAAAAACGCCTAAGAATATTAGTGGAAAGGTGCCGTACAGTTTCGTCACAAGTATTAAAATAAAAGCATAATAAGTATCTACAAAAGGAAGATTTTAAGATCCATTTTTGGAGGAATTCAGGAAAATGGAACATGGCGAAGAAGATCAAATTTAGAGCTCTATCGATCATATAAGGAATCTGACGTTGTCAACTTCATCAAAATACAAAGAATTAAATGGGCAGGTTACGTTATCAGAATGAACAAAGACCGCACCACTAAAAAAGTCTTCTATACTCAATCAATCGGCACACGAAGAAATGGCAGGCCAAATCTCGGATTGATCGCCTAGAAAAAGATCTCCTAGTTTTGAGAACTAGGAATTGGAGAACAGTGGCACGAAGAAGGCTGGCCTGGAAAAGGCTTCTTGAGAAAGCCAAGGCCCACCCTGGGCTGTCGTGCCACTGAGGAAGGAAAATTAAAGCAAAAAAAAAAATGAGTTTTACGTTTTTATCAATTTAACTGTGTCCAATGTTGCTTCGGTCTTATAGTGTTTTCTTCCCATGATCCTGATGTTGCGGCCCGCGTGAAATACCTGTCATATATATGTGCCAGGAATAAGGGTTGAGTACCTATGATCGAAATTGTTACATATACTATAGAACATTTTTAATGGCTTTTTAATTGTGTCAGATTTAATGCCATTCCATATTTTATCATCCATTCGCAGATTATTTCTAGATTTCATATGATAAGAGCATTGTCCATGATTTCTTTGTAAACAAAAGCATGCGCGTTGTATACGGCGAATATACCAAAAAAATTTTTTAATGCAGTTTGAAAGTATAGGTATGCTTAATACGCCGGAATGCACGCTATAGAGTTTTAATCATCGTTAAAAACTGTAAACTTATTTTGAATTTGCAGTCAGAAATCTATACCTTATTGAAATCATTATTATTACTTCTAAATTTCTTCTAAAAATTGTTAAAAATTCTACTACTGTTCTACTAAAAATCTGTCGAAATGGAGTAGGGGAGGAATTTGTACATTAAACAGAACTGGACTTCAAAGTCCTCGACTAGTGTGGTATGGAAGTTAGGAGTAAAGTACTACTAAGGTATCGTTTTCATTATCTGACAGTGGCTCAAAATTACGAATTCCACTTACAATAGTTCTAAGGTTGCATCATTATAGGTGACGGACCTCGGAATTTTGAGCCTTGGTTAAGTGACGAGGACGACACTTCAGATGGCATCCCATCTCCAAACTACCACACCACGCCAACGGAAGGATTCTTAGTTTTTGAGCATCAGCTACAAGGCGGATCTTCAGTGGCACCAGGACTGGAACCCGTGACACGCCAGACGAGAGTATGCTGCCGCGAGTTCTACAAGCACAGTATGTGTTGTGTTGGGGCTTTTTTTTATGTTAAAGGTACAAAAAAGCAAACATTTCAGAAGATTTGGGTCTACTCGATTTTCTTTGTATTTGTATCGCTATGATAGCTTTGTATAAGTCTTTCTACTAATTTGCTTAAATTCGAGGAAATACGGTATTTATCTAAATTTACTATAAATTTTACCTATACTTACCAGTGCCGATTTAAGCTCATTTCGGGCCCTGGGCGCAGAAGATCTACAGGCCTCCTTAGCTCTGGAGGATTGAAATTTATAGCCAGAAAATCTGTTTAAGCTCCGCTTATCTGGGTCCCGGGCCCCTGGGCACCCGCCCTAAATGCCCAATGGATAAACCGGCATTGAAATATAAGAAATCATGACAACAGATCGCAGTCATTCTACCGAGTGCGGACGGTAATTGCTTATTTTCAAGAGTGTGAAAAATATAGCAGCATAAAATCCGACTCCGCTCGAATTATCTCGATTGTATACAGTTTGGACAATTTAGCGCGATCGAATTAACTCCATCGTGCACATCAAGGAGATCGTGCACGTTACGTTATTTCGAAATAAATGAAAATAAAATTCACGAGTTGTTTGATTCGATTTTAAAGGCAATAATGAAAACTATATAAATGAATACCGCTTAAAAGAAATATACTTAACAGATAGTTAAGAGAAAAATTCTCATATCTAGCTTTTAACTGAAGATTCTTTTTGGGTGAGGAAAAAAAAATCAAGTACCACAAATTAATTCAAAATGCTCAAAATCTAGGTAATTTTTTGCAAGAACTCTTTTTAAAAAAATCCTCGTTGAACGAAAGTTCCGTTCAGTGGGCAAGGAGTAGCGCTCAAAGGTATGGGGCATAAGAAAAGGAGAATACTTTCCCTAGGGTGCGAGCGATAGTAAAGAATTGCTGCAATCATAAAAGTTAGGGAGGTCCTATTTTTTGTAAAATGTACATTCCTCTAAAGCCATTAAGGTATCCGACTACTTGCGACAACTTTTTTTTTTTGAAAAAAAAGGAGATATGGAGATCTTTTTGTGATTTTTATATTTATTTAGTATATTTTAAGGAAAAAATCCTTAAATTGGTAAAAGAAAAAAAAATATTATTATTAAAATGGGAAAAAACTAGTAAAAATGTACGAAAAATTACATAAACGGGGCCCGCTCTGTACAAAGATTTTATGAAAAAAATTCTCAATTTTTCAATTTTGATGTGTTACTTTGTTATTCCTGTTTGAAGTGACCTTCACGATAAGAGATATTTTAATTTTGCAAAAACTAGAGCACTTTATCTAAGTCATTATACGAAATTGCTTAAAAAAACATTGACTATATTCACATAAAGAACTGCAAATTTTGAAATAAAACAGTTATTGATAAATCTGAAGATCAAAACACTTCTACTGTTATGCAGAACATAAGCAAAAAATTTCAGCTAATTATTTTCAAAACTTTTTGAGCAATCGCGGCCCCCGTTTGAGTTTTTCGAAAAAAACGCATTTTAAAGTTTGACATCTTGTGTAAAGTTATGGCATTTGCTTTTACTAAAACGCTTGTAGTTTTTGTTCTAGTGGAGGAAAAATAAAGTACTTGGTATTGTTATTAAGTTAATAAAATGCTCTATAAAATAAAGTCATAAAAAAATTTGCCAATTTTTGAAAAAAAATCATGATTTTAGGGTAGTCGGATACCTTAAGATAAGAAAGAAAGGAGAGACCTTTCTCCTCTTTGTTGGTCAGCTTGTTGTCCCCTTTCTGCTTCCTCAACATCTTTTTGAGCTATAATGGTAATTTTCCTTCTTGCAATGTCATATGAAGTCAAGCTTTCTTCTAACTATTGTCAGTGTTGGATTTAATGACTTGGAGGCCTGTAAGCAGTCGAATTCTCGGGGCCCTGTATCCTGTTTTTGGATCACTAACAGAAAACAGAACGCGCTGTTGTGGGCTTCTAAAAAGTGCGAGGCCCATAGGCAATTGCCTACTTCGCCCTAGGAGTAATCCGGCACTGACTATAACCCAGTTGATTTTAAAAAAAGGGAAAAAAAGTTTTCAAATAAGACCCCTAAGTACACTACAACAGGTGTGGCCCTAGGGCCGGACAAACCGGACCTCTGCCCGGGGAGGCATTTCAATCAAATTTGAAAAATATTTTTTTTGTTACAAAAAATTTGATACATTTTCTGAAATATTATTGAGTGTGAATGTGGTATTTCATTCAATGTATCTTATTTCCTTATTTTGTACTTTGTATGTTTCATGTCAGTTTTCTTTTATGTTGAAACTTGAAAGGTTAGAAGCGGGAGTATATATTAAATCATGAAATCTGATATTATACACTGTAACTTTCACCCTTTCCCGGTGTGGGGTCACAATGAACATTCCTTTCTCCCATATGATTTCCGGTTCTCAGCAATCCAAAAGGAGACAGGGATAATAGGAGTTTTTGGTAGATAGAGAGCCACAGAGGAGATATTTAATTTCAGTCTCGAGTGTAGTTTCTATAAGTTAAAATAAACGCTTGTAATTTCCACCATCAGTAGACTCTCTTTCGAAGAAATTGGCTTACTGAAATGGGCGATTTCTTCTTTTACATTTTACTTGTTTTAAATAATAACAAGAAACTATGTTCTTAATTTCAAATTATTTTCTGTTTTTTAAGACTTAAAATAATATATACTATATATATGTAGGATCCAATAATTCTCAAGACAACTCCACGCAGTCTTCGCGCGCAGGCGCAGTGAATTAAAACTGAAACGAAAACTTTTGAACTAGTAAAAGCAGAACAAAAACTTTTAAGAGAGAAGAGAGAACGCGAGAGGTGCGCGAGCAGGCGTTACCTTCTGAATATCATCGTCAAACTTATCTGTAAAAATATCTACCTTTTTAATTAATTTTTGTTAAAGTTTTAAAATAAATGTGAAGTAAGACAAACACGTCTTGGACCCCTTGTTGTCTCCCACATATATATATATTGTTATGCTGCCTATTTGTTCGCAAGAATTATTCAAGTTTTATAGCCGTGTATTTATCTGAGCAACTTATCTTTTTGAATTATAACTTTTTTCTTTGGAGAGAGGGATGGTATTTTAACATTTTTGTCCGGGGAGGCATATCTGCTAGAGCCCGTTATGACTGCAACGAAACTAGAAACTTTATGTCCATAGGTATCGAAGTAATGGACATTCCTTCAGGGATTAGTGAGGAGGAAGAAACGATTTTTTTAACAATTCTTCACATCAGTTCTTAAATTCTCCTTTCATTACAGAATTTCCCGTTACGAAAAGCCATGGTGACGCTCGAGGATACAGGCTAGCAACCTTCTGAAGAGTGACATCCGAATGGCTATAAGCGAGTCAGAGCTATAACAAAATATCCATAAGCAAAACAGTATTTTGTCTCAAATTCCGTTGTCAAATTCCAAAAATTGACACCTATGTACATTTGCATAAAAAAATTTTCTCGAATCTATGAGAAAAGCACCTTACTCACTCGTCACGACATCTCTGATAACTATTAGGTACACAGATTTCAAATTTAGCAGGCATGTTTCTTTTGTTGTGGATGCATGCGCCGATAAGGAATTTTGCGGAAATCGATTCTCAAGGGGATTGCGCGGACGTTATATACAAAAATGTTCGCTTTTTAATTACTAAGCTAGCAGAGATTTGAAAAGCGTGTTACTTTTCCTGAGTAAAGGCCCCTTAAATAAGGATCTTGTGGAAACCGATTCCTAAGAAGAAAGGGGGGGAGGGGTGCCGGGGCAAAACAGGCTAAATTTAATGCAAATGCCCGAGAAATATCGTTTTACTGTCTTATTTTGCGTCAAAAAAATATCTTTCTATATCTTTTTTAACTTTTTTTCACTGTTCCTCCACCCTCCTGAGATCTTTACACATCTACCTCAACCTGACAATCACAATCACTTCAATATACAAATTCTAGAAAAAAATATATGATATTTTAATGTGCATTTTGTTAACATTTTATTCTTGATTTAAACTCAGGAACATACTAAAAAATATGGGCAGGACTCGCCCTGGGCAAATGTTTATGGGTACTGCACCTCTGCACATTCAGTTAGTTTCACTAACAGATTGCAGCTGTTTGAGATTAAGAACTACAAATCTCTGTACAGTAAATATACAATAGAAATTAAAAATGTAAAATTACCTATAAAAATATTAGAAAACTTAAATTATAGTCTCACCATGTGCATTAAATATTATTGTATTACAAATTAATGTTGAAAATAAAATTTTTAATCGAAGTAAATATTAAATTAATAATAAAAAAACATTTATTTTAAAATATATGAACACACACATTCAGAGAACTTTTTTAAAAATAGCACATTACCTCATAATAAGTACTTTTTCAGAGATCAGTTTCAATAAATATTTAAACTTAACCAGCAATATTTAAAATAAATTATCTAAATTTTCAAAAATCACAGTTATTAGTGAAATTTTTTTCATTATTTAAAGAATACTTTACCGAATCAGAGAAAAAAATAATAAACTCTTATCAATATAAAAATAATACCAAAATAAACTACATACATTTATCTAACGAACGTACTCAAATTTAAATGTTTTATTAAAACATAAAATCTTAGACCCGATTGAGTAATTATCATAAGAAATTCAGCATATATTTGAGGCTGTTATTGAAACGAAGGACCAAGACTTTAAAAACATTAATACAGTAAGAATTATTTTAGTACATTTCTTAGAAAATAATATAAATATCAGTTTCAAAAAGCTCCATAGAAATACATTTAATATGTTAAATCAGACTCGCTATGATAGATTTTGAACAACTTAATTCTAGTTGATTAAAAACCCACCCCCTTGCGATTTTTCTAACTTTATTTAATTTATGTCTGGCAGTAGCGCACACAGGAATTTTTCGGGGGTCCGGGGTCGAAAGTTCATCATTCTTGTATTATGCTCCTTTTGATTTTTTCGATTTTCAGGAACAAAACACAGTAAAAAACTAATTTTTGAATAAATAATTAGTATTAATTAATAAAATTAATCATTAATAACAAGTAATTAATTAAATTTAACGTACTATATACTTAGAATTATGATCAATCGGAAAAAAAAAATCAATGCCTTTGGGGGGGTCCAGGCCACTAGGAAAAAAACAGGCCACTAAATTGCTCTACTGAATTTTTTTTAAAAAAATCAAAAACATATGTTTGGATTTAAATCGGTCCTTTCAATGTGTTCGAATTCCTGAAAGTGTTGAATTGATTATTAAAAAACCTTGTAAAAAATGTAAATGGTATTTTTTTCTTTCCGTGTTAATTAAATGTAAAGTATGCAGTCATTAAATCATTTTTCATACAGAAATAACTCTAATAAAAAATAACGCATCCAATTTTTATAAAGATCACACTGTCCCATTTGGGCTTATATGCTACAAAAGAGCACCTTAATTTATATCTTAATTGTTGGTTTCAATTGACAAGATTCCTGAACACAGACATTTCCCTTCGAATCGATTTCAGTACAGGTGAAAACGATGCAGCCCTATACTTAGTAAAAAGCACTCGCAGAAACCGATCAATATTAGGTCTAGTTAAATAATTGTTTACAAAATAAGTAGAAGGGGGGACACGGTTGAAACATGTATTATTATTACGATTATGTATTTTGGCGGCAAAGCCTTCAGTTTTTATTTCAGGCAAATATGTCTTGACATTTATTTTACATATCAATATGATGCCTGAAACATTTTTTTATGCTTAAATATGTGCCATGCGTATCCCAACTGGTAGAGCAGAAGCAAAATGTTTTTCTTTCAAACATTCAGATAATGTTGTATTGACTGTTATTAAAATTAAAAGCAATGAGTAAAGCTTTGTTTTCCATCTGAACCCCTGACGTCTTTCCACGTATTGCCTGAAGCCACCAGGGACGTTTTAAGGTATGGGCCAATATGGTCCCATGAGCAGGGGCCTTGATTCGTTCGAACCCTTTCTTAATAAAATCATGATCCAGATAATTTTAATGGTAAAATTTTATTCCCGTCAAGGCATCATAAAAACATCTAGTTGCAACAAAGATTCTTTTATAAATTTCTGAGAGAGAGAGGTCAACTTGTTTTTATTATTTATTTCCATTTCCAAATAAGAAGCGCTATTGACTTTTCAAATTTATAATTGCCAATTTCTTTGTGACTAAGGAAATATTTTATTATTTTGAAAAAAATGTGGGGATTTTTTAATTCTGTATTCATTAACGTTAACCGAAGAAAGTCTGAACGTAAGAAATAACTCTCAACATATATTGCAACTATAAACTGATGCCCTGAATATGAAGTAGGTGGAAAAAATTTAGCGAAAGGGTGTCAAAGTCACTAAGTTCTTATACCTTTAGAATATATATATATTTTCTCGTTACAAATATTTTAGAAAAGTTAAACTTTAAGAAGGAAATAAAAGTTGGCCAGATCTCACGAAAAGGGTCCATCTAACATTCAAGGTCATTGAAGTCGGTTTACAGACGTCTTTTCTGGACAAAGTACTCTTGACTCCACAGGGTGCAACCCAGGATGTTTGTGTGTGTCTGTTCATGACCTTGACATTCTGTTACTGTCCACAGTTGTCCAGTCCCTTTCTATTTCTAAGAAATGGATTAGGCGTAGAACGGATTTCTAAGAATTGAGTTCCCCTCTAACACCTGCTTCTTTTGAATAATATCCTGCTGTTACTAAGAGCTTAGACGAAACATAGAGACTGCATGGTAGGGAAGGAGTACTCGAAGGGCGGTATACAAACCATAATATCAGAAAAGTTTGTTTTTATTCAGAATGTAACTATATATATCCTATACACACGTGCAAGTATGGAAACAAATGGACAACGAACATAGAAGCAAAAATAAATAAATAAGTAAAATAAAACATTATTGACTGGTTCACCATTGATTCCTTTATAATAGTTAAGTTGAATTTAACTTGGTGGCGTTCAACGGTTTTTTTATTTTTAAATCCCTGCGAATTTAAATATACAGACATTAGAAATGAAACCATTATTAAATAAAAACAAAAACGCAAAAATGATTAAGTTGTCCGTTTAGAGTACTACGATTCACTTTTACTGCTGTGTTAATTTCAGATGAAAAATATATTTTCATGAAAAATTTTGACGACAAATGAAGAAATACTGAAATGTGCAAGTTGAGATGATTTTATTTCTAGTTATTATTACATTTATTTACGGTAGCCTTCACATACCTCTTCTGGGGAGGGGAGGGGGTTCATTCTAAAAATAAAAAACACAAACGAAAGCGATGAGGGGTGTGGTAAAAATCAGGGCCGTAGCTACCGCAGTACCAGGCGCATCAATGATACGGGTCTTCAAGCTACAATGGCCCAATTATGTGTAAGAATATAATCATATCAAAATACCCTAAATAAGGGCCCACGAGGAAGTTTGATACAGGGCCCACTCAGGACTAGCTACGCCAATGGTAAAAATTAAATATGTGTTAGTCTATGGGGGCTCCCTTTCATATTGTAAAATTATTTCCATTCCAAACTTAATTCATAAATATTACTGAAATATCAAAATTGCTTCAAGTATTTGAGCTCTGCAAATTTGTACAATCTGCTAGAAATGTGATTCTCAAACTTTTGTCAATTTTATATACCTTTATTTTATTTTTATTTTTGTTAAAACCACATCCGAAAGACATATGAAAGCTATTGACGACATACCTCATAATTTTGAGCCTCGGTCGAGTGACAAGGACGACACCTGAGCTGTGGCACCCCTCTCTCTAAACTTCTACACTACGTCAACCTGTGTGGACTTTGAGCCTCGACAAATTTAACCTGTATCTGTCCTCACGGCAAAAAAAAAAAAAAAAATGAATAAAATTTTTCAGTATACATAAATTAATATCAAAATATGTTTGAAAACAGCGATTAATTGTGTCTTAAGTGAAAAAATATATCAAAGTGAAAAATTGTGTATTTGTTGAATTTGTGTCTGCTTTTAAAACACTGCATAAAAAACGTCCATTTGTATTAAAATTATATTCATTTTAATAGTGATGAATGATGGATTAGTTTGTGTGTGGGGGGGGGTCATACATTTATCATTATATAATGACACTAGGTATTTATGTAATACATTAAAGTAACATAATGTCCAATGGGCTCAGTTCATGACGGTCACGTGATAAAGACAAACACGTGTTCTCCTTTGAATTCGAAACAGACATCAAACTAGCTGTACTTGTTGTTTTATTTGTAAAACTTGGGTAAATTTTCAAATTTTATAATTGGGTAAAAATGTTCAAATATTATAAAAAATAAATTTCTTCAAAAGATTTTAAAATTAAAATTTTTTTTTATGCATGTACTTTTGAATAAAATGCATTTTATCTACCTATATGCCATTATTATTGTTGACAAATTTGTATTTTTTAAGCGAAAGTTTCTGAAAGAATCCAAAGTTGGCAACAGCGAAGCGCATGAACTGATTAGTTGGAAACACATGATTGCTTTTATCGTGGTACTATGAGATCACATGAGATTTTGAAATGATTGGCTAAAAACACGTGGTTATCATTATCATGGAACTATGACGTCACAGGAATTGAGCCCATTGAAGACAGATTTAGTAATCCGAGAAGTAAATTTTAGTAATTTAAGTAATTGGTGAAGAGGAGGATACCTAACTAATAACTTACTTTCATCTTATGTCAACAATCCACATCTCTTTACTTAATACAGTCTATTTGAAAAATCAAAAGGAACAAATCGATACCAAATCAAAATAATCCTTTATTTTTTTTTCTCACACTCTATTCTTACTAGATTCTTTTGGCTGATGCGTACGGCAAATGTATAACTGAACAGGGAAAATTTTGTATAAGGGATGTGTATTTCATGTTTTCTTGCCTTTGAAAGCTTTAATATTGTCTCTCATTTATAAGTATTTTTAATATTAAAATCGCATTCGATTTCAATATTTCTGTACTTCCTTTTACTTTTATTTACGATAGACTATCAATAACGCTATTTAAAATCGAAATTTCTACAGGAATTGGGAATAATAGTAGTCTAAGTTTATTCCGCTGACGCTTTTTATTCTTATAATCACTCAAATAAGGAAAAAGATCTTCAGATAAATGATAATATCTCGAAAATATACAAAAATTAAGTACGCTTTAAGTTTAACCAGCGCATTGACTAAACACACTACAATTACTTTTCTCTTACTGAAAAAAAAAAAACATATTTACAATAGATACCAATTTAAGCGACATAATTTTAACAGCAAATAAGTTAAATAATCAGATAAATTAGAGTTAAATGAATTACATATATTGAATTAAAGCAGACGATAACAATATGGAAGATAATCTTCAACCTAAACAATATCTATAACTATTAATAATTATAGTTTAACAGTCGTTGAAAATTAGCCCAAAAAATAAAGAGAAGAATTTTTTTGAATGGAACTAGTAAATATTTTACAATTCGAAACAAATATATCGATATAGCTATTGATATGGTGAAAGAGTTCGAATGTTAGTATAATCGAAGGAGAAGAAAACTCTTACACTATTGACAGCATTGCGTTAATCGATATTGTCATTCATTGAATAAAATATCAATAGTTATATATGATAGGAATACCGACGTTCGAATTATCGATGTTCAGAAAACTGCTTAATTCTACATAATCACATACACATAAAGCGTGGATAGAGGTGTCCAAAATAAGGCAAAAAGAAATTGCATTTCTTTAAAAATGCGAATGTTATTTTTTTCTCTCCAAAGAAAGACTTGAACTGCGAGTTCTCGGACCGAGATGACCCAAAACCTCAGGCCAATTAAAAGAATATGATGTACTTTCTTTATACAGGTGTGCACTCCTTATACATAATTTATCAAGCTTACAGGAAGGAAGAGAAAGGTACAATCACAATGTCGGGTGGAGCCGATTTCAAAGGGTCAGGGTATATTATCAAATAAGGATAAAGTTCTTGAAAGGTTAGGACGTTTCGAACAATTCCAAATGTATGTAAATTTGGGTGATGTGTCCAATGGGTAATCACGCGAGACTGGGTAATATTAGTCCAAGAAAGTTATTTAAAATAACCTATGAAATGCCTCAATGAATTTTAAAAAATAAGTACTTCAAGATCAAATTGAAAATTGTCGTCTCTGATATGAATCATACTGTAAACATCGTTTCAAAGCTTTGGAAATTGTTTAAAATTAACCATAAATTCATAGTTGGACAAATAATAATAATAATAATTTAAAAATGAAGAATAGGAAGAATTTTTTTATGAAAATATGCTTAACAAACACTTCCTTTATCAGAGGGTCATGATTAGAGCTTAAATATTAGGTGTACCGGAAAGTTCTCTATCCGTTTCGATTATAAAATGTTTCAACAAGTATGCGCATACTTGCACATATTTCTCTCTCTTTATCACTGAATGTATACATACTGACTTAAAAAATGATTCATATTAGTATTAACGAGAAGCGCGATCTTGTATCCATGGCTACTGACAAAGTTTATTTACGCCATTGTACTTGGTACGAATTTCAACAAAGAAGAAATTCTACTGAAGCGTCGTGTAGTCATATAGGAATGATTACTTGTGTTGCTAATGTACAAAGCGTCACTAATGAGTAAAATAAAATGACCTTCTGCGTAGTTATAAAATTAAAATTATTAATTTAAAATCATAAAACGTAAATCTGCTTTCTGTAAATTCTATGAAATCGGGATACTATGGAATTTAAAACGGCCCTTATTGCTTTATCCGGAAGCAGAAATTAATTTCAGAGGTTTTCAGAGTTAGTAATGCAACTGCAGTGTATTTCTGCCATTGAAGGACGTTTCTTTTCAGTAACTTCTGCCATAATTGCATAAAATCAGTGCTTCCAACACATTATTTTGTGTTTTTCTTCATAGTCCTGTTATTACCATCGTGTTTTGAGGACCATTTCATACTTAAAAGACCATACCCCATTGTTCGTCATCTATATTTACTTATTTTAATTTTTTAGTTAAAAATCGCTAATATTTTCAGGATTTGCCGCTAAGGATGCTTTAAATTAGTCTTAGAGGGCAACATATGACCCCTTAATCACAAATAGACATACTTTAACAACTTAAGCTTTCCATCTTTGAAACAATTTTGCTGTTAAAGGATAAAGCCATACATTCTGTTTTTTTTTTTTTTTTCATGTGGCCTTCGTTTCATTCACAGAGGGATTTATAGAACAAAAAAAAAAAAAAAAAAAAAAGATTAAGAAACTTTACTTAAGCACATTTGTTAACCAAATTGGTATTTCTGATTTACTGAAGTTTTTATTACTTCTGACCCGAGTTGAGCTCGGCCACTGTGAAAATTTACGTTGTGCAATCGGTCTTTCCCGAATTGCTTCACATGAGCTTTTTGAGGTTTCGAATAATTGAAAAGTACTACTCGGGGGAATTTTCTGCAAAAGGAAAACATCCTTCTGTTAAGCACGCTTGTCTGAAGGACTCTTAGTTAACTACAGTCCCACAACAGAGAATAAACCTAATCCAATGCGACGGTGTATTATTTGCTGCTCAAACAGACAGTAAAGAGAAGGTAAAAAAGAGGAACAACATTCTACTGTCCAGATTGCGATGTTGGGCTGTGTGCAATACCGTGTTTTTGAATTTATCATACATGATCAAATGTTGACTCATAAATTCATAATCATTTATGCAAATGCAAAATACGTAAATAAAATTTGAAATTCAAGATAAAAAAGCTAGGTATTCTAAGCTTTATATTTGTAGTTAGTAAAAATTTAATGATTTTTGCCATGCAAAAAACCAACTTTAAAGGTAAATTATTCCTTTATTTAAATAGATTTTTTTACATTCATTTTTAGGAAATTTTGTATACGCATAGTGGCTATTGTGTTTAAAAAGATATCCATGTTTGAAAATAACCGAGAAAGTAATCCAGTTTGATTCATAATCCAGAAATAAAATGAACCTAGAAAGGGTTAATTTCTTCCAGAAAGCAGAAAGCGAAAACCTCAGGAGATCACATGAGGCTCATAGGATACGAGATTCCCGATCCTTATTTTTACCGTTTTTCTAACGCTACAAAACAACAACATTTCAAAATATTTATGCCATCCGTTGACCTTAGCATCCTACCTTCTCACCCGGACTTCGAACAACAAAACGAAACCAACCCAAAACAAAGCATTGGTCTGGAAGCATTTCTCCCCACACAAAATAACTAGGGAGAAGTATTTCTTCTTGCTGTGTGGTGAAAAAAAACCGGTTGTGATTTTCTCAGGTCTTGGAGCTGACTTCCTGAGATAGTAAATGGACAGGTTCAGGAACCTCGAAGTGGGACAAGCCGCTCACTTTTGCATCAACAAGCCAGACTTCGTCAACAAACCATACCCTTGATGGCGTGACCAACAAAACATTACCTTCTACACTCGAAGGCGCAGAGGTATTATCAACGCTTGATTTAATCTGACGTAATTTGGAAAGAGGAAAGGAATAAGTGTTTATTTAGTTGCATTCACGGATTTTAACTCGAAAATGGCTAAGTCTTGAGCTGAAGTGGAAAATGAAGACAGGCACCATTATATATAGCAAGTTGAGATTGTATAAAAGGAAGACAAAAGAAAAAAAAATTAACGAGAAATTGGGTTGTTTTGCCTTTAATTGGAAGCGGGAATCGTAGGGTGTTATGGGTAATTTAATTTTAGATTTCGAGTGTTGGAAAGAAGTGGAGAAAAAAGATATGGATAAGAAAACGTTTTAAAATGGCTTGTAAGTTGTTTAGGATCATTAAAAGAAACGGGGGTTGTTCTTTTTGTTTGCTATCATATTGAGGTTGTTAACCTAAAATATGTAAACAATTCGTAAATGGTTTGTTATTGACTTTAAAAAAACGACTGTGTGTGAACAAGAGAATGAATGGAAAACGGTAGGTACGAGATATCCCGTTAAAAAACCTCCAACTTTGTTTTTTTTTTTAAAAATATTTACGAATAATAATTAGTATATGTTTTAGTTTAAATACTGACCCAGAGCATTATTTTCTTACAAATAAATGTGCCTATAATTATTACTTTTGCCTAAAAATAGAGACTTAGACTCAACACTTTACAGTATTTAAAAGATTATTTACCTTATAAGAATAATTTCAAGTGGCTGTAGCGCAAACATCCATTTATTCTTTAAAATATTATATGCATACTGAATCTTTCACTTTGAAAATTTATCCCGGTATACAAAGAAAAATAGTATGGAATATTTTTATAAAAGAAAAAGAATGGGACTTGACCCATTACAGATAAATAATATAATAGTTTGACGTATGTCTATACAGTTTAGTGTGAACTTAAAAAGCTTTGTAATTTCTTTTTATATGTGACACATACACATATACACAAACACATCGTGATATTTGAAAAATAAAATCCCTTGAAACTTGTAACAGATAAAATTTATGTACATATATCAGAAACTAAAAGCACATATATTATCAGTTGCTTCGAAACTGTTGTTCTTTCCAATTTTGCAATACATAAAGATACGGAATGAATTATCGATTAAAAATTCTTTCAATTAACAAATGTCATGGAAAGGGAACGTTCTTTACTTTTCATTCAATGAGAACGGTTCGAAATTACTTTTGTTTTATATTTTTATTGTATTCCATTTTATTTCAGAGTTACATTTTTAGCTAAATAAAATCTTGAAATAATCTATTAACTCTAAAAATCTTAATGGACTGTTTACATAGAATTATTGCAGCAATAAAATTTCTGACATTATTTATTGAAATACAATTAAGTTTCTTTGAAAAAACTAAGTATGCAACCGCTCTTGCTCTTAATAACTGCAACTGAATGTCCAAAGCTACAGAAGCACCCTTTAGTGACCACCAGTAGCGCACGCAAGAATTTTTCGAGCGGCGGGGGTCCGGGGTCGAAAGTTCACCATTCTTGTATCATGTTCCTTTTGATTTTGTCGATTTTCGGGAACAAAACACAGTAAAAAACTAATTATTGAATAAATAATTAGCATTAATTAATAAGATTAATCCTTATTAACAAGTAATTAATTAAATTTCACGTACTATATACTTAGAATTATAATCAATCGGAAAAAAAATCAAGAGTTTTTTTTTTTGGGGGCCTTGTGTGCTCCACTGGTGACCACACATCTTCAGTAGAGTCTAGATGAGGAGAGAATGCGATCGCTCCGAAAAATCGTCCATGTTTTTTGTCCATTATTTTTTAATAATATGCGTTGTCTTTGTGTAATTTAACAAATTGGTAATGAATCATTGCACTACTGGAGACTACACAGGGCCAACCCCCCAAATTAGAAAATCAGTTAATTAAAAAAATATATTCTTATAAAAATTTTGATTTCCTTTATTGGTTTGGATCAATCAGAAAAAAAAATGCTAAAAAATTTCATTAGTTCTTGCAGAACTTCTGAAACAGCCGCAAAACAGTTATATAAACATTTGTCCGTCATTCATTAAATACCAGTACAGATGGTCGTTCGCACTTTATAGAAATGATTTTGATTTATCTCTATAAATGCCGTTTTTTTCTTTCTCATAACCATGATTTTTGACAATAGCTCTAGTTCCAATTTTCTATTAAAGTAAACTTTTTCTTAGTGCTCTCATGCCAAAAGATTCCATTCCTCCTGAACCGTTTTTCAAAATCTGTTCAGTGCTCTTGAGTGCTGTTTTCCTAAAGCTCGTCTCGCGGTCACTCGCTCCTGTTTTTGCTACCGTCGTCACTCGCGGGGTGTAGAGAACACCCCAAACTTTTAACACGTGTATTTAATTATGGCAAAAAAAAAATTAAGTCAATTATGATCATATTTATTAAGTACAAGATGCTTTTTGTATTATATTAATAAAATTATTAAATTTATTGCATACAAAAGAGACTAACATTAATTTAAATCGGGGGTGTACAGAACACCCCGCATGAATGATCACGGGAAACTGAAAGCACATAAGTCTTTTGGAGAAGTGTCAGGGAATTTTACAGGTTTTTCATCACTTATCCATGTTTCTAATTCTTTCCTTGCTAAATAAGCGGCAGTTGACTTTGTGTGACTAGAAGTTTTATTCATACGAAGCTCAACTTTAGCAATGATCTTTCTATATAAGGTTGAAATTTCAGCATCAAAAATTACTTCTAAAATATTCTGCTGATAGTGGAGTATATATCTATAAGTTAATTTTGGCTTTACTTGATACTTTTTTTTATTTTTAATTTGCACTTTGTAACAAAATCCTTCAACAAACATGAATCCCTTTGGGAACTTTTCTGTACACTGACGAAGCCATTTCGTACGGTCATTGATCAGTAATAGAAAACTGATCCTATTTTATTGCATTCACTTAAATATACACATGTCTCATCGAGTGCTAATAACAAATTTCTATATTTCAGCAGATAGGTGTTTTCATACAATTTTCTACAATTTGTTTTCCTTTCTTCTATATGTTTTGGCAAAAGCAGATGAACTTTAGGTTTAGACATTTCATTTAAATCATTATGAATGATTTTATTTACAGTGCTGGAAGGCATTCTTGGTTTCGATGCAATGAATCTTTTAATCGGCGGATTTTCTTTTAGGATCTGAGACTCCATGTTCTTGATAGTTGCCTATGTTCGAACAATCTTAGGATGCGGTTTCGTGGTCATGTTTTCATTTTTGCTCTTGGTTAAACTTTTTTTTTCTTTCAAATTTGATGTAGTATAAATTTTGTTTTAAATACAATAACAGAGATTTTTGCACCTCTTTATAATTTTCCGAAACGATTATTTCCCCTCGGAAAGCGCAATTACGTAACCTTCGAACCATCTATCAATTTTAGGAGCAATTTTCAAAATAAATCTTTAACTTTGCGTCCCAATTAAAATAAGACATTAACAGACAATTATTCTGAAGTTGCCAAAGTTTTATCTCAAAATGCAAATGTGAAAATAAATTGCAAAATCGTTTCCACAAAGTGCGAACGACGTTCTGTATGATAAATTTGTAGCTAGATAGAAAAGTTACAATAAAAATCAAAAATTAAAAACTTTGCTATATCTTTCTGTCCGGAACTTTCTTTTTCTTGTACTTTGATGTTTATTATAGGAAAAGAATATATGCGTAATATTAATAATAATAACATAATTGCTCACTTATTTCATTTCTAAGGCTTGTCTTGTAATTTATAACCTCATCAAGACAAGCCTTCTCAAAGTTTCAATATTCGCGACCCAATATTCAATCATAATTTTCATCCCACACCCTTTATACAATAACAATGTATTCAATTCAATAATACTATACTTTGACGCTAAAAGTACGTGAGACTTAAACCTTTTAAGTGCCCCCGGGGCGTATAAACGTCTCGCTCAACAAAGTGTTAATTTCTTTGGACGTATATAAACGTCTTTCCGAAGTACGATCTTTTCTGTGCACTGCTATCCATAAAATTATTCCGAAGGCTTTGGAATGCAATAAAAGAACATTGACAATGTTTGCGAAGGATTTACTTATTTTAGATTATTTGCTTCTTTATACCTGCCCCCCCCCCCAATACATCACATACGCTCGCTTACATGGAAAACGGTAGCACCAGGTAGCGAATCGCGTAACTTTTAATCGGCAGTAAAGGGATTCATTGAAAACCGTACAAATTATTATCAAGTGTTAAAATTTTGTTTATAACTTTATACAAAACTTATAACAATTCCATGGGGTCACTGGTAATTATTAAACTTGTTCTTAACTTATTATTGCTAAATTAGTTATAAAAGACATTGTGTGGCACTGATACATTTATAAGTGTAATATATCAATGTGTTTACTTTATTTTTTATTATGTCAGAATACATTTTGTTTGCTTGCTTTCGGTAAATTAATAATTTTTTTAAAAAATGTTTTGTTTTCTCGACTTTTTAATATGCTCACGCCCCCTTTGTTGAGTTGCAACGCCTCCACAGTTTGAGAAACGCTGCATCAAGACTAATTCACTAACCCGCACCAATCTGCTTGTTATGAGAGCCAGTATTCCTTCTTTGATAATAAATTTAGTTGATTTTGAATGAAACCTTGCAAATGTAAATGTTTACTTCATTACTTCTTTCCTCTCAAAAGGTAAAATATTTCCCTGTAGACAACCTAGAAATGAAGAATCATCGAAGAAGGATTTCGACGTGAATACATTTTTCCGCATGAAAAAAAGTATACTTGATTGTTAATTATATATTTGTAAATTAGCACTTTTATTGGCGCCACCAAGTTTGAGGTTTCATTTTTAAATAGTCACTGGTATCTGACATTAAATTGAAAGGCTATTGTTCTGGGACAAAAACAATAACCTGACTTTGTATTCTTAATATTTAATAAGTATTAATTTATACATGGATAAGCTGGTGATCTACGAAAATTTACTTCAAATGCATTCGAATTCATGGTTGAAGTAAATATGCACATGATAAAAATTGCATCAAATATCTAAAATCTATTTTTTTAAACTATTAAAAAATATTTTTTTCAATGGTTTAATTTTTTTTAAAAAAACATGTTAACTTGATTTAGATATAATAAATATTAAAAACACAATATTAACTTTCCATATAATTATCGAATATACAATACTTTAATAATTTCATCCTTTTTAAATAAATACACGAGAATTTTTTATTCTTGCCCATTGACATCTTAAGATTTTTTGAGGCCCTTGGCCCTATGCAAATGTAGGCCCCACCGGCGACCCTTTCAGATAGACATTACATTGTCAAATACTTATAAATACAAACGATAAACACCCTTAAGAAAACAAATGAGGGTGACTCTCAATTTCTCAAGAATAGGCACAAAACCGACTCACACTGACTACCGCCTTTCACCTAAATGCTGGTGTATGGGGATAGGCCAAGGCCTAGACTGGAGGATGAACATGTCATAATATGCAGTTTTGCCACTATTGTCAGTTGTGAAAAAGTTCGAAATTCCTAGTTTTTTTTTTTTTTTTTTTTTGGAGAGTATGTTGGAGAATGACATTTGACGATTAAAATTATTATGATCAAGATCTTATTCAGGCCGAGTCAAGGCCCTGAGTTGGCCAATGCCTTAAAATAATGCCCTTCCTATCGAATGGTCAGGTTAGATTAACTATAGTCGTATGAAATTGCATTTTCTATATTCCATCAATATAAATCTTAAAATGAGCATTTTACTTTAAAAAAAAAACCTATTTGCTACGCATTTTTAAAAATCGAAAATGATTCTTGCTATTGTCAGATTCGAGCAATAAAGGAGTATCTAATCGGAGTTATCAAAAGCACTGACATTTTCTAAATTTTCAGAAATATTTAATAGAAAAATATCACCTTTCTTTTCCATTTGTTACATTTACAAAACAACGCTTACCTATATATAAAAAATCACCAAGACCTCAGAATTTTTATTATTATTAAAATTTTTCTCTGAATTAGGAGTATTAATTTCATAAAAAAAAATTCGAACAAATTCATTGAAAATTGTTCACTGAAATTGCACGAAAAAGTAATATTTTAATTTTTATAACATGTAATGGTGTTAGTATGATAATTAGTAATTCCAAACGAAATCGTGTGATATCATTAAGAGGCCAGGTAACCCTAGAGGTTATGGTCCCGAATTCGTCGCCGACGTGTCACGGGTTCCAGTTTTGGTGTAGCTGAGGACTCGCCAAGTAGAGAGGACACGTTAAATCTGTCTTATCTGAAAGCCCTGTTGGTGTAGTGTGGTAGTTTGGAGAGGTGTTCCAACTCTGACCTCGTCCTCCTCACTTGACCGAGGCTCAAAATTACGAAGTCCTTCGCCAATAGCCCTAGTTTGGACTTTTTTATGCAACGTTAATATAATTTTCTCTCCACATTCAGCAATATCAGATAAATAGAAACATATTGAAGAATAAAACGCGGGGTGTTCTGCTATGAATAATATTTATGAACATAAATGGCACCAAATTTTAAACCTTTCCTTATCGACTTATTGCCAAAGATCCTTATAGCCTTATTCCTTATAGCCAAACATCAGTGGCCCGCACAGGAATTTTTCAAGGAGGGTGTCCAGTGTTGAAAATCCTCCATTCTCGTATCATACCCCAATACGCAGCCCCACATATTCTTCCGAATGTGTCGATTGTCGGGAACAAAAAACAGTAAAAAATAATTTATTAAATAGATAATTAACATTAATTAATAAAATTAATTATAAATAACCAATAATTAATTAAATTGTACCTACCATGTACATAAAATTATAATTACATTAGAACGTCGTTTATCCGAACGTTTATTATCCAGAGCGTCAAATATCCGGACAAGTTTTTTTTTTGTCAACTACATGTACTGTATACAGTGGCGTACACAAGGGGGGTGCTGGGGGTCCGGACCCCCCTAAACTCTTGATTTTTTTCCAATTGATTATAATTCTAAGTATATAGTACGTAAAATTTAATTAACTATGTGTTATTAATGATTAATTTTATTAATTAATGGCAATTATTTATTCAATAATTAGATTTTTACTGTGTTTTGTCCCCGAAAATCGACAAATTCAAAAGGAGTGTGATACAAGAATGGTGAACTTTCGACCCCGGACCCCCTCCCCACCCTTCTTGTGTGCACCACTGCTCAACATTAAAACAAATCCGAATTATACCATTTCATTTTTGGAATACTTTAACTGTGCGTAAGCAATGAAAAAAAAATCGTTATTTTATGAAATATTCATTTTTAGTTGTTTTTTTTTTTTTAATATTTTATATCATGCAGCTCAAATATGACAATCGAAATACGTGTCTCTGAAATTAAGGATCTCATTCAAAAGGCCGTGTGCTCGCCATTCTTGATCTACTGCTAGATTAGCTATGTTAACATGTTCTGTAAGGGTGGCAATCAGAGTAATTTATAAATAGACTCAAAGGGGCACAGAAGCTGGTCTAAATTGGTTTTCCGCAAAGCGGAAGGTATGTGTGTAGATGTTAATTTCAGATCTAACACAAATGAACATTCTGAAGTGCATAAAAAATTGACAAGGCTTTATAGTACAATCAAAATAGCTTTGTAAGACTTTCTGCTGTGGAGCAGACATGGAATACTTTATGTTACATTACGCCTAATATAAAATTCTAATTACGATGTTATTTCGCCACAAGAGTTAATTAATATTTGTAAAATGTGGTGCTCATCGAGTATACGAGCATACAAGCACACAAAATGCTATAATTACAATCAGTAGCGCACACAAGAATTTTTCAAGGGAGGGGGAAGTCCGGGGTCGAAAGTTCACCATTCTTCTATTATGCTCCTTTTGATTTTATCGATTTTCGGAAGCAAAACATAGTAAAAAACGAATTATTAAATAAATAATTAGCATTAATTAATCATTAATAACAAATACTTCATTAAATTTTACGTACTATGTACTTAGAATTATAATCAATCGGGAAAAAATCAAGGGCTTTGGTGGTGGGTCCGGACCCCAGGACCCCCCCCCCTTGTGTGCGCCACTAATTACAATTCATTTAACGTTTTTTCCCTCAATTTTTATCGGTGTATAATATAAGACAGGGATGGCGAACCAGTGACACGCGTGCCATTGATGGCACGCCAGTGATCAAAACGGTTTGCATATCATTTCAAAATTCACTAGGAAGTATTACAAACAAAAGTGAGTGATTGGCTCGCGAGGAGCACACTCGTTTTTTATTGTCTTGCCTTAGTTACGTCGTAGACTACAATCGTTTAAGATGTAAAGCTTGTCTACGCATAGCGTAGTCAATTTCATTGACACAACTGTATTTTAAGGTCTATCTTCGTTATATTTATGATTTTTAACTTATTTAGCATGGCTAGTTCAGCAAAAGAACAAAAAGTGAAAGATAGTAAGTGTAACACAGAGAATTTCAAACTTGGTGGACCGAGAAACATGGCATGATTAGTAAAGGCGATAAAGCGGTGTGTGTTTTATTTTCTGGAATGGTGGTATGCAGAACATCGTGTGTAAAATGGTATTTTGAAAGAAATCACAAACCTTCTTGTCAAAAAAGTGAATCACAACAAAAATAATTGCTTGCAAACCGTTTGGCAGATGACTCAAACTCAGCGTGTGTTCTACAAAAAGCAACTTCTTACAATCCTAACATAAGTTATTTGTCATCCCCGATCTGCAACAAAAGAAGTCACACTAATGTTACTTTAATTTGAATTACACGTACAACTAAAATATTTATAATTATACAGTGCAAAAGATATTTTTTCGTAATAAATAGAATTTTGAGTTGTTAGTATTTAGTTTTATTACTTTCCCAATAATCACAAGTCAAAATTATTTGACGGCACGTCTATACTTCATTAAACACTTCTTTAGAAAAAATGGCACGTTGGTTCATAAAGGTTCGCCACCTCTGCTATAGGAGAAAGACGATTCACTCACCTTATAAAAGACAACCTTATAGAAGCTGACACGGAATTAGGATACATTGAATTTGAGCAGTAGCGCACATAGGAATTTTTCAAGTGTGTGTGTGTGGGGGTCCATGTCGTAAGTCCTCTATTCTCGTATCATGCTCCAATACGCCGTCCTATATTTTCTTTTGATTTTGTCGATTTTCGGGAAAAAAATAATAATAAATTAATTATTGAATGAATAATTAGCATTAATTAATAACAAATACTTAATTAAATTTTACGTTCCATATGCATAGGATTATAATCAATCGGTAAAAAAAATCAAGGGCTTAGGGGGAGATCCGGATCCGAGGACCCCTCCGTCCCCCTTGTGTGTGCCACTGATTTTGAGAATAACGTTTTAAAGTCATCCCAAGAATAAGTTGTAAATGACATCTCCCCCCCCCATCTTTTTTATATTTTTCGCACAAGCTGACGTTCACTTTTTGTCTTTTAAAATGTGTGTGTGTGAAAAATTATCTTTTTTCTTATTTTAAAAAATGCTATTTATATATATATTTCTTACGCTGGTTTCTGTTAATATTTGACGTTCAAATCCTAGAATTAACTGAGTTAATTACACTTTTAAACTAAACAAAATCTTGTCGATCGCATTTGAGGAACGCACAAATCTCTGTTCAGGGAAAAAAAGAACATAAATAAATTTGAAACGAAAGCGCAGAGGAATCCTTACTTCCGTCGAGAGTTAAAAGCAAACGATCTTATTTATCGATAACATCCTGAAAAGAAGGGGGGGGCATCCCCTTTCTCGCTTTTACTTTTCAACATCCACCCAACTTACAATCGCCGATGCAGAGGGAAGTGGGATGCTTTACAGCCTCTCTCCCCATTCCATACTTTTCGAACCCTAAGGGGTCTTTGCTATTTGGGTATGACCTTGAGCTACCGTTTGCGCGTCCGTTCTATTTTTCTTTCTCCTGTTTTTGTTCTGAACCCCTAGAAGCCACCTGTGTGAATGTATGAGCCAGCCGGTTGTGACCTTCAAAGGAATAATGCAGGTTAGAATGTACGATGGCATAGCCAAGATATAAAACGAACTGGGGTTTATCAACCCTCTTTGGTCTGCGCGATACGAAAATGTAAACATAAATATTTTGAAGCATGTTGTTTTGCTTACGATTTTGGTCTTGTTTACGAAGAACAAGCAATTATTTTTAGAATCACGCAGGAGTTCTTTGTTTGTCAATTAGGCGTAAGGCTAGAGCTGGAAAAATATACTTTTATTTCTTTCGAAAAAACAAAAAAGCAGGAAAAATATGGTTGTTAAATTATAATAATAATTTTTTTAAAAAAATAATTTTCATTGTTTTTATGCATAAATAAACCTCGAAACCGAGAAAATGATTTTAAAGAATTGTTCGTGTTTAGTTCGAAATGTTTTCTCTTTAATGTCGAAAGAAAACAGCTTATTGTAGATCAATTCTAGTTTTAATAGTAAAATAACACAAAAACTTTTTAAATTGAGCTGTTCACTATTTTCAAAAATGTAGCAATTAATCAAAAGACTGCCTTTAAAATATATGTTGAAAAAGAATTATTTATTCTAAGATGATGAATTTTTTTATGAAAATAAAAACTTTTAAATGCTGTTGATAAAGGCATAAGTTAATTTTAAATGAAAAGTAACACAAAAATAATATGAAATTGTCTTTGTATTCGAGCATATTTACTAATTTCATCATCTTGTAACTCTTTCCTTCGGAATTCTTGTTTTATTTTGTTGTTTAGTTCGAAATATATTTAAAAATTCTACAGATTTTTAGACAGATTAAAGAAGTAGGAGATTATTTTGTACATAAAACCAAGTGTTGAACTTACGTTGACTTTTCGACTATGAGGATGATAATGAATTAGTATTAAATTATTTGTCAGAGAGAATAATACATAATATTGTATCATATTAAATGAATAATGTTATATAATTTTTTTAAAAGTAAGCATGCTGCCATAGCTTTCACCCGCCTTGTTAAAAAAATAATTAATCTAATCTTTAATACCAGCATTGACAGTGAGCGGCTATTATGAATTGGTATTAAACAATGTAATCTGTGAAAACTTTTTCCTCAACTGTATTTCCAATGAACATGCTGGCCGGTTGGTTTGCTTAATTATAGACATGTGATTCAAACATTGATAGTTTGAGAGATGATTTTGGTGCGGAGTTTTAAACCAGTTAATTGATTAATAAAATCTCTTCCACATTAAATTAGGAATTCTATCATGATAAATTTTGAAATAAATAATTAATTCTAATGACTATAATTTTTGTATGCAAAAAAAAATGTTAAATAAATGAATCGTTAAAAAATAATGGTGTGTGGGTGTAATTGTTTTACTATATGAAAATAGTTCCAAAGTTTAATTCTACTGTATTGCAACTGGCAAAAACATTTTTGACTTTCTTTTCTGAATTATTTTGAATTATGTGATAAATTAAAACTGTATTTTAGTGCAAGTGAACAAAGAGAGATTAGGGTTGAAATCTCTTACTCTATTTTAGCAATTTTCTAACTTGTATTAAGATTTTGAATTTCTGATTGAAACAAAGTAATTTCAGTTTTAAGGTATGCTATTTTAGATTCGTGAAAAAGATATATATTTACTATTCTTCTCACATATTTACAATAGAATATTATTCATTTTATAAAAGATTACGAAGGAGTGAAAGAAAAAAATATTCCGTTTAATTTTTTTTTTATTTTCAGTAATTATACTTTTGATCAATTTATTTACTCAAAAGTAAATTTTCACATTTTCTCCAAGATGATTGAAAATATTTTTTTCTAAACGGAAATTAAAAGAAAAAAGAATAAAATAGCAAATTAAAGCACTTTTTAAATAATTTTTTACTCATCGAATGTTTTGTTGCAGTCAACCATATACAAAAATCAAAATAAAACCTCTCTCTCGAAAGGTTTAATACCATATGTATTTCAATCTAAGCCGCATCACAAACTCAACAAGTTTTTGTGAAAATTAATAAATAGTTTAAAATGGTTTATCGATATCCAATTTTACGAAATTAAAATAAATTTAAAAGGAGAACTCTTAAGAAGGGAATAATTAGTTATTGTACTAGTTCTGTTCTGTGAACGTTTATAAAGATACAAGAACATGTAATTGTTCTAATTGCTCTCCATTCTACGAATTTTTTTCCCTTCGTTTCTATGCCGCACCTGATTTTCAATAGCATTAACATTGGAAAATAAGTGTGAGACATACAATGAACAAAATATTTTACATTAGGAATTCATTCAACGTATTGGCGCCAAAAAAATTAACGTTATTTCTTCTCTTTCGAATCGATTTACCATCTTACTACTAAAACATGACTGTCTAAAAATTAAACCTTGGATGATTGCCAAATGAAAATAAAACTCTTGTGTATCATTTTTAAATATTATTTTCCCTGTCAGAACGTAGCCTTGGATTTTATTCTTAATTAAGATGCGAAAACACTCATGATATAATCGTTTGTTCATAAAAGAAAGAAAATGCATTACATAATAAAAGAATTGTAAACATGCTACTAACGACTTAAAACTATTCTGTATGCTAAGCAGGTGTGAACTACAACTGAAAAATTATGTGATAAAAACATCATTGCCTCGTGCACACAAAACACGTGTCAGTGGATTATTGTTACGAGTTGTGGGTTAATGCTCTCACTTGGATTGTTTAGGTTGCTTTGAGGAGAGATTTAATTTCAAATAAATCTGAACGTGTTAGCTAAGTGAAATGTGCAATGAAGTGATTCTGGATTTGACAGTCAGGAATGGAAAACATTGTATTTCCTAACTGTATTACATTTAGAAGAGCTTCTAGCCCATTCCCTTATCGAGGAGGTGGAACCAAAGTATATACAAAATGAGGAACAATACATTGGCCAATTTTGTCTTCTACTTGATTAAATTTAAACTGAAAATTGTACTTTGTTCTTTTCCAAATACAAATTGCTGTGAAAAATAAAAATAAAAAAATTTTATTTGGAAATGAAATAAGTTTAGCATTGTTATGTATTAAATATTATTTTAGATTAGTAGCAATGTAAGATTTAGTATTTTTGAATGTTAATTTCCTCTCGAAAATATGATCTTCTGTTATTGTTCAACGATTTTATACTTTCTTTAAAAATAAATACGTCAAAGTTCTATAGACGAAACAGAGTCCAAACTTTAAATTCATTTTCCTGAAAATATTATACATATAAAAATATTGAAGGATTCTAAAAATATTTATCAATTTTTCATAATATTTATAACAGCACGAACTTCTTTTTTCCCTTTCCTAGAATTTTACTGAAAACATATGATTTCTGAGAAGTTTTATTTTTTTAATACAGATGAAGCGAACTCTCTGTTTCAACCAACACATACTAGGAGAGAGGAAAGAAATTTCAGTTCTCGTACTACTCATTCTCAATTCAATGTATTACTCATTTCCAGTAGCGCACACAGGAATTTTTCAAGGGGGAGGGGGTCCGGGATCGAAAGTTCACCATTCTTGTATCATGCTCCTTTTGATTTTGTTGATTTTCGGGAACAAAACACAGTAAAAATCTAATTATTGAATAAATAATTGCCATTAATTAATAAAATTAATCATTACTAACAAATACTTAATTAAATTTTACGTACTATATACTTAGAATTATAGTCAATCGGAAAAAAAATCAAGTGTTTGGGGGAGGGGGTCCGGACCCCGAATGTGTGCGCCAGTGCTCATTTCTCAATAATTATTATGACCAGTGGCGTAACGTACACCCCCACATTGCGGTGGGGGCCCAAGGACTCTAAGGAGCTTAAGTACCTATTTTGGCTTGGGGCCCTAAACCTGAGTTTGCAGGGGGGCCCTAATATTTTCCGTCACGCCATTCATTATGGCATTATCAGTTGCAGATTAAGATCACTTGAGGTCCAGGGCATAGAAGAAAACACTGGACCCCCTAAAAAAGAACAGTGAAAATAAAAGTACTTATTAAACATATTTTTAAATACATTGCCTCTTTTCAATTGGCTGCATTTCATTACCATGGTTTTTACATTAACCATGTAATAGAAAATTGTATACACTTAAATGAAGAAGTATAAAGATGTTTTTATGGGGTGATGATTAAGAATTTTTTAAAGAGGTTTTTTTGGGTCCAGGGTGCGTGCGCACAGGGTACGCGCGCCGTTAAAAAAATCCATCTCAGTTCAATATTAAATACTCTTTAAATTAAATGCTGTAAAAATTATGAAGTTATCTTTAAGCGTTGCATATTATTACTACACACACAAAATTGATAAATGTTTATTAAACGAATTAAATTGCGATTTACGATTGTTTTGCTTAGAATGGCGACTCAAGTAAAATAAACATATATTAATGTTAAAAAAGGCGTGAATAATTACTTTTTTAAATGTATAGTGTTTATGAATTTAAAATTTGTTTTATATGGTTTATAAAGTATATTAAAGATAAACCTATGTAACGAATTTTCCATGTAACGAAATTTTTTCCGGAACTTAGCGACTTCGTTATATAGAGGTCCGACTGTATTATTACAATAAAAAAATTATTTAATTGCATTTTTTTTCCTTTGAAAAAATAAAGAAAGAATGAAAGATTTTTAAAATAATCTCCTTTTATACGAAAAATTCTTCTATAATAATAATATTTTGCTTATATATATACTGAAGACTTCTCTCCTGAGGCTGAACAAGAAATTTTGAAAAATTTACTTTATATTTTCAGAATTACAATCAAGTAAAATATTAACGGGTGTTTTTTTTAAAAAAATATCTTTACTCTAATATATTAAAATATGAATAAATATACTCCTAATTTAAGTTTTTAAAAAACCTCTAGCTCAGATTCTACACAGAAGTCATAGCTATGTATGTATAGGGAAAATATTATTATAGAAGCTTTTTTCATCACAGAAGAAACTTGTGAAAATACAGAAAAAATCATTCAACATAACACTGAATTATTTTTTCGCGTTATAGAAATTTCGTGTTAAGGAAAATTACAAAAAAAAAACACCCTTATATTCAACAAAATTAATTTTATAGAGTACATTTTACTTGCATAAATACATATATATGCATGTACTAGCTGCATGGCCCGGCATTGCACGGGCTTTCTCTTTCCCTCATGACGCCAGCAATTATGTGTGTGTTTGTACGCGCGCAATGTGAGTGATTTATAAAATTATTTCATTAAATTTCCCTTTTTCGAAATTTGTTTCACATATTTTAGATTTAAGACAGATTTCCCCCTCAGTCTAGCCCGGCATAACACGGTTTTTTTAGTGTAAAATTACTGTTTCCTCTTCCCCTCCCCCTCACAGATAAAATATAGCTTCAAATTTCGATCTAGGATTTTTTAAAAACAATATTGCATTAGTTAAAAAATTATTAATGTGAAGCAATTAAAGAAAACGATTCTTTAGTTAGCTTAAAAATGTCTCTGAAATGTATTTTTATCCAAAATAATAGACAATGTACTTTTTAATTAACAAATAATTAATTTAGTAATGAATTAATAGAAATATTTTTAAAACACACACACACACACACACACACATATATATATATATATATATATATATATAAAGTTATAAAAAAACAGCATGGGGGAAGCGTAGATATATATTTACATGTACTGAAAAAAAACATTCAAAAAGAAAAAAAAACTAAATGATAAAAACATTTTTATATTTTATTTTAATTTCAGTTTTCCTTCCACTGTCATAGTTAAAAATTTTGTGTAATGAACGCTGAAAATAGTGTAAATAATTTATATCAGGAAATGTAATACATTAATATTACTTTTTGTTGTATTTATTTTATGTTAAAATCTTTTGCCAACACTTCTCCCTTCCCTTCGAAATCTAGTTTTATTCTGAAATAAAAACAGTGACGACACTGAGATGAAGGGAATAAATGAAAATTGAAAGCGCTCTGAGGCATGGCGTAGACAAAACAGAAGGGATAAAAAAGATAGATGAATGCTGTCACGGGCTTTTTTGCAAATGGCAGAATTTTTTCCTACTTTCTTGACAATTGTCGTTATATTTTGAAAACTTCTCACAATATCTTTATAAATTTTAGCCTATGTGTTATTCTGATTTATAAGCTATATTACTGTAAAGTTTCATTAAAATTCATTCAGTGGTTTTTGCGTGAAAGAGACCCACAAAGATACTCACAAACTTTCGCATTTATAATATATATTAGATTAGATTAAATAAAAACCGTTCAAACAACTCCGTAATTTGCTCTTTTTTTTAAAATTGTTGTTGACAAGGTAGCAATACCAAAAAACCTTCCCAGATTTCCGTTTTCGTCTTCTGTTTTTGATCAGCTGTCTTAAGAATCTCCATTTTTATTTTAAGCGAAATAGCAGTTTGCTTTCCCCCTGAGCATTTTGTCATAGTGTTCGCAAAAAAAAAAAAAAAAAAAAAAAAAAAATCAACTAAAATAGAAAAAAAATGCGAACCAAACTCACTGATTTTTACTCACACTGCGATCTACATGGGCTTCGGCGATCTACTACCCATCACCGAATTTCAAAACCAACTGTTGAGAGATGAGAGTTTTTGTGTGGCGTTTGTAGAGATGGAGGGTAAAGTAGCTTATATTAGATGAACAAAATTGGCTTGTATCAAAGGCAATTCCGAGGGGATTTCAAAGCCAAGTTAGCCTCATTTCTACGAAGCATGTGAGAGAAACCAATTCTCTTTCCTTACAATTCCCTTTTAAATCCAGCCTGCGTAGCTAATGTGTTCCGTATCTTGTTCATTGCCAAAAGAGAAATCTTTTCGCGTTAAGCGATTTTCATTTCGTGTTAAGAGAAAAAATGCACGCAATTACGTAGGAATTTCTCAGTTGTATGAATTTCGTGTTAACAGATGTTTCGTATTAAACGTTTTCGCGTTAAACGTATTTCACTGCACGTCATTCTTTCTTCATTTTTACCAAAAAGTTACTTTTAAACAATTTTTTCTTATAATAATATTCTTAAAGCAATTTTATATGCATTATTCTAATTCAACGGACATTAAATATCTAAAAAAATTATTCATTTGTACGCTTTTTCAGAATCACCGTTCCGAAAGTAGTTTCTGTCACCTTAAATAATAAAAAACATATAAATGACGAATAATAAATAGCTAGTTTAACCAGACGACATTAACTTTTAATCGGTCAACGATAATCAGCTGTTGTCGAAAAAGTACGCCCGCTTGTGAAACTCTTTATTATTGAAAGTAATAATTAACAATAGCAGTGAAAATTGACCCATAATTTGACATGTGTAATGTATGACTGAATTAAAAATACATAAGATATTCACCACATACGTTTTTTGAGACATGTACCAAATAATGGTATTATCACGTTGCGCCCACATGGGCACTTCACGTGACAGAGAATTACAACCCCAAATTAAATTATGCCGGTGGATGATTCGAAGAAAAACAACCTGAAAATAATTTTCAGGTTCATAACCTTTCCCTTATTTAAATATCAGGTGAATCATTTTTATGCGTACGAATACGAGAACAAAGGGTTCGTTTTTAGGTAAGGAATATGATTTAGATAACTTTATGTACTAGTTGTGATTCTTTTTTTAAAAATAATTATTTGAGAGAGAGATAGAGAGAGAATCAAAATTATACTTCTCTTTTTTTCCAACTCCAAATAAAATGTCCTGAAATTTTTTTTGATGGCGCCCTTTTTAAAGGTTAAAAAACATATTAAGATTAAGATTTTCTTTCAAAGAATAACTCATCGATGTGAATCGATATTAAACTTATAATAATATTGCTGTGTATGATATTAAACTTATCGAGTATGCAAAATTTTGATTTAGGAATAAGAATTTTAAAATGTTATAAGGATTATGTAAAAAAAATTAAACATTTGTCGCAATAAAATTGCCGACTATATTGTATTATTTTAATTTATTTGTAAATAAAAGCGGGGTGGGGTGGGATGGAGAGGGGTATAACTGCAAAGATCAAATAAATTTTTTATAAGAAATAAAACTCTAATTTAACTTTGGAAACATTTATTTTTTATTCTGGATGCATTTTATTCCTGACGTAGCATCTTTACTGACATTACCAGAAGAAAATAAACATTTCTTTTTTTAAAGAAAAATATTGATATAAATTTCCACTCTGTAACAAAATTTTTATTCATAACATTAAATTTGCTGAACGGATGAGCATATCCCATAGTTGGATTTTCGTCCAAATCTTAATACTAAAGAAAAAGTAAACTTGTTTTTTAAGATCAAGATTCTCTACTTTCTATCCAAATTTTTAAGTATCAAGTGTAGAGGAAAACACTCTATTTATAACAAAAATATCATTCTATTGAGTACACTACAGAGGCATTCAATTTTTAAAATAAATTTATGAAGCTATTTAAATGTTAGCTCCATATTTAGAGTTTTTGTTACAAATATCAGTAGTGTTTACATATCGCTCGGAGCTTTTCTGTAATAATTTTTTTATTCGAATCAGTTAGTCCGAGAAGAGCTCTTGTATTTCCTTAAAAACAATATGTGGAACGTGCATAGCAATCCAGAAAAAGGTGTTCAGTAGACAACAAGGCCAGTTCTCTCAATTTCCAGACTCTTTTCAATTTCTCGCAGTTTTTTATGTTTTACTAACAATTAAACAATAGTACTGAAGGAAATATATTTTATTTTGTAGAATTTAATGTTTACATGTAAATTTCAGGGGTGGGAAGATTACTTCCCAAGGAACCCTTCACCGTCATTAAGAAAATTAAATTTAATGGTGATTATTTGCTATGAAAAGATGAGAAGCATGTTGTAATGCACAAGGCGACATCATATCCTGCACACATGTACCGGGCAGTGACGCACACAAGGAGGGGGTCCTAGGGGTCCAGACCCTCCCATAGCCCTTGATTTTCTTCAATTTGTTATAGTCCTATGTATATATTACGTAAAATTTTATGAAATATTGGTTATTAATGATTAATTTTATTAATTAGTGCTAATTATTTATTCATTAATTAGTTTTTTTACTTTTTTTGTTCCCGAAAATCGACAAAATCAAAAGGAGCATGAAACAAGAATGGTGGACTTACGAGCCTGGACACCTTCCTTGAAAAATTCCTGTGTGCGCTACTGATTATATATATATAAAAAATATATGTATATATGTGATATGCAAGATGTGCCTTTTTTCTAAGCTTGCATTTTATGCGAATTCTCCTAGAAATTGAAAAAAGGGGGAAAATTATATTTTTTTCGGTTTATTTCCAAAATTATAATAGAGTCATTCAATAAAGCTAAAAATAGACACATTTTTGCTACGGATTTATTTCTACAGTAGGTCTCTTTACTGACTTCCGTATTAAAGTACTGCTCTTCTCTGGTTAACACAGCGGTATCAACATTTGTTAGTATTCAAAGCTTCTATTCTTTTTATTTGATTTGTAGACTTTCCTTAGGTCAATTTTGTGTTTTATTTTATAAAATCAGTCCGTTTATAGTGAAGTACTATAATTTAATAGTAAAACCAGAACATCTGTAATATTCATACATTGAGTGTGTTTGCTCAGTAAAACTTTCACATTGCTAACTAAAAATTGACACATTTTTAAAAAATTCGATAACATAAATTCACAAGATTGTTAAATTGAGAAATAAAATAGCAATTCTTTCAATTATGCCTAAAAATATGTTTAATTTATAATTGTGTCTAAAACTAAAAGCCCCAAATTTAGAATATAGCCCCTCCCCCTCCTATAAGAGAAGTCTGCGAGTCGATACCGAGTTTCTATTATAGTTTAGATTCTATTTAACAACATTGAATAGAATTCCATAAAATAAGTATAAATCATATATTTTCTGAATAAAACCAAAAATTATTTTTATTTTTGAGCCCTCGTCAAAATTTTACTTGCATTTATTGGAAACAACTTGATACATAACGCGGTTTTAGGATTCAACCTCTCCAAATGGACCGAAAGATATTTAATTTTTAGCATAAAAATACACGAGATTCACCTGTGTAGATAAACAAAAGTAAATTAAATAACTCGATCTGATTGATTTTAATTTTTAAAATTCTTAAACTAAGTAAATACGAGTTCTGAAATCTCGCGACAAGCTTTTATATCATATAAATTGTGTAATGACGTTATAAGTTGATAGTAAAAAAGTTTCACAAAGGAAAAGTTTATTTTATTCTTTTTAGCGCATTTAAATAAAAGTTTTTTTTTACTTTTAATTTATTTAGCATAAAAATACACTTTAGCGCTTTGGAGATCAGGTGCTCCGTTGTTACTGTCAACACCTTTAGCGCTTTCGTCTACGTATTTTTTAAGATATACTTCTATTGACGCAATAGCCCTAAAAGGCCAAGGTCTTCTCAAGAACCCTCTTCCATTCCAATCTCCGCTTAGCAACAGTTCTTCAATTAGTCACTCTTAAAACTGTACAATCGTCCTCCACACAATCAACCCATAGTTCTAGTTCCAATAGGTTTGTAATTGAAAATTTTGAACGTCAGGAATGTGGAGTCCATATCGCAAACCTCAAACAACCAATTTTGATGGAGATTTAATGACATTGCTCCCTTAAGGTAACCGAACACGTTCATAGTACTTTTTGATAAAATAACATATTTAAACATATAAAGGCTTTTTTAGGATTCAATACCAATAAATACTAATATTTAATCAACAATATTTAAAATAAATTGCCGGAATTTCATAAAAGTCACAATTATATGTGAAATTTTAGCAATATTTTTGTAAAACTTCAAAGCAATTAGAGAAAAAAGTAATAAACTTATATTGGTAAAAGGATTACCAAAACAATCTAGAGAATGTACTAAAATTTTAATGTTTTATTAAAATTTGAAACTTTTAGAGGTGAGATTGAGTAAACGTTATAAGAAAAATAACGCCTTTATGTGACCATTATTTAAATAACATGCCCTAACTCAAATAATATTCATACTATAAGAAATATTTTAGTACATTCTCTAGAAAATAGCATAAATATCAGGTGCAAAAAGTTTCATAGAAATACGTTTGTAATATTTTATGTGATTAGACTCGCCATGATAGATTTCGAGCAATTTAAATGCCCACTTCTGGTAGATCAAAGACCCACTTCCGGTTTTTCTAACTTAATAAAATTGATTGTAACTTGACATCTGAGAAGCATAGAATCAAAACAAAGTATGTTTTGTAAAGCCAAAATATAGATGTAGTAAATAAAATATAAAACAAAAATATCGGTCTTGTCCGAATTTGGTCATTTTCAACGTGTTCGGATACCTTAAATAGCTTATATAACTCATAATTGTGTCGTCTTCTCATGCTTTCTCGTTAACAGCAGAATAACTTTTTGTTAAAAGATGGCCAGCTGTTTAATCTGTGATTTTAGTCTTAAGTCCAAATTTCAAATCCATAGGTAAGTACTTGTCTCATGATTGTTTTATGTATCCTAATTTAAAAATATACCCCCCATAGCAGGAAGATCTGATAAAATGAAATATAGATGGTCAGCAAGAATTACATATTAACTGCCATCTATAGCTGTGAAAGTACACTAAGAAGAGCGGGCCGAAGAAAAATCTTTCACAAAAGAAGGATTTCAAGGAGAAGATGAATAGGACATTTCAAGGACATTCTTCCCTCCCCCATTAGGCAGTTGACCACATGGTGAGTCTTTCTTAGAGTTTCCGGCCCCTCAAGAGGGTAATTTTCTCTCTGAATGGGGAGGGGTTGAGGAGGGAGTTGTATTTCAATATATACAGTGGATAAACAGGCTACCCAAGTAAACATACCACAGATGCCCAGACACCCGGCGCCAAGCTGTATTCACGTGATCCCTATCATAATAGTAAACATGTGCAATGCGATTGTATGCGAAATTCATTGTTGATATCTTGCACTTTTAACTTTTTCTCCTTATATCTTGTATAAAAAAATAAATACTAATTAATCATTGTTAAATTATGCTGTAATAATTTGATTCCGGATATACAAATTGAATTTGAGTTGAAATGAAGACCATATTTTCTCAAAAATGATTATCGTGGAATATCTTAGAGCTATTTTAAAACATTTTAAATTTTTAAGTTGGTCGTTCGCTAGCTTCTGTTCTCGGCGGCAGCAATGACCAACACAGCTCCACTTTGCATCAACAACACAGACAATTTTAGCTCCAGCAATCTAATTTGAATTTAATGGTCACAATCATTTCTTGAAATGTTTATTTAATTTCTACTTACTTTTAATTTAATACCTATTAATTACCTTTAATTCTCTCAAATTTTTAATTATTTTATTAAACTACCCCTCAATCATGGACAACCATCGTCTAATGCTCAACAATAACCCTAAGATAGGGGATTAAGACCTCATCAGAGATCATGTGCCCCAATAACCAATCATTTTAAATTTATTGAAATTTGAAATTTAAAATAACAATACTGCGCGAACCGTAAGAAAAGTACAAATCTAATATTAAGTGATTAAAAGTTTGCAGACAATCCATATACTCTGTACTTGTCTTACTATGGTCGTATACTAAATCAGTGACATATACATACCGATCTTACGATTAACATTCTGAAAAACACGCAGAGAGAAGCGCCGAGGAGCTATACTCTAAGATAAAAATTAAAAATTTGTTGGTCTATGGCTGTGATTCTCTCAACCAATGAGCCACCAAATTATTAAAGTTGGCCATTAAATTTTTTTTTTCTTTCAAATTACTGATTATAATCTGAGGGAAAAAAAATAAAATCTTGAACCCCGATCATTTGACCCTTTTATAGAAAGAAACTAAGGGTATTCGAGGTATATTTAACTCATCCTTTCGAGGGTGAGACAGGACGTGGGCCCGGGCACAGGGTCTCATCCTCGGTTGGGGCCTCGTTTTGTTCTCGACTCTGTCTTAGTAAGATCATGATCCGAATAATTTTAATGAGGTCGAATATTATCCCTGTACATATTCTCCGAAAAATAGGAAATTTTAAAACTGTATGTCTATTGGCAAAAGTGGTACGACCAGTGGGGCATACAAGGGGGTCCGGGGTCCCTCCCCCCAAGCTCTTGATTTTTTTTCCCATTGATTATAATTCTAAGTATATAGTACGTAAAATTTAATTAAGTACTTGTTATTAATAATTACTTTTATTAATGAATGCTAATTATTTATTCAATAATTAGTTTTTGTTCCCGAAAATCGACAAAATCAAAAGAAGCATGACACAAAAAGAATGGTGGACTTTCGACCCTGGTACTCCCCCTTGAAAAATTCCTGTGTGCGCTACTTGGTAAGACTGTATTTTTATGTGATGACCATTATCCATGCCTAGGCCTAACCGTAAGCAATCATTCAACTCACTTAGTCGAAATGCGGTCATCGGTCGAGCCGGTTTGTGCCTAGGTTTTTGATATTGTGAGCCGTGCACATTTATTTGTTTCAAATTACCGTTTAAACGATTATTTGGGAATATACTGTCTACTTTCAAAGATCTTAGATAGGCCTACTCTTGCATAGGGGCCCAGGGCCTTAAAAAATCTCAAGATTTCTCTGGGCCCAGGGCCTCAAACAGTCTTACGACGTCCCTGCGGGGGAGTGAATATTGTTGTTTCCCTATCCAGCTACCTTGGCTTTCCCTTTCTCTTTTCTTGTAATAATATATATATAAATAAATTTCATACACAGAAGTTTTTTTTTAACGGGAAATAAAATTTATGTGGATATCAACTTCTCAAAATTAAAAAATAAATATTTAAGAAAAATTGTTTTAAATAAATTTAGATTTTCAAGAAATGACACATTTTTTTCCTTATAAAAGACAAATCTTTACATACTGTATGATCTCTATCTTTCATTTAAATTCAGAATAAATTATTCAGATTTCATTTTTACACCAATCTGAGCCTTACCTTATAAACGACGCAATTTAAGGACATCCAATATATTAACACAATATAATTACTATTAATCTATACGTAAAATGAATTTATACTATATATTTGGTTTTTATAGTACCATTTAAAGGCAACAAATATTCTGAATTGAGTAATTAATATATTTAATCAATCTTAATCCTTTAATCAAAGAGCTAATCGCAACATTATAAATGTATTTATGTAATAAATTTAAATTTATTACCCCCTCCCACATCCCGCCGGAAAAAAATTCATTTTCTGATTATGAATACATCTCTCTGCAATATGTTTCATTCTAAATATTTATTGTTAAATAAATTTTATATTAAATTAATGAAGTATATATGTCATACAACAGTGGCGCAAACAGGAATTTTTCAAGGGGGGGATGACGGTTGAAAGTCTACCATTCTCGTATATCCTTAATAAGCTATAAACACATTTTTTTTTATTTTGTCGATTGTTGGGAAAAAACAGTAAAAAACAAATCATTGAATAAATAATTAGCCTTAATTAATGAAATAAATTATTAAAAACAATTAAATCAGGAAAATTTTACGTACTATATAAACAGGATTATAATCAATTGAGAAAAAGAGTCAAGTGTGATGGGGGAGGGGAAGGTCCAGACCCATGGACACCCCCGTGTGTGCTACTGTCATATAACAATAAAAAGACTGCTAGTTTAAGGTATCCGACTACGTTTCGAACCATGATTTTAAAAAAGCGCATAAATGGATAATTTTCATGATATTTAGTGTCACTTAGATTAGAATACATGTATAAAATTGTTTTAAGGACATTTTGACAATTTTTTTTTATTTAAATACAATATTTTAGCAAAAACTTAACTTAGAATAACCTTTTTTCAAAACGTTCTCCTTTTATAAAAAAAGCTTCTGAAATAATAATATTTTGCTTATATAAACTAAAGACTTCCCCAGAGAGTCTGAACTATTTTTTTTTTTTTGAAAAATTCACATTATTTTCAATGTTACAACCAATTGAAATAATTATCGGCATTTTTTACTTAAAATTTCTCCCCTCTGTTGTCGTAAAACATGGATAAACCCACTTCTAAGTTATATATTTCAAAAATTCTAGTTGAGCCTCTGTACAGAGGTCTGAGCTATATACAGGCAAAATATTATTATAATAGAAGTACTATTTTTCATAAAAGGAGAATATTTTGAAAATGGGTCGTTCTATGTTCATTTTTTGTCAAAATATTGTACTTAAATAATTTTTTATTGTAATACTATTCTTAAAATAATTTTATATGCATTTTCTAATCTAAGTGACACTAAATATCATAAATATTATCTATTTATACGCTTTTACGATTCCGAACGTAATCGGATACCTTAAAAAGTACCTGTCAATACTTCTAAAAAAGGTGAGAGGTGTATCTTAGTTCACCTTAGAAGGTGTCAAATAGGTGACTTCAAAGAATGACATCACGCTGAGAGGGGGGAGGGGGAGGTATTACTGCCCTTGTAAATTCTTTTTTGCAACTGTGATAGCCCCCTTTAGTTGCTATTTCGGTGTCAGTAGCACAATAAAACTGGAAGGTTAAATCTTTTTTCTTTTTTTTTTTTCTTTCTTTTTTTTTAAGTAAGAGACAGATAAAGGTTTCGTCTTTGGGCTTTGTAAGAGGGAAAAAGAAAGCCTTAATGCCTTTTTCGCCCAAATTCAAAAGAACCCGAGCCAAGCTTTGAACACCATCATACCAAAAGAAAAATAAACAGCGTCATTTAATAAACAGTATCGGCAATAAACAATGTCTTTTAATAAACAGTATCGGCAATAAACAATGTCTTTTAATAAACAGTACTCTCAATAAACAGTGTGGTGTGAATTGTAACTAATAAATCCTGAGCCTTTATTATCCCTTAAATTTGAAATTTGCAAAATTCAAAAGTATTCTAATATATATACTTTTCCCACAAAAATGTAATGCAAAAATCTACTTATCACAACCGTTTTAGACACGAAATACTAAATATATTTTAAACCAGAAAGAAATTGGTAATTTTAAATAAAAATGAGAAAGATAAGGAAACATATTTATTTTAAAGGATATATATATAGAGAGCGAAATTAAAATATACGTACACCGTATTTTTATTCGAATCTAAATAACGCACATTTTCCCTATTCTCAATGCCACTGAAAATCGACTGCGGCTTAGAATCTAAGTGGGGAAAATTGAATTTCCACCCCTTTCAAATGGAAAAAATAATACTGGAGTAAAAGAAAATAATTATTCACTTCTTATTGGCTCTTATTAATTTGTTTTTTAGATTTCGTAAACATGGGTTATCGATAAACCTTTTTACACTATTTTTTATTTTCATCTTTATGAAAGTAATGTTTTTTTTAAATTTTATTTTTCATTCATAGAACAAAAGTTGCAATTTTTTTGGAAAAGGCAGCGGCTTGTTCCGGCTGATAAATGCTGATCTCGGAAAAGGCATTCTGAAACCCAAAACTTAAAACATTTATTCGGTTTCCTTTTTTAAAATATTTTTTGAAGTAAAGTATATTTTATAATATTCTTTTTAAACGCTACGAAGGAATTTCCAATATAATTTTTTAAAGTAAGTTATCAAATCTGGTAACTTCAGTATATCTATACAATCAGGAAAATAAGTTATAATGTTGTTAAAATGTTATATACACAGACGGTCGTAAATTCCGTATTAATCTCGGACATATTAGTCTCTCTCGGAAGCTGGAATAACCGTAAATCGGATTGTCATTTGTGTTTATGCACTTGATTCGCATGCTAAAACACGTGAGATATGTTTTTGATTTCATTATGGGAGTATTTTTATCCCACATTTTTATAAAACGTAAGACGTGAACTGTTGTCGACACGTGACATTTAACGAGTAATTCATAAAGCTATCGTACACAAGTGACGTTTGCGCTGCTTCAATTTATTTTTAGAATTTTCCTTTCGACGTCCAACAGTCAGAAATAGACATTTGCTTATATTGATTACATAATGTGTACGGAAATTGTAACAAAAAATAATATTATCAGAATTCCTTACATTTCTTATTAATTCAATGATTACTTTCAGAAATAGACTTAAATACATTTTAATATAGACTGAAAAATAAAAACGTCATCAGAAAAGTCTTCTCAGTGTAGTACATACATCTTGAATACTTCTTAAACACAAAATTCGGCTTATTTTTTAAATACATATACTTTTTTTTTGCTCTACAACTAATACTTTTTTCAATTCCTACCATTAGCTATATGGTGTGTAACTTACTTTATTTTATTATACTATATATACATATATATCTATCTACCTTATGCAAATTTTCAATTGTTAATAAAATACTTTCTATTCGTCCATTCAAGTTCAAATACATTTTTTTAAACTTGATGTTAATACAGTTTTTTTCAAATATTAATGCATTCATTAAATTAAAAAATGAATAAAAAGTAACAAAAATAATGTCCAACAGCATATACAGAAAGGAAAATTGTTTGTTGTGTCCCTGTAGCGCAATGGATAGCGTGTTGGACTTCTAATTGAAAGTTCACGGGTTCAAATCCCACCTGGAATACCCTAATTTCTAAGTGGCGGATACATATTTCTTTTAAATCATGTGACGGGTCTTTGCGCGTTTTTCACCAACTAATTCTCTTGGGGAATCTTTGGGCTAGCATTCGCGTTTATTTCACAGTCATCCCTCTCAAGAAGAAACCCTGAGATGTGCAAATTAGATAGCGTATATAAAGTTAGTTTAATAATCGTAAATCAGAAGGAACGGAGCATTTGAATGCTGTGTCACTATTGTAAGAATTGGAATTACGCATCTTGACTACTAGACTAAATTAATGAATCCAGAATTAATAGGATAGGATTGATTAAAGCTATAAACTAATCTGATTTCATGCGTTTATTCACGTAAGGTAGTTGCTTTCTTTATATCACTCCTAGGACTTCCTTTTATAGATTACTTTGCTGTGGAATATTATATCTGATAATAATAAATTAGACTTATCATGGAGAGTCTTGGTCATGCATCGTTCCCTCCCACAGCTTTAGGTAGACAAGATAATGAGGAAGCGACTTAAAGGGTAAGACCATTATAAGGAGAAGGGGGAGTTATAGTTTAAGAAACACGTTGATGAAAACCTAGAGGCATAGTCATATTATAAATTGAATATGTTGATCTGGTTTGGGTGAAGCCCAAAACCCAACCCTTGTACACACCACTGAGAGATTTCCCAGAACTGTTCAACAAGAAATTTTTGATTACCACGAAATGCGAAACTGACTGCAACCAATGACCTAGTAGCAGTCTCTAATTGTTGAAGAGTCATGGTTAAGGTATCCGACTACGTTCGGAATCGTGATTTTAAAAATACGCATAAATGGATACTTTTCGTGATATTTAGTGTCACTCAGATTAAAATATATGCATAAAATTGTTTTAAGGGCATTTTGACAAAAAAAAATTTATTTAAATGTAATATTTTGGCAAAAAATTAACTTAGAATAATCTTTTTTCCAAAAATTCTCCTTTTGTGAAAAATGGTTCTAGTATAATAATATTTTGCCTCAACTAGAAGTTTTGAAAAATTCACATTATTTTCAGAGTTACCACCAATTGAAATAATTACTCGCGTTTTTTTCTTAAAATTGCTCCCCTCTGTTGTCGTAAAATATGAATAAACCTACTTCTGTTATATATTTCAAAAATTCTAGTTGAACCTCTGAACAGATGTCTGAGCTATATACAGGCAAAATATTATTCTAATAGAAGCATTTTCACAAAAGGAAAACATTTGGAAAAAAGATTATTCTAAGTTAATTTTTTGCCAAAATATTGTATTTAAATAATTTTTTTTTTTGTGTCAAAATGTCCTTAAAACAATTTTATGCATTTATTCTAATCTAAGTGACACTAAGAATCATGAAAATTATCCATTTATGCGCTTTTGCAAAATCACGGTTCGGAACGTAGTCGGATACCTTAAGACCCTATTAAAGAACTTTTAGAACTCCCTCAGACTGATCCGAAAATTTTTGACCACAATTTCGGACCAAGTATCGGCATTACTAGTTACATTTTGTGTTTGGGGTGGACCACAAATTTTTGAGCTACATGCTGGCTTCAAGCCTAGTGTGTGTGTGTGTGTAAGATTCTCTTAAAAATAACTCAAATAATTAAGGATTATAATTTTATCAAAGCGTCGGATTGAATACCTCACCAGAACATCTGTTTGTACTCCTCGGAGCCTAAGGTCACGAAAATGACCCAGGAGATGGGCACTGTAGGTCTTTGCCCTCTATGCGCTGTTGCGCCACAGAGTTTAGTTTAGTTTAGTAGTTTAATTTTGTGAAACGAATTCAAAAGGATTAGAAATTTGTATAATAGGATATCATTTTTTTTAATGAAGATTTAAAATTTTGTTTATTATGTTTAATTTTTCACAGTTTTTTATAAAACAATAATATTTCATTTTTTATGCTCCAGTTTATTGGAGTAATTAGTTTTTTACTCCACTTATCGCTTTAACTTGGGGAAAAAAATAATTCGAAATTTTATTTGTTTTAATTATTCGTAAGAATTCAGTTTATTGATTAAAAATGTATATATTTTTGTAAGGTTCGCCTTATGATGTAATTGGTTCTAGGTGACGCTGAGATTATAATAAAAAAGAGTTTTGGATGAGATGAGAGATAGATCGGGACTGTGAGGACTTTCAAAATGTGAGAAAACTATATCATATAATTATTAATTATATTTATTTAAATATTTTATTTTCTGAATGGCTTTTTGTAAGTTGATATCCTAGTAATCATGTGCAACTTAAAAAGCCTGGATCTATTTTTTGTCTCATGACTAATAACATCGGACCTGCAAAGGTCACTTATTTATTTCCGTAATCGTTATTAATTTCTGAAGTAAATTGTGCAGTTTTATATAAACGAAATAAACACTTTTTTTCTGTTGGAAGTATAGTAAATATTCTTTTTCCTTATGTTACACTCACAAAAGTTATTTTGTGCAAATAAGCCTTTTTGCAATAAAGATACTTTGTACTCTGCGACGCGATAACAGAATTTATGATGTTTAGATTTGTTTGTTTATCAGGGAAAGTGCACGATTTGAAGAATTTATAGTTTACAAACATGGCGAATGTGAGAATTTGATTGCCTGTTTCCTGTTTTTCAAACGAAGATCCGCGAAAAACATCCATTTTTCGAATTTGATATTTTTTATTATGGTATTTACAAGAAAAGATTCGGATGTAAATTGTAGAAAAAATATGTTTTTCTCTGTTTTATGTTCTTCCACTCAATCTCTCTTAATCATTTTATGATAGAAGGAATCAATTTCATTGTATTCATCGATCGATGCTAAAAGTATATGATTCGAACTCGATTTATATTTAGGGGTTGATAAGGGTTTTATTACTAATATATTCTAGTGGCTATATATATAGGGGGGGATCCACAGCCGAGGTTAAGAAATGTTGCAGCAATATACAAGTACTATTCACTACTCAATACAAACTTATCAGTAATCAACATTAGGTTATTTATATTGCAGAAAAATCATTTTTCGAGTCAAAATCATCTCACCATAACTAAGTTTTTTTTCCAATTTTTCGAACATTTAACCTCTTTGTGGAAATATTAAATTGTGAAATTATTGTGTTTTCAATTATTTTTCTCATAATCCCCATAGTATACGACATCTTTTCCACTTAGGTAGAGGTTCCGGTAGATTATAATTAAATACCCCTGCAATAACTCCCGAGTATTTCGTAAATTGTTGAAAAAGTCTCAGGTAAACAAACATAAGTGAAATTGCTATGCACGTGATGCGTCTAAAATTTGTTTCGTTTGAACGAGGTTACTGTGAAGTGTGTGTGTGAATCCAACGTTTTTCCTTTTCATATTACTTAAACAGAATGACGAAAACATGTTTTCGTGCTCATTGTTTCGCCACGTTGTTTCATCATTACAAGGTAAAGATATTGCGTGCAATTCGAAGCAGGATTGAATGTTTCCCGTTACGGATGAAAAATACATATTTTAAAAATGCGTTAATTTTGTCTTCCTTTTAATGATAAAAGATTTGACTCGTTTATCAGCTATTTAGTTTAATATATTTTTTAACAGAACTAGTTTAAATTTTAAATTGTATGTATTAGTTATAAAGTGAAATTATATAATCAATTTCTCATCATATAATTATAGGACAAACATAGTTATTTTAACACAAGAATATGAATTATATATAGAAAGAGAAAGAAAGAAAAGGAAAGAAAAAGAGAATGCGAGAGAATGAGAAGAAAAGAAAGAAAGAAAGAGAGGAGAAAGAAAGAGAGAGAATGTGAGAGAGAATGAGAGGAGAGAAAAGAGAGAGAGATAGTGAGAAAGAAAGAGAGAAAGAGAATGCACGTGAGAGAGAGAGATAGTGAGAAAGAAAGAGAGAAAGAGAATGCACGTGAGAGAGAGAATGCGAGAGAGAGAATGAGAGGAGATAAGAGAAAGAGAGAGAGAAAGGGAGAGAGGAAGAAGGAGAAAGAGAGAGAGAGAAAAGAAGAGAGGAGAAGGAGAAAGAGAGAGAATGAGAGGAAAGAGAGAGGGAGAGAGAATGAGAGGAAAGAAGAGAAAGAGAGAGGGGGAGAGAGAGGGAGAATGAGAATGCGAGAGAGAAGAGAGAGGGAGAGAAACCCCTTTTGCTGGTATGGTCCAAGATCATTCATTCACTGGAGTGATTGCACCGCAGACTCCGGCACAACGTCTTTAAAGGCCGTATCACACGTACACGTTTCAAGCAATTTTTCGTCCAATTCGTGCAATTTTTACTCAGTTGCTATAGCAAAGGCTTTCGAACAACTTTTTGCTAGTGAGGTCAAAAAATTGTTGCAGATAAAAGTTGCTTGAAATTCTAGCCAATGGGCTTCTTCGGCGCCCCACGTTATAAAAAAGATGGCGGCTTCGGTTTCGTTTAACACATCAGATATGCCGTATAATATTTTAACGGCGTATAATATTTTAAACAGCATGTTGCTGAATTTCTGCTTACGCCCATCAACAAAAGCGCAAGCGAAATAAAAGAAATAATTTTGGATGTCCGAAGCCGAAAAATCGGCGAGTAATTTTTCAATGTGGAGATAGAGCGTGGTTGACGTCAGAGCATGTCGTTTTGCTTACGGCAACCCTTCCACCTCAGATTAGGCCAAAAATTGGACAAAAAAGTTGCATGGAAAATACGTGTGATACGGCCTTAAGAGGTCATCTCCATTCCTTTCTCTTTTTCGATGTCCCCGCAACCTCTACCGCGGGTCTTCGAAGAATTAAAAAAAAAAGCTGATGTAGAAGATCGAGGAAGCCACTTTCGAGCCGACCCCTTAAAACCGCTGGGTGGGCTCATTTCACACCTCCAATAATCTCTAATTGGCGAGGGTAGCGGATCTGCACACAGGTGCTCCTCGTCTTCATCCCAAATCCATTGGTTCTTTGGAACAATTGGCCGGCGCGGCTGAGATCAACTACATAGCCGTACCTCGTACACCATATGGAGGGTCTATTAATTGACCCGTCACTTTGACACTGAGGATACTCTCCAGGGCATGTTTTTATCCCAGCAGGCAGACATTCGTCCATTCAAGTAATTCGCAGTCCACATCTGCGAAGAAACGAGGCAACAAAAACTCCTAGGGGTGTGTCTTTTTTTTGTTCGCTAAGACTAAAACCGTCTGGGTGTCGGAGATGGAAAAGGTGTGTCAACATCAAACTGTTTTCGGAACCAACTCACGTTTGTTTTGCCCCAGTCATGAAGGAAGAATGCACGGTCTCTTTTGGAAGATTACAATGTCCCATCATCCCCCGTTTTTCAATGTGTTCGTCTAATGAGCCAACGCTACATCGGGGTTCAACTTAAACATTACCGATCATGAGCTTCTACGCCCAACACAGTTCGACTACCACAGTCCTTATTAATAAGGGTAGACAACCTTAAAAAATGGTTGGAATGTTACATATCTTTTGCAACTACAAAAACCCGGAGAGAGATTAGAATGCCTTATATATAAGGTGACCAACCGTAATCCTTTTATAGGTTCTCTCCTTCCTCGAAAAGTGTCCTTCTACTCTTGTCCTTCTTTTCAATATTTTTAAAAAAACTGATCGGTTAATCTCCATTCGGAGAAGAACCAAACATGTTTCCAATATGTCGAAGAAAGGTCTCAAACAAATATCACAGGAAATAACAGTTTTCAATGGTGTCTTTTGGCTTCATTACAAGTAAATTGGGCAGATATAGAAAATTGTGTTCAGTTTTTATCGAAACAAATGCCTGATATTAAAATTGATGACAGCTGTCTGTTTGAATAAATTAGAAGACTGAATGTGTATTTAAATTCTAATAAATTGAAAGAATTGTTAAACCAGGGTGCTGAAAATGATAAAAGATGGGCGGAAATACTTAACCATTTAAAAAATGAACACTTTCCATATGATAATTTGTGATACCCCGCGCGCTGGGGGTATAATCTCATCACTATCCACGCGACCTATGTTTGAGGGAATGAAGGATTGACCACTAAACTCTGCCATAATAAAATTAGTTTATTATGATCTTAATATGTATTCAATAAAACAACACTAGACAGGGAGGCTTATGATCAGGAATGATGCGACGTAAACCGTAATTATGACAAATAGCGCAATAAACCACTGTATCTATATTTATAGCTGATTTCCTAACTTATTAGAATCCGCTCTAGTCTTAAAGCTTAAGCAAACTGCCTTTCCGTTATTTCCTCCGAGAACAGTTACAGTCCTTATATCTTCAATCTGTTCTTCGATCCGACTTGCTCCGGCTAAGGGAATACTCTTTTGGTCTTGGACCCACTTATTAATTAGCTTCACTGGCACTACTAGACCGACTTATAGAACTCATAGAATACACTAAGACTCTTCTTCTAGAACCTTACCTAGAGCTTTACTTCTCTTCACTTAGCTTTTACTTCTCCACTTAGCGCACAACGCAAATACTAACGTTCCAATATATACTATTCCTAATCTGCACAACCACGCTCTCTTCTTAGGTTGGTTGGAAAGAATTGCCATTCTGGCCCCAATGATATCCCAAGAGGATTATTAGAAGAAGTACCGATAAAGCCCCGTCACAAATTTAGTTATTCTTGTTCGATTTTCGTTGTGCTGGCCTGGAACTAATGCAGAAATTGAAAGAGTTTTTTTAGTTGGTAATGATTTTTGGACAGGTGAGAAATCAAGATTGAATGTTTATACTTTAGCTGTAGCACTTACTGTAACGCTCAATAAAAAGGATATTTTTTGCTCTAAAATTTCCGATGTATTAGAAAATGAAATATTGACAAAAAATATATTTAATTGGAAAATACTCGTTTAAGTAAATAATTAAAGGGAATGCAAGCGTAATTAGCGTATTTTTATTTAAATTAATAACATGTTTCATATATTTATACAATTTTTTACGTATTATCTAACTTTTTCTTAAATTTTTCGCGCGCGTCCTCCTTTTTATTGTAAAAGAAACTGGTCACTTTATTGTATAGTCTCTTTTACAAAGTAACTCAAAATAAATGCTAGGGAAAATATTTAGAAATGTTACTAATCACGTATGTCTAGACAGGAGCGTGGGAAGCACTTTCGAGTTGAAAGTCCAGACTAAATTATTTATTATTTAATGCAGCTACTGTAAAATTTATTTACGTACTTATTAGAGTGAACTGTGTAAATGAACTGTAGCGATTGAAGAGATTCTGTATGCAGACAACACCCATATACATAGTTAAATCACAGTACAGTTACTAGTTGAGTAATATTTTCGCAAATCGATTAAAAATTAACACGTCTTAAAGAGTTAGGAATTTGAAAGAGTTTCCTCCATGATGAAATTTAAATTCATTTAGAAAATCGAACGAAAATTCGAGAATCCAAGAGATCCAGAGTTTTTACTTTCGTCTAGATATTATATTTTTGTTTAAAATATACATATTTTTTCAAATAATATCAAGATCTTGTGTGATTACTACATTTATTTATTTTTATCTTATAATAAACTGTGACGCAGTGAGCTCCAAAAGGTATTTCATTTATAAATTAATTCTAAAAAATTCAATTCATTATTAGTTATGCTAATCTTTACAGTCTTTTGTTGGAGAAAAATTCAAATCCTGAACTATTGGGTTGGCAACTAAGTAATTGCGGGTTTCACTCATAGATGGCTTCAGTTGAATTTTTAGGTTTTCAGACGTAGTACAAATGTTAAACACATTTTGTTATTTGATAGCTGGCAATTCAGCTGTCAATCAGTAAAAAAGGTTTTTTGATCGGTTGCGTAGTTTTCGTTTGGTGTTCGTGTTGAAAAATGGAAAATCAAAAGGAACATTTCCGTCATATTTTGCTTTTTTATTTCCTCAAAGGGAAAAACGCATCACAAGCTCATAAAAAGTTATGTGCTGTTTATAGTGACAAAGCCTTAAAAGAACGGCAGTGTCAAAATTGGTTTGCCAAATTTCGTTCTGGTGATTTTTCACTCAAAGATGAAAACGCTCTGGTCGTCCAGTTGAAGTTGATGACAACCTAATCAAAGCAATGATCGATTCGGATCGTCACAGTACAACACGTGAGATTGCAGAGAAGCTTCATGTATCACATACATGCATTGAAAATCACTTAAAATAACTTGTCTATGTTCAAAAACTCGATACATGGGTTCCTCACGAACTGAAAGAAAGCATTTAATGCAACGCATTAGCAGCTGCAATTTGCTAAAGAAACGTAATGAAAATGATCCATTTTTAAAACGACTGATAACCGGCGATGAAAAATGGGTTGTTTAGAACAATATCAAGCGGAAAAGATTGTGGAGCAGGCCAGGTGAACTAACTCAAACAACATCAAAAGCTGATATTCATCAAAAAAAGGTTTTGTTATGAGTTTGGTGGGATTACAAAGGAATTGTCTACTTTGAACTCTTACCACCCAACCGAACGATCAGTTCTGATGTCTACATTGAACAACTAACGAAATTAAACAATGCAGTTGAAGAAAAGCGGCCCGAATCGACAAATCGAAAAGGTGTTGTATTCCATCATGACAATGCAAGGCCACACACATCTTTGGTCACTCGGCAAAAATTATTGGAGCTTGGTTGGGATGTTTTGCCACATCCACCATATAGTCCTGACCTTGCACCATCAGATTACTGTTTGTTTCGATCTTTACAAAACTCCTCGAATGGTAAAAATTTCAATAATGATGATGTCAAATCGTACCAGATTCAGTTTTTTGCTAATAAAAACCAGAAGTTTTATGAACGTGGGATTATGATGCTGCCTGAAAGATGGCAAAAGGTCATTGATCAAAATGAGAAATACATTACAGAATAAAGTTATTTAGTTCCATGAAAAAATTGTCTTTGATTTTCTAAAAAAAACCGCAATTACTTAGTTGTCAACCCAATATATTCTTAGATCTTCAGAGGATCGTCTCCTGGGTGCAGCTGTTCCCGCAACCCCTTGCCCTGGAAAGAATACACAGTCTCTTTCTGAAGAATAAAATGTCCCATCTTGGCATTCTGTGCTCACCACCGCTCATCAAACTTGGGAAGTATTATCGTGAAATGTTCGTCTAATGTGACGACGGTGCACACAAAGATATTTATTTACTGTTCAGTACTCAATTATCAATTCTAACTAAAATTAGATGATCACGGGCGCCTACTCCCAGAAGGATGGGAGAAAAAGATAGACCATGATATGAAGATTAAACAAATCACGAAAACCCCAAACGTACCCCAAAGCACGAACGCTCTAACGAAGCAGAGCGCTGGCGGGGAGGGGAAGAACGCAGGAAGGAAGACGGGACGGCCGAAGGCTGCGAATCAAGTCGGTGAAAGATCACCTCAGAACCCAGAGTGAATGATGCAGTGCAGTGCAGCTAAATCATGTTAAGAGTGTGAAAAGAGTGTTTTTTGTTGTGTTATGGGGGGCGGAGCGGGTTTCTCCACTTCGTTGAAGAGTATGCATATTTAATTTTAGGATGAGGATACGTAAACAGTGTTTGTGCTTTGATAATTGGATTGTCATGAGATTCTATAGATTTAAAGACATTTCTATTGAGTTTAATGATGTAATTAGAAATCGGCTCCATATGTAGATCGTTGTGTATCACGTCATTTCGGACGTACCAAGGTGCGTTCGTCATGACGCGGAGTATTTTGTTTTGAATTACTTGAATCTTTTTCATGTGGGTGGCGGCTGCGGCTCCCCATACGGGAGATCCATAAGTTATAACTGGGCGCAAAATCTGCTTGTATAAAATAACTTTATTTTCCAGGGATAGAGGAGACCTCCTCCCAATGAGGGAGATGGCTAAATGAATTAATTAGCAATTCTAATCGCTTTGGGTTATTTTATAGTAAAAATAATTTTATTTTGAGTCTAAAATCCTCCAACCATATAATGAAATCTTTTTTCATTTTTTCAAAAACTCAACCCCTTCGTGGTAATAATAAAAATTTAGAAATTATTTTTTTGAAATAATTTTTCTCCTGATCTCCATTTCACTTATAGAAAAAAGAAGTTTCAATTTTTTAAATATTTTCTCCACAGAGCAGTGATTCACTCTGTTGGTTAATTCTGTTTTAAAACAGAATTCACAATCAATTAAAGATGTCGTACATAATAATTTACACACGCGAATCATAGTCCAAACAAGGCGTATTCCAAATTGACGTACTCTGACATATCCTGGCACAGAAAAATTGCAGTTTTATTTGACATTTATATTAAGCTCAGCCATATCAAAGTTAAAGTGTATTTGATGTCCACTTGACAAATGAGACTCAAGTTGTTCGGAAGGATACTTTGCCGTAAATAACCTCTGTTTAAGACGTTACCATGGCTACGACCAAGACAGATTTTAATTTACTACCTCATAACGTAAAAAATAGACTCTCATTGCTCCTATCCGATGTCACAAAGAGTTTTTAATACTTTCATCCACGTATAATACTGATTATATATGACGCATATACGAATATATATGTAGTATAATAAAATAAATATAGACATATTGTAAATACTGTAAAACAAAGATATATGTAAACATATATAGATAGATTTACATATATATGTCAGGTTTGAAAAGTTTAGGTTCAAAATTAAGGAAGTAATAAATGAAAATAGAGCGAACTCTTTACCATCGCGTAAGGATTTATGAGTAAACAAGCCGGTTAAAAGGAGCAACGAGCGCTGACGAAGGCGAACGCATACTAGGAAGGACTTGGCTGGTGTCTCCTCGCTGAGATGTTGTATTTGGTAACACCCGGTTGCGCGGCAAAAGGTCCGCCATGTTAGATTATATATGATGAAAGCGTAATAAAGGAATATTGTGAAGATGATGCCCTCCTTATTTTACCAGCAGGCCTGGGGCCTGTCATATATATATAGATATACGTATATATAAAGATACACGTATATATAGATAGAGATACTCGTGTATGTATACAGTGGGCCACAAAAGTGTTCGTACACTTGCAACTTCTTTTAAAATTTAATGTTTTCGACTAATAAAAATTAATATATTGTAATTGTAATTTTTTTATGATATCTGCAACTTGTTCTTAATGGAATGACATAATTAATTTTTTAAAAATAGTGTAACTATTTTTTTAAAAAATTGATAATCAAAAAGCTACTAAAAAATTACGCCACAAAAGTCTTCGTACAATTAACAAAAATCTCAACTTAGAATTAAATATTGTATTTCTTTCTTAATTTAGTACTTAGTAGGATATCTTTTAGTGTCTACAACCACTTTTAAGCATCTTGGTATAGATTTAATCAGTTTTTTTTGTAATTTCTGCATCGATTTTCCTCCATTCTTCTGTGATTATTGTTTTTACTTCACATTTTGTGTTTATTTGTCATGTTTTCTTTTTTTTACATCAAAATCTCACCAAATATGCTCTACTGGGCTAAATAAAGTGATTGAGGAGGTGTTTTCATAATTTGGGTACAGTTATAGAGACACCAGAGGCGTTCATTGAGAGCAGTGCTATTGGCGTCATTACCCTGTTAGAAAATGAAGTCGTCTCCAATATCCAAATTTCACGTGGGTAATTTAAAATTTATCTTTAAAATATTTAAATAGAGCTCATGATTCACAATACCATAAAAAAATACCAAATTACCTAATTCTGAGGCCAATTTACACCCCCACGCCAGAGCACATTCACTTTAATGCTGAAGCATGGAGGTGGAAGAGTTCTTGTTCCACATAAATTCATGGGATTGAATTCTTTACTTTTTCATTTAGAAGCTATTATAGGCCCATCGGAACCAAAAATGTTGAATTATCTGCAATCCCAATCAATTTGCTGTCAATTTTGAATTTTCTGAAACTTAATCCCAAGAGTCTAGTTGGATGAATAAAACATGGAGGTGGAAGTGTCCTTGCGTGGGGGTGTTAATCGGCCACAGAATCAGGTAATTTGGAATTTTTTTTTGTTGATATTGTGAATCATGAGTTCTATTTAAATATTTTTAAAGAAAAATTTTAAATTATCCTCGTGAAATTTGGATATTGGAAACGATTTCATTTTTTAACAGGGTAATAACGCCAAGCGCACTGCTCTCAATGTACGCTGTTGGCGTCTCTCTAACTGTCCCCAAATTATGAAAACACCTCCTCAATCCGTTTATTTAGACCAGTAGAACATATTTGGTGAAAATTTGATTTTTAAAAAAAGAGAACACGACGTATAAACGCATAATGTGAAGTGAAAACAATAATCACAGAAGAATGGTGGAAAATCGATGCAAAAATTACAAAAAACTGATTAAATCTATACCAAGACGCTTAACTGTTGTCGTGGACACTAAAAGATATCCTACTAAGTAAGAAATACAATATTTAAAGCTAAGTTGAGATTTTTGTTAAGTGTACGAAGACTTTTGTGGCGTAATTTTTTAGTAGCTTTTTGATTATTAATTTTTTTAAAAAAATAGTTACTCTTATTTTTAAAAAATTAATTATGTCATTCCATTAAGAATAAGTTACAGATATCATAAAAAAAATTACAATTACAATATATTAATTTTTAAAGGGTGTTTTTTTTAGAGGTAAAGAACTTTAAATTGCAATAAAACAACGATGTATTATTCGATTGACATGAATTTTTTTTTATTCGAAAGATAATCTTGTGGCATTACATTTTAAATATGATTTCTGACATATGATTGCCACGGCTGGCTCGGATGTAGTCCAATTTAGACGTTCAATTTTCGATGACTTTTTCCAACATTTGTGGCCGTATATCGGCAATAACACGGCGAATGTTGTCTTCCAAATGGTCAAGCGTTTGTGGCTTATCCGCATAGATCAATGACTTTACATAGCCCCACAGAAAATAGTCTAGCGGTGTTAAATCACAAGATCTTGGAGGCCAATTCACAGGTCGAAAACGTGAAATTAGGCGGTCACCAAACGTGTCTTTCAATAAATCGATTGTGGCACGAGCTGTGTGACATGTTGCGCCGTCTTGTTGGAACCACAGCTCCTGGACATCATGATTGTTCAATTCAGGAATGAAAAAGTAAGTAATCATGGCTCTATACCGATCACCATTGACTGTAACGTTGTGGCCTTCATCGTTTTTGAAGAAGGATTCCACCAGCCCATAAAGCGCACCAAACAGTCAGTTTTTCTGGATGTAACGGTGTTTCGACGTACACTTGTGGATTAGCTTCACTCCAAATGCGGCAGTTTTGTTTGTTGACGTAGCCATTCAACCAGAAGTGCGCTTCATCGCTAAACAAAATTCGCTTATGAAGTCATTGAAAATTGGACGTCCAGATTGGATTACATCCGAGCCAGCCGTGGCGGTCATATGCCAGAAACCATATTTAAAATGTAATGCCACAAGATTATCTTTCGAATAAAAAAATTCATGCCAATCGAATAATACATCGTTGTTTTATTGCAGTTTAAAGTTCTATACCTCTAAAAAAACTCCTTTTATTAGTCGAAAACATTAAATTTTGTAAGAAATTGTAAGTGTACGAACACTTTTGTGGCCCATTGTACATATGAAATAGTTGGCGGAAAAGGTAAGGCGTTATTTTTTTATTCTATGACTAGGTACTTTTCAGAGACTGTAGCATTGATGAGGCATGTATTTGAGGACAGATATTCCATTTTTAATGTACATGTAGACACTTGTACGAAGCCAGGGACGCCATAAAACTTCTTGAGGCCCTGGGCCCCTACACAAATGTAGGCTCCACTTATGAACCTTAAAAGTAGACAGTACACGTTGTACAATACTTGTACAAACAATAACCCGAAACAAATAAATGTGCAGGGTTTACGATCGCACAAACGGACTCGCCCGACAGTCGCCTTTTGACGGAATAAATAATGATGGTGTATGATGGTAAGCCTAAGCCTATAGATAGACGACGGTCATCAAATGTAGCTAGTTGACATATCGTCTGAACTTCTCAGTTTTTCGGAGAATAACAACCGGAAATAACATTTGTCCGTGAAAATTATTCGAATCGTGATCTTATTAAGTCTCTATCGAGAACGAGACGAGGCCCCCATTGTGATGGAGGCCCTGTCCCAGTTAGCCCATACCTTAAGACGTCCCTGTACGAAATACAAAGTAGAAGCAACACAGCACAACAAAGCAGCGGCAGACATTAACAGAACATGTTGATAAATACAGAAACAAAGAGAAAAAGTTTTCAGGGTTATTTATGTGAAGTGACAAATTTGCGTTACTTCCTTTTACGGAGGCTATAATTGGTGGAAAACTGTCGTTCGATATTTTCTGATGTAATCTTACTTTTAAAAATGCAAGCTGTTAACTTTTAAGATACGATTACGATTAAATCTCGGTTATGCGGGCTAGCTAGTTAAATATTTAAGCCCGAATCCTGAAGGCCAGGACCATTAGAAACTAAATTTAGGATTAGGATGAAAATGAAGAGAATTATTACATATATAATATATAAGTACATATAGCTGTGGTATCCCCCCCCCCTCGGGTGAACATCTCTTTGAGTATCAGCGTGAGCTAGAGGTGTAGGATTAGCGGAAGAACTAGAAGCATACATTATCTTAATATAGCTTTATTAAGATATTGAACTTAATCCTTTAATAAATTAGATTATAATTATATATGCGAGGGAATCTACGGTGAAAAAATACACAATTTATATAATACCGAATTAACCTAACCCGGACCACTATCAATTACTGACTCACCTAAACTCAATTCCAATACTATCACTGACCCTAATATAAAATAGTCAATCCTACCTTGCTGTAGTCTGAATAACGATCACAACAATCTTAGATGAAGCCTTGTAATTACTCGAGTGCAATGGTATGCACCTTGACTCAATGGATCTCTATCACGTAGGATTTCTGTTCGTCACCACGTACCGTTTTCCAAAACTTCTAAACGCTTGAACCACGTATTATGTTTACATTCCTCAAATTGCCACCCCACTTACTCTAAGTTCCGATATTTAAAAGCTTCCTAATTTGCATCTTTTTTTCACGATTCACTTCTTGGTTTTGGTTGGAAAAGAGTTGCTATTAATTCTGGCCCCAAAAGACATATTAAAGAAAAGACGCGTGAGCCCTTGACATAGGGTTACCGAAAAGTATGACTAAACATTCAAATTATAACTAAAAATAAACAAAGATTTTCACTTACGGTTTTTTATGTTCCATAAAAAAAAGATTAAAGTTTCTGTTTAATGAAATACACACAAGATGATGCAACGTCCCCGTTTTTTAACATTCTCGTTTCAAACTGGCTTTACCGTAAGAATAAGCCCAAGCTGTAGCATGGTTTATCGAATTGAAGTCTGCAACACATGTACAGCCTAAATGGGACACCACCAAACTGCAAAAGTTCCCATGAAATGAGAAAGAGGAATTCCAATATAACGTGGCCACCTAGATCTCCAAACCTAACACCTTCGAACTTCTTGTAGGGATACGTGAAAAACATTGTTTACCAATCCTCAATTAGTGACACTGATGAAATGAAAATCGAATTTCAATGGCCATCCATATTGTTAATCTTGCAAGGCTTTGTATAACGTGGCTCAAAATCTCGTATAGACACGATGTGTTACGCGCAACTAATAGTACGCGCATTAAAATTGTTCAATAAAGCATTGTTAAAAATTTTGAGGGTTTCTTTATGGAACAAAAAGAACCGTAAGCGAATATCTTTATTTGTTTTTGTTTTTTTGTAATCAATATTTGAAAGCATGATCATATTTTCGGACCCCCGGAAAGTATGACTATATTTATATAATATTGCTGGCGAGTGGTAATAACTGTAAGACGTGGCAAGTGGGTCATTACTGTTACGAAATGATAGTGCGTGGCCATTGGTAATGATTACTGTAAGGTTGATTAGATCTAATGGAATTTATTAGACAGTCTTTTGAAAGAATAACTCCAGTTTATGGTACATTGAACATGTAGAGACACACAAACATGTATTGACGGCATCACAAAGAAAACATACACAACAAAAATACACACACGCCAACTGTAGCCGACTACATGGTGAAAACACCAATAACAGAAGGGCGGGATTTCCAGTGATCTGGCTATCTATACCAAGCGAAAAATAACATAATCTGGGTGGTTGGATGGATGTAATTCAAAAGGTTAAAGTTAGAATAATGCTAGTTAAAATAATGAAACAGTTGTCCTGAAGGACTGGAACATAGATAAATCAAAAGCTATTAAAGCTTAAATTACTAGGAATTATTACATCTATATAGTTTGAATTCTTAGATCAATATACTAGTTGCACTTCTGGTTGTAGGTTGTGAACAAACATGGCTCAAACATGCAAAACATTTTGAAATTATATGACAGAAAAGTGAACTGTGATCAGTTATTCGTGGCTTATTTACTATACACTTCCTTGCGACATTCTTCGGAGGTATTTGACCCTCCGGCTGTATGGAAGGGACTGATGGTGCCAGCTCAGGTGTCTTCCCTGTCTCTTGACAAGAGTCCGTTGCCAATATCCCTCGTATTGCTTTATATTGCGACGCTAATAAAATTCTCACTCTCTGTCACTCGGAACTATTTGTTCTTTTTTTAGACTTATAGTGAAACATGTTGAGGTAACGGACTCGCAGCCGGCGTGTCATGAGTTCCAGCCTAGTTACTCTGAAGACCTGCCGTGTAGGGAGGAGATGCACCTTAAATCTGTCGAGGCTCAAATGTCCTCCCGTTGGTATAGTGTGGAAGTTAAGAGAGGTGGGTGCCAGCTCAGATGTCGTCCTCGTCACTTGACCATGGTTCAAAATTACGAGGTCCGTCGCCAAAAAAGCCCTCGAGTAGCAGAATACTGCGATGTTACTATTCACACACTCACGTCGAGGGTCGAAAGTCCACCATTTTCGTATGTAGTGACGTAACGGAGAAAATTAGCCCCCCCCGCAAATTCATGTTTAAGGCTTCAAGCCCAAGTACGTACTTGGCGTCAGTCAAGCTTTTTGGGGCCCCCACAATGTGGGTGTTGCGGGGGTGTACCTTCCGCCACTGCTCGCATCTCACCCCAAAACGCCGCCGCCAAATATGTTCTTTTGATTTTGTAGATTTTCTTTAACACACAAAAACAGAAATAAATAAAATATTGAATAAATAAATAGCATTTATATTAATACTATGATAAATAAATTAATAATTAATAAGTAACAAAATTAATTAACAATTAATACAATTCATTATTAATAACAAATACTTAAATAAATTTCGTACTATAACGTAGGATTATAATCAATGGGGGAAAAATCAAGGGTAATCCTGTATCCCCCCCTTGGGTACGCCACTGATTTATTACAATATGATTGAGAGATTTCTTTGAAAGATTTAATTCAAATTATCGAAAGCTTGAAAGGAAATTTTGAAAATCCAAATACAGTGAAATACGTTTAACGTGAAAGCGCTTAAGAAATATCGGTTAACCCGAAATAATACAACGGTCCCGACAAACTGCTATGTATTTTCATACATTTTGTTTCTCTTGATACGAAACGAAAATTTCTTTACGTGAAAAGATTTCTCTTTTGGAAATGAACAAAATTCGGAAAACATCAGCCACATGGGCGAGATTTAAACTCTAACTCAGTGGCGCAATAGCCCATAAGGGCCTTCTGTGCTCATCCCAGTATACGTGACCATTGGGCACTGAGGTGCATGAGCAGATGTCCCGATCAGGTAGTCAGTCTGAAGCGAGACCACCAGTGTTTAAATTTCCAAACAAGCTTGGTACTCATTTATCGACCCACTGTAGTCGGAATGAAAGATTGAGTCGACCTTGCCCAGCCCGGGAATAGAACCCTGACCGGTGGTGTGAAAGGGAGATACGCTACCACTCGACCACTGGGCCTTAGGCGAGATTTAAGCGGGGTGTAAAATGAAAGAGAGGTGGTTTCACATGATTCATAAAAACAGGGTTAAATTTCGCTTTGATCTACCCTCGGAATAACCTGCGCCACGAGCCAATTTTGTCTATCTAAGCTTTTTTTTACGCTCCAACTCTACAAAGTCTTCACCCCCAAATGAAATGAATGATGCAGGTTTTGTTCCTACATCATCCGAAATAAGGAACATTACGAAAAATTTGCGCTGTTATTTAGATGCACGTTTCAATGATGAAATGAATAACAAAATGGACGACATCGAACAATTTGTTGACAATTTGGTGCTAAAAGAAACAGTGTACTATATATGTGATACGTTGTGACAAAAGGTGTAATGTTGTTGTAGCTTCTTCACCAATAGACGTATTCTTAAAAGACAGCACATTTATTTGCTATAAACATGAAAATTTTAAAATCAAAGTACCCACAAGGGTAATATTTCAAAATGGCCACCGACCTAACGCGCCGGTGCCGAGAAGCTCTCTCTCTCTTATACACAAAAGAACACATTCTTACCGGAGGGGAGCACAGTGCGCCTCCTGGTGAAGGGAGGAAACACTACAATATATATATATATATATATATATATATATATATATATATGTGTGTGTGTGTGTGTGTGTGTGTGTGTGTGTGTGTGTGTGTGTGTGTGTGTGTGTAAGGATAATTAAATTAGATTAAAAATTAAATTCTCTATTTAGCACTTAACTCATATTTTTCATTTCATCTTCAAGTAACACACTAATCAACCATTTATTTCTTCCGAACATATTGCCTAGCCAATAAACATGTCTAATTCCAGATCGTTAGATTTAATAGCCCTATATGTCAGCATTAACTTTCAAGTCAATCATAAAATTCACCCCATCGGTGTTTTAAGAGCTAACCCCCCACTTAAAACACACCGTGGCGTGCTTTTTTCTCTCTGCCTCTTAGCGTCAGATGATGTCGAGAATTCGTTGAATAAAGTTCTTTTTTAAAATTAAATCTGATTCTGACTCGAAACATGTCATGTATTCATATATGTATCAGATCAGTAGCGCACAGAGGAATTTTTCAAGGGGGTGTCCCGGGTCAAATTTCACCATTCTTGCATCATGCTATTTTTGATTTTGTCGATTTTCGGGAACAAAAAACAGTAATTATTGAATAAATAATAAGCATTAATTATAATCATTAATCACAAATACTTCATTAAATTTTACTTATATATACTTAGAATTATAATAAATCGGAAAAAAAATCAAGGGCTTTGGGGGGGGAGGAGGTCCGGACCCCTAGGACACCCCCTTGTGTGCGCCAATGTATCAGATTACTTCCCTTAAACTCAATAAATTTCCACAAGCTCTTATAAATGTTTATGTTTCATGGACTCGTTAAATGTATGCAAGTATCAAAATATACTTTAATAAACTTAATATAATCGAATCAGAGTGGAGCACACAAGGGGGTCCCCGAGTCAGGACCCCCCAGTGCTTGATTTTTTCCCCGATTGATTATATTCTTATGAATGTAGTTAAGTAAAAGTTATTTAAGTATTTGTAATTCATAATTAATTTTATTAATTAATGCTAATTATTTATTCAATAATTAATTTTTTACTGTGTTTTGTTCCCGAAAACCGACTAAAACAAAAGAATATGTTGGGGCGGCGTACTGGAGCATGATACCAGAATGGTGGATTTTTCGACCGTCCTACCCCACCCTCAACCTCGAAAAATTCCTGAGTGCGTCACTGAGTCGAATATATGTTTTTCCACTTTTAACACGAAATTGTTTCGACGCGAAAAAATATTTTCAGTCCTTTCAGCTTCACGTTGAGCGTCTTTCACTGCATTTTGAAAAATGTTTCGTTTTCAACAGGTTTAATCGCGGTAGTCTCTGCTAGAACATGTACCTTATTAGGGGAAAAAATCTATTTTCTCCCCCCATTATATCACCGAGCTCAGACTCAAGGACTAATTATTATCCCTTACATAACCAACCAGAAACTACACTAAACACAACACACCAGAACCTTATTTTCGTCCACTTATCTTGGGCTCAAAAACAACGTAGACAGCCATTGGCCTCTATTTCTTTTACAAAATAAAGAAGAAAAAAGGGGAAAAAAAGGTGCCGGTTACGGAGAAGTTGGCACGTCTCAGGTTGTTTATCTCTTGCAGAGGAAGTGCTGCGAGTTGAAGGCCGTACGAAGAGCCGTCTATTTTGACTTCGTATTTGCCTAATTCAAGGTCAATACCCAACTGCGTTCTACCGGCAGCTGCGTAGCGTCTACTTATATGGAAATGATAAAGATTCGATCCACCAGGGGAAAATGATGATTATGATGATGTGTCATTGTTTGACTAGCCGCGAGGAGTAACGGTGGAATGGAATGGAATGAAAAAGGAAACCAAAAAAAAAAAAAAGAAAAAGAAAATAATAATAAAAAAGACGCTGTTTACGTCTCTGTTTTGAAATGTATTCGTAGGAGGAATGCCGCCGGTGTAAACATTGAGTCGACGTTACTGGGTTTAGACGTTATCTTTCGTAATGAGTTCGGCGGATTCTAGTGATCTAAGCTTCGGTTATGCCGTGTTAGTAATCGAAGCAGTATGTGTACAATGTACTTTCGGGAGGAGTAAGCAGTAAGCTGATCTAGGGGAGTTTTAGACGTAGAATGAAATGTTAAAATGGTTAGGCTATTTTTGAGAGAGTTAAAAAATTAGTTAAGTTTCTCACATCAATAGGTTGCTGAATAAAATATTTCCAAGGATGGACATACATAGTTTCATAAAAAAAGAATGGAATGTTTTTTTTTAAAAAAGGATTTATATATATATATATATATATATATATATATATATATATATATATAATATTTTTTTGTTTTGTTAAAGGTACTTCGGTTAAAAGACTACGTTCGAAACCATATTTTTGAAAAGTGAAAAACTAATAATTTTTTTCATTGATATTCAGTGTCACCCGAATTATAGAATATACGTATAAAATTGTTTTAAAAATATTATCACGGTAAAATATTTTAAATGAAATTTTTTGGCAAAAAATTAGATATTTTCAAATTATTCTTTCTGTTTGGAAAAAAAAAGCTTCTATAATAATAATATTTTTCCTATATATTACCTTTTAAGACTTCTTTACAGAGCCAGCGTTAAGTTTTTGGAAAATTCACATTATTTTCAGAGCTACTATTAATTGAAATAATAATTGGTGTTTTCTGTTGAAATTTTTCAAATCTCTTTAATATATAAATAAAATATGATTAAATCCATTTAAAAGTTACCGTAAAATCCGGCGTACAACGCGCGCCTATACTTTCAAGCTGCAATTTTTAGTTTTTAGCAGTGGCGCACACAAGGGGGGGGGGCAAGCCCTTGATTTTTTCCCGATTGATTATAATTCTAAGTATATAGCACGTAAAATTTAATTAATTACTTGTTATTAATGATTAATGTTATTAATTAATGCTAATTATGTATTAAAAAATTAGTTTTTTACTGTGATTTGTTCCCGAAAATCGACAAAATCAAAAGGAGTATGATACAAGAATGGTGAACTTTTGACCCCGGACTCCCCCCACACACACTTGAAAAATTCCTGTGTGCGCTACTTGTTTTTAGGCTTTTTCGAAAATGGACTTAAAAATGAAGTAAATGTATGAAACAAAAATAAATATATGAAATAAGCCATAATTTTCAAAGAAAAAAAAAAGTCCCAGATTCTTGATAGTTCCTACTAAAGAGAATTTTAAGTGTATATTCCCTATCCGATAAGGAAATTCAAACTTCAAAAAAAGTAATTTATTATTTCGTTTGGCTCTGTGGCAACGATAATTTTTGAGCCGATTTATTTTCATTGAATCGATTGTTGTATGGAACGTTATCGTCTGATTTTATGTTTGTAGTTCTAGTAGTTTGTTCTTTGTCACGTGGTTTGAAAATGATGGAATAAAAATTTGCAATATGTCTCTTTCTCTTTCTCTTTCAATACATATGCATTATGTATATGGAATTAAACAACACGGACCTCGGAATACGGAAATGTATTACAAAAGATTCATTTAGGATGATTTTACTACAATCTAATGTACTTATTGTGCTTTATTAGCATCAGCATGACGATTGCATCAATTATTTGTGAAGGATAGATGACCAGGGACGTCTTAAGAGTTCTTGAGGCCTTGGGCCTCTACACAAATGTTGACCCCACCTAGGACTCTTAAATGTAGACAGTATATAGCATACGTAGTCCAATACTCGTACCAACAATAACGCGAAATAAATAAATGTGCATGACTTACAATCGCACAAACCGGCTCGACCAACTGCCGTCTTTTGACTGAATGAGTAATGATGGTGTATGGTGGTAGGCCTAGGCCTATATATGGACGACGGTCATCACATGTAGCTAGTTGACATATCGTCTGAACCTCTCAGTTTTTCGGAGAATAACAACCGGAAATAACATTTGTCCGTGAAAATTATTCGAATCGTGATCTTATTATGGCTGAATCGAGAACAAGACGAGGCCCCCATTGTGACAGAGGCCCGGGCCCAGTTAGCCCATGTCTTAAGACGTCCCTGTACATGACCTTCATACTTTAAATCTTATAAAACTTTTTACGAACAATCTTACGTACATAAATAAATTGCTTACTTTATTGGCGTTTTCTTTAGTTTTAATCTTGCCAATCTTATCAGCAATGACGTATCTAAGGAATTGTTCATACAAAGGCAGAATACTTCAGAAAATTCAAAGAAAGGAAAAAAAATACTTTACTCTAAAAGATTAATGTCGTTTGGCTTGTACCTTTTTACCATGAACTTTAAGATACGCCCATGAAAGAAATGTGTTAAGAAATCACTACACTTACTGATAAAATATGCTATTTATTTTAACTGTCTACAACAACAACAACAAAAAACATAAAAAATGATAGTTTTTGGCGACAAATCCCACAAAAGCCTGATTGGTGGTAATCCTTAAATCAATGGCAGCGTCGAAAGGAAAATCTCTTCTTTGAAACAAAGTAAAGGGTGTTTTTTTTAGAGGTATAGAAGTTTAAATTGCAATAAAACAACGATGTATTATTCGATTGACATGAATTTTTTTTTATTCGAAAGATAATCTTGTGGCATTACATTTTAAATATGATTTCTGGCATAGGATTGCCACGGCTGGCTCGGATGTAGTCCAATTTTCGATGACTTTTTCCAACATTTGTGGCCGTATATCGGCAATAACACGGTGAATGTTGTCTTCCAAATGGTCAAGCGTTTGTGGCTTATCCGCATAGACCAATGACTTTACATAGCTCCGCAGAAAATAGTCTAGCGGTGTTAAATCACAAGATCTTGGAGGCCAATTCACAGGTCGAAAACGTGAAATTAGGCGGTCACCAAACGTGTCTTTCAATAAATCGATTGTGGCACGAGCTGTGTGACATGTTGCGCCGTCTTGTTGGAACCACAGCTCCTGGACATCATGATTGTTAAATTCAGGAATGAAAAAGTAAGTAATCATGGCTCTATACCGATCACCATTGACTGTAACGTTGTGGCCTTCATCGTTTTTGAAGAAGGATTCCACCAGCCCATAAAACGCACCAAACAGTCAGTTTTCTGGATGTAACGGTGTTTCGACATACACTTGTGGATTAGCTTCACTCCAAATGCGGCAGTTTTGTTTGTTGACGTAGCCATTCAACCAGAAGTGCGCTTCATCGCTAAACAAAATTCGCTTATGAAAATCGGGAACAACGGCAATCTCGTTTTGGGCCCATTCGACGAATCTACGCCTTGCTTGATGATCGTTTTGATGAATTGCCAAACCAAAATGAGAATAAATCATTTGACAGCTGTTAAATCGGTCGCTATCTAGGAAAATAATGCCAACTTAAAACTTCTATACCTGGAAAAAAAACACTCTTTATTTATTTTACAAATGCCAGGCCATTGACCATCAGGTCATTAGGCAACGGGCTTTCCAATACCTTTTTACAATGCAGTTAAGATCATTCAGTGCAGAGCACTCGTCCAAATGAGCGGCAGTCATGTCTTGTCCAGTGTCACACAAAACGCAGATAGGTGAAGTCACTAAATTAAAACGAAACAGATGAGCACAAAGGCAGTCATGTCCGGTTAAAAGTCTAAATTTAGCCACAGCAGCAGCACGAGGAGAACTTGGAATACCGTGGGATTTCTTACATAGTGTACTCCAAGGCTTATTACGAGCAACACGAGAAGCTGTAAGGCGAAATGATTCCCTAAAAATCCTTTTAATTTCCAGTTTGGCAGAATGAAGTGTCAGGTCTGAAGGATACCCGTTCCCTTTTTTGCCAAAAAGTCTGCCCTCTCGTTTCCCCAAAGACCACAGTGGGATGGTACCCATTGAAAGACGATCTTTCCTTTTATCTTTCCCAGGAGTTCTCTACAGTTCTGCACACGTAAACAATTATTCTTATTATAGTTGGACAAAGCCTGAAGGGCAGAAGTAGAATCTGAAAGAATTACAGCTCTTTCAATGGGGGAGACGAACAGCAAGTTGCTGAAGGGCTATATGTATCGCTTCCACCTCACCATCAAAGTGAGTTGTCAAAGGGCCGGCATGTAAATAGAAGAAGAGGTGACTAAAAACACCAATGCCAGCACCTTGGGCAAAGTCCAAGAGTGAGCCATCTGTGTAAATGTGAAGCCACTCCTCCGGTGGGAAGCGGGTATTGATAGTTTCCAAAGCTATAGCGTGAAGAGCAGTTGGACTTAGATCACGTTTTCTCACATTCAGAACAAGGTCCAATCTGATGTCGAGTATTGCGTAGTCGAGTGGGTTAGCAAAAGACAGTAATTCAAAGGGCACATCATTAATGACTTTATATTGAATGTTCTCACGAACACATTGAATAAAGCCCTTTTGAGTCTTAAGATTACGTCCTCCATCGGAATCATAGTCCCGCCAGAATGAATTATTTGGGAGTCTAATAAGTCTATTGAAGAGAATAGCAGCATTCTTCTCAATTATATTAGTGAATGGCTGAAGGTCGCAAAGTAACTGCATGGCAAGTACTGGAGTAGTTTTAACTCCGCCAGTGATCATGAAGGGCTTGGTTATGGAAAGTGTCAAGAAGTTTTCTAACGTTCTCTGAGGCAGAGATCAGCACCTCATTGCAATAATTTAGAACTGGTTGAATATATATGTCTTGTAAGTTGTATTTAAGGTATCCCTATTGCATCCCCATTTAACTCCGGTCAATCTTTTAAGAATGGAGAGTCGCTTTCTTGCCTTAGAAACAACAAGCTCAGCATGTTTAGTCCATTTCAATTTGTTATCAAGAGCGCAACCCAAATAAATTGAAACATCACTATGTTGAACAGGCATACCGTTATAAACCAATTGGGGACTGAATGGTTGTCTATTTAAAGTGAAGAACTGACAAGTAGTCTTCTTTAGGTTTACAGTCATATTATTTTCAATACACCAAAGGTGTAATCTTTTAAGTGTCAGATTTAGGATGGTATTTAGTTTGGACTTATCCCTCTTTGGTGTGCTGCACCAGATGGCAAGGTCATCCGCAAATAGAGCCGTATTGGTCAGTCCATCAGATGCCAAGAGATCAGGGAGATCATTAATAAAGATGTTAAATAAGATAGGACTAATCACAGTGCCTTGGGGCAGGCCAGTTTCACTTTGTTTAAAACTGGAAATAGCATTTCCAAAACGAACGGCCGAGAAACGCTGAGAAATGAAGTTCCTTATCCACATAAGCATTTATTGCACACACCCAGGGTCTGCAATTTTTGAATACATTTAAGCCGCCAAACTTTATCAAAGGCTGCTTCAAAATCCACAAATAGGGCAAGAGCAGAGTATCTCTGATCAAGGGCGTCCTTGATGGACTGGCCAAGAAAAACAACTTGTTGGTTTGTGGACTGACATTTTCTAAAGCCAGCCTGAGAAGAGGTCAGGAGATTATTAGTTTCGAGGTACCAGTCGAGTCGAGAAGTGATCATTCTTTCCATGACCTTAGATAAGATACTTGTTAGTGAGATGGGGCGATAACTGTTTAAATCATCCAGAGGTTTGTTCTTTTAGGAATAGGAACAACTATTGCCTTCTTCCAGATTGCAGGCACACCATACTTCCAGCTATGGTTATACAGTGTCAAAAGCACAGAAAGTGCATTACAGCCAAGGTGTTTCAAAAATTCAGGGTGAAAATTATCTGGTCCGGGACTCTTAGCACACCTTATGTGCCCAACAGCCTCTCTTAGCTCTAAAATACTAAAATTTCGATGGAAAATCTCATGTCCATGAGATTGAGACGAAGCAATATTACGGATTTCTCGCCCAATAATTTTCTGTCTGGTCTTAAGGCTCTTTTTTAGGCGTTGTTCAGTTGAATAAAATGAATTAAAGGAGTTGGAAATATCCATGTCGTTAGTTAAAACACGATTACCGACTCTCAAAGGTTCCGTCGAAGAAGTATTCGCCCTATTCTGAATCTTGTTTACAAAATTAAAAACCTTTTTTCCATCCTTCCTGTAATCGATTTTTGTTATAAAATTATTGAAACAATTACGTTTCGCGGTAAGAATTTCCTTTCGAAGGAGGGCGACACTCTTTCTCCAGTTTTGGACATCCTTTGGATTTTTACTTTGTTCAGCAATAAAACGGGCAGTAGAAGATTTCTCTTTTAAAACAGCGAGATTTTCATTCCAAAAGGGTTTATAGTTAAACTGCTTGCCCCTAGGAATCCATTTCTTAGCAGTTTCAAAGATAATTTTACAAATCTGGAGAAAACTCTATCGACGCTTTCACCGGCCTTACAGAAACTCGAAACGGATTCTCGAAAATAGTCTCGTTTTCCAAAGTAAAGTTCTTCCAGTCGGCCTTGGCGAAATTCCATCTATTTCTAAAGGGTCTCTTTGAATAATTACTTGTGTCAAAACCAATCCCAGTAATAATCATGCGGTGGCCTGAGCCAGGATCGTAAATGACTTCTCTTTCTACATCATCAGCGATATCCGCGGAAGCTAAAGTCAGATCTGGGTTAGTACCATTGCCATTGTAGTGCAAGTAGGTTGGAATATCTGAGTCATTATACAAAAGTTCCATTTGGTCAGCGATCAAAAGATCTTCCATTACCCTACCAGCGGAATTCAGATCACTGTAGTTCCAGCGCTTGCTGTGAGTATTAAAATCACCACATAGTATTACACTCTTTATTTAAAAAAGTTTTTTCGTAAAACAGAGATGTGTGACTGAGACGCCAACCGCGATCGATTACAAGATCACCACAGAAAGTCGACCGTGAAGTTGATCCAAACATTGGCTAATAATTTCAAGAACCGCCATTGCATCGTAGCATGAGATTCTTTTTAAATAAATATTCTCATCAAATGTCTTAATTCAATTGTCGATATAGCGCGTATAGTCCCACGAAATTTTATTTTCCACGCATAAATTTCTCTCGATACCCTTATCAATTTTGTCTCCTTTACTATGTCCTGATTAAGTTATGTTTTGGAATCACATAATGAAAGTTATGCCCCTCATTATGATAAAATGATTAATTCACTACTTCTTCCGGAACGTTTGTTATTTTTGAAAGTATTAGCTGAGAAAAATCTTTGCATGGTAATTTTCGTATAGTGCGCGAAATAAGAAAAGGGGAAAATATAAAATAAATTAGTTTTATGAATTTTTAAAATATAAATAAATTAATCTTAAGTTTTAAATAAAAAATAAATAAACTTAATTATTATGTACATAACATCGAAATTCAATTTTATTTAACACTAATTAGTTCCCATTGTACAAATTACACAACTGTTCATACTCATTGCTCAAATTATAAAACTAATTGACATGCATTATGCAGTTCTATTTTTCTTCGATACATTGTAGGCAGGAAAAAAATAAATTTCATGTCTTCGTCTCCGTATTTTAATTCGTACTTCGATTTAGTGCCTCTTCAAAAACAATGTTCCTAATCAGCTTTTCCTCTAAATTGCATTGAATTTTTATTCCTTCTTTGCTTCTGCATCTTGACAGAGCCACATACAATTAATTGCCCATGTGTAAATATTGTTTCCATCGATGTTATGCACAAATCGACTTTTTCAAAACTCTGCTCCTGTGATTTATTAATAGTTATGGCAAAAACCAATCTTAAGGCCGTACTACACGTACACATTTCAAGCAATTTTTCGTCCAATTAGTGCAATTTTTACTCAGTTTCCATAGCAACCGCTTTAGAACAATTTTTTGCTAGCGAGCTCGAAAAGTTGTTCCAAATAAAAATTGCTTGAAATTCCAGCCAATGGGGTTCTTCGGCTCCCTTCATCATAAACAAGATGGCGGCTCCTGTTTCGTCTAACACTTCAGATATGCCGTGTAATATTTTAATGGAGCATAATATTTTAACGGGGTATAATATTTTAAATAGAATGGTGCTCTATTTCTGTTTACAACCATCAACAAAAGCGCAAGCAAAATGAAAGAAATAATTTTTGGATGTTCGAATTCCGAAGCAGAAAAATCGGCAAGTGTAATTTTTCAATTTGGAGATAGAGCGTGGCTGACGTCAGAGCATGTAGTTTTGCTTACGGCAACCCTTCCCTCTCAGATTCGGCCAAAAATTGGACGAAAAAATTGCATGAAAAATATACGTGTGATACGGCCTACAGGGAGTTGTGTACGTTTCAGTACGAATGGCATATCCAAGTCCCCTCCTATGTCCAGTGTGATTCTTGGTATACTTACATTTCACTGGCGTAGCTAGCTCTGATGGGGCCCTGTATCAAAATTTCTTCGGGGCTCTTTTTTAGATCTGGGAGCTCTGTCAGTGGATTGTAGTAACACAGATTGGGGGCCCCGTATCATTGATACGGTTCATATGGAGGTATCTGTGCGCCTGATACATTTTCGCTTTTCTTATCTCCTGACAAAATTTCACACTACAGCAGTGGCGCACACAAGGGGGAGTCCTAGGGGTCCGGAACCCCCTCCCCAAAGCCCTTGATTTTTTTTCCAATTGATTATAATTCTAAGTATATAGTACGTAAAATTTAATTAAGTATTTGTTATTAATGATTAATTTTATTAATTAATGCTAATTATTTATTCAATAATTAGTTTTTTACTGAGTTTTGTTCCCGAAAATCGACAAAATCAAAAGGAGCACATGATACAAGAATGGTGAACTTTCGATCCCCCCCCATCCTTGAAAAATTCCTGTGTGCGCTACAGCACTACAGTGTATTCTTTTGAACATTTTTCCACTTCTAATCTTGAGCTATTTATTACATTGTCCAACATTAATACCTAAATTTCTTAACAGCATGATGACCTAATTTCAAATTCTATTTAGCGGGTAATAGATACTCAGCTGGATATTGTAGCTTAACATTCACTTGATGGTCGCCGCCAAGAGAGCAGTCAAATAAATTTATTACAGCACCACGAAAACCTTTTTATACATAGAGAAAGACAATAATGTATTTTAAGAGGTTTCCATTTACCAGTTATTTTAAATTCGAAGGTAATGCTATAACACACTGGGATGTCCAATACGCGGGCCACATGTGGCCCGTCAGTACGTAAGTTGCGACCCGCCGACTCTTTTTTAAAAAAATTTTAAATATCAGTTTTTTAAAGTTTTTTTATTCTGAAATTTATTTGAGGGGAAATTTATAATATGTTTGCTTATATATAAATCTACAATGTATTTGCCTGTTACCTGTGTTCTTAATTTAAAATAAATCCTCCTTTTTTATAATAGAAATGTCCTTTAGTTTAAAATAGATTTGTATTTTATCAAGCAGTTACATTTGATTTTTCTATAGTAAATTACTTTCTTAATAAATTCCGAATTGCATTATGCATATCCTTTATTATGGAAGGTACATGATTCTCTGTGTGTTCGACTTTCCTTTCTCCCCCTTCTTTTCTGTTTGGAGTGCCCAAAAAGCAAGAGGCAGTCAGAGATGTTTTTTAAAGTTTAAAAAAAAATATTCAGGACGGTGTTAAGATAAAGGGCAACGTATACTTAATCTTTATCGAATGACAGCACTATCAAATTTCAACAACGAGTAACGAAAGATCAATTCAAAAGGAACACCGTAATTTTCAAGAAAATGGCAACTGTAATATTTTAAAAATTATTTGATCACAGCATTATTATGTTATATAAACATTATTATATTATCTATGTCTGTATACATGAAAAATAATGAAAACAATAATAATAATTCATTCTGTTTTAAATTTTCACTCAATAAATGTTTTTTTGTTTCAAAATTTGATATAACGGTACATATTTTTATGTGCGCCCACGAGATAATAATTTTTTTCCCGAATAGGCCCGCAAAGTGATTTGGGTTGGATACCCCTGCTATAACATATGCAATATTTTTTCCTATTTTTTTAAAATCTAATCTTGGTTATTGTATGTATAAGAATGCAATAAAATGCATGCTCCTATAAGTGAGAAGGATACTGAAAATTTTTGTAAGATTTAGTTTTCCTTTGATTTTTAAAATATTTTTCAAAAATCTGAAAAATCTTCAAATTAGTAAAAGATTTGCAAAAAAATATTTTCAAAAATCGAATGAAAAATGTGATTTTACAGAAACATTTGTTTTTATTTGCTTTTTTGGATATTTTCTATTTATTGCATTTGTATATATACGATACAATAGATTTGAGATAAAAATTTCATAGAATTTAACGATTTATTAAGGGAATCTGACACGTCCTTAGATGCCCATGTTAAATTACGTAAGTTTATGTACCTTTTTCTCAGAAACTACTTACGATAAATTTTTTACAGCAGGTTATGTGTACTATCAATAAAACGTTAACGAAGGGTTTTGGTTTTTTGTTTAAAATTAAAATAATGATGAATTTTTCAAAACATTTCCAATTTTTTCCCTAAAATTTTAATTTAAAAAAGCCTTATCAAAAAAATTTTTTCTAGATATGTCTAATTCCATCCGTTAAAATGTGTAAACATGTTAAAAGTTTCACTCACTGAAAGTTTGAGAATTGTATAATAAGCAGTTTTTGAGAAAAAGGTACATAAAGTGAAAAATATTCAATTTTAAGAAAATCGTCTTTAAAGTAAAATTTGTATTTTTTGAGCATTTACTTTTTTTTAGTACTTTCCAGAAGCATATGAAGCATTTTCTTTACCCTCTGCTTCTACAAAAGGCTTTTCTAATTTTCTTTTTTTCATTATTTCTTACAATTTAGCCTTTTTGGGATCTCAATATGCTTTCATTTCGCTACACGAATCCTACGAGCATCTAATTTTTTGAAGCATGGCACACAGTTATAACTTGGTTCAATATCACAATGTTTTAAGATCATTAATTTTGCTACATGACTCATATTGAACTGCACAATAGCCATATTTACCCAATTTTAGCATTTTTAATTCCACAAATGTAGATTTTGGAATCACTGACCATATGGTGTTATTAAATGACTCATTTGAACAAAAAGATGTGTACCCATACACTTTTGGATATTCCCAATACACTCTAATTTTTCCACTTGAACATCATATGGATTTGCGTTCATCATAAACTTATGCAGGGGAAAACACAGATGCTCTTTGCAGAGCTCATTTGATGCGCTTCAAGGAGTAACTTCATTAAAAAATAAATAGAAATACTTCTAATTATCGTATTTTCTCATATCATATATCATTTTAAACAGTTATATTTAAACTCTTAGAAATATAAAAAAAAGTGAAAATCGATAATTTTAAGAAAATTCATGTCGGACCTTCTTAACCATTCCAAAATGGCTGCTAGATGAGAACTTTTATGACACTTTTAAGAGATAATTATATACTGATAGAAACAAATATTTTATATATACATATGAACTAAATTTAATACTGAATGATAGTAATTAAAATAGATTATGTAAACTAGTCAATTCATTTGTTGAACGTTCCGAGAAAACAAATTATCTGTGAACGAATTTTCGCAACCAATATATGCAATATTTTATAATTTATCTAATAACCCCAAAATAAATTTTTTCATATCAGTCTTATTTCTTAAAAAAATATTTAAATAAAATTTAAAAACAACACCAATTTAGTAGCGTTTAACTCTACATTTGGTATTATTATGTATGCTTTGAATGGAGAAGTACATAAACAGTTGAAAGAATTATTCAATTAAAATGACCCTTCAGTAAAAGAACAATTTTTATTAAAAATGCATACAATCATTTTAAATATTAAAATATTTTTTAAAAAGAGTTACTACTAAAACAATAAAAAAAGAATGAAATTGAATAATGTGGAACATTCTAAACATTAGGTTAACCTCGAGTAAATATTTTGGTAATCGAATCTAAAAATAATGCTAACTGTCTCGCTGAAAAAGCAAAAATTGCAAACTGCATCTATGTACAGACATAGCATCGATCCAGAGATTTCTAAAATCTAATGCAATCTTTTCGAAAATGAGAAAATGTTGCCTTTCCTCCTGATTAAACTAGAATTGCTTCATTTCTCTGCGAAAAAAAAAAATGTTTTCGATGCAGGATTTAGAATTCCTAAAAATTTGAAAAATAGATAAAGTATCATAAATTAAGCTCAAGCTTCAAATAGTAAAAGTACTGTTTTAATATCTTAAATACTTGATTTAAAATATTATAAAAATCGCACAATGCTTCAAAAAAGAGACAAAAAAAAAAGAATTATGAAAGTTTGCATTATGCATACATACAAAACAGTTGCAAGCAATGTCCCTACACAATAGGTTCAATTCATGTGACGTCATAGTCCCGTGATAACTACAAACACTTGTTTCCAGCCTATAAGTTCACAATTTTATGTGACGTCATAGTTACATAATAACTGCAAACTCGAATTTCCAGCCAATCAGCTCACAATTTTATGTTATGTCATAGTCACGTGATAAATGCAATCACATGTCTCCAGCCAATCAGTTCATGCGCTTCACTGTTGCCAACTTTTGCTTTTGGCAAATTCTTTTAAAAAATATATATATTTGTAAATAATAATAGCTTATATAAGTAAATATAATGCAATTGATTTAAAAGTACACAAAAAATAAAAGTTTTTGTTTTTTTTTAAATTTTGAAAATCTTTTTGAAGAATCTTAGTATTTGTCTATTCATTAAAACAGAAATTTTATTTAACTATTACAAAGAGAACAACAAATACAAGTCTAATTGTAGTTTTAAATTCAAGGCAGAACACGCGATTGCATTTTTCATCTGACACCTTTATGAATTTCATCCATTATATTTTATGTTTATTACACAATTTTACGAATTGGATTTATTCGTCCATAACTGACGATTTCCCAAATGATTTTCCATTGTGAAAATTAAGTTGAATCACTTTGAATAGATTTTTTTTTTGTTTCTTATAATTACTACTAAAATTTGAAGGACATGAAAAATTTTGTCATTAGTTTCATAGTTGATTAGTGTTTTATCAACTCAATGCCATTAATATCTGTATTCCTATCAACACAATATTTTTTAATTAAGCAGCAAAGGGCTAAGTGAAAGCTGAACTCATGTAACTCATTCATTCATCATGATTGGAGATTGAGCTTCCCTGCGGGAAGCAGGTTCTCCTTTAATCCATCAACCTATATATATCTGTATTCCTTGAATAGTTTATAATAAAAATCATTAAACAAAAAGTGATTTAACAAAAATTATTTTACTTATCGGTTCGCCGAACCGGAAAATTTTCAGGGAAAGAATCCACAAAACTGGTTAGAACCAGTTGATATTCCTTGTAATGCATATAAGAATCAGAATTTCAAAACGATTTCAAATATCATTAAACCATCGGTCTGCAACAATTCACTCTGCCATATTAACTATGTTTGTATAACATTCCAATAAGAAAAAAATTTGACCTTACTCAAAAAATATTATTTCAAACTTATAAATTAAGATTAAAACAATATCCAACAACTACTGTGGTATTTAAAATTAAGAGAATCTGCATATATGTAGTCGAATTTCTGGGGAAAAATGCTAAACGAAAAGGAAAACTAACACTTCCAAACAAAGGCGTTGATTTATAGTTTCGATTATGTAAGCATACACGCGTCACTGGCGCACACAAGGGGGGGAGTGGCGCAACGTACCCCAACGCATTGCAGGGAGGGGCGCATGGATTTTAGGGAGCCCAAATCCTGACTGACGCCAAATACGTATTTTGGCTTAGGGCCACTAATCTGACTTTGCAGGGAGGCCCTAATATTCTTCGTTACGCCACTGAGGGGATCCTTGGGTCTACACCCACATCATCCTTGATTTTTTCCAATTGATTATAATCCTATGTATATAGTATGTAAATTTCAATATATTTGTTATTAATAATTAATTTTTTAAACTAATGTTAATTATTTATTCCATAATTTATTTTTTACAGTTTTTCGTTCACGCCAATTGACAAAATCATAAGAATATGTTTGGCGGTGAATTGAGGTGTGATACGAAAAGGGAGGATTGAGACTTAACATTAAAGCCACACTATACAGCAACACGAAGGCTATTGGTGACAGATTTAGTAATTTTGAACCTCGGTCAAATGACGAGAGTGACACCTGAACTGGAACCTCCTTCGACAGACTTAGCATGCATCAGTCCCCTCTACTCGACAGGTTTTTAGTGGCACCAGGACTCGAACCTTCGACCTCCGTCCACGAGCTCATGACCAAAATCACTAGACTATCGCGGCCGCAATGACGTTTTAAGAGTTCTTGAGGGTCTTTGGATCCGTATAATAAAGTAGTCCCACCCTGCGACTCTATCAAATACTCGTACAAACGGTAATCCGACTCTCAACCTAAACACAAACCGATTCAGCCAGCCGTCGCATTTGGACTAAATGAGTAATGATCGTGTATGGTGATAGAACTAGGTATAGATACAGGTGATGGACATAACATGATAATTCAGTCTTGCTACTGTTGCCAGTTGGCATGTAGTTCGAAGTTCCTAGTATTTTGGAGAATATGTTCGAGAATTGCATTACAACTGGTCAAGAACGATACGTGCCCCTCCTCCTCTTTGAACACGAGGTCTTGGGCGCATGCCTTTAAAATGTCCCTGTGCGTGTGGGTTGTGTATTAAGAAAAAAATCTTTTGCAAAAGCCCGTAGCAATTTCCATACTTCTTTCTTTCAGTTACTTTTGAGATGTTTCTTACAACACGAAATTCAAAAGAAAACAGCAAAATTTAATAACCACGAACGTTAGGACATTCGCATGTGGTGGAGAGTAGTCAGAAGACTTGAGGAAAGGTAGTCGGCTAGAAACTTAACTGCAACAGCCAACATTACGTGTAACTATTTAAAACTAATGAGATAGGTTCTATAGACAGAAGGCTTGAGCACAGTCATCCAAGAGCCAAGAGAATAATAAAAATCGACATTTTTCCATTACAACGTGTGTAACAAAAGTACAGCAGCTTTGTAAACTTCATGTAGCCACATGAAACAAAATTTTAAGGGTTGCTATTTCCAGAAGGCTGCGTGAGAGAGATCTGTTTTCATGAACATGCTGTTAACGTCTCGCTCACTTATACGTTTGAAAGAGCTCATTAAATGTAATGAGAAAACATCGACATAGAAGTAGAGATAAGACGGGGTACAGTTCCACTCCTCCACTCTAGATTCAATTTAACTAACGATTTTGCACATATCTTCAACAAGAGGGAACCAGAGACCTGCTATTCCTCCAATATCCGAGAATAAAACTAGTATAGAAGCGGAGATTTGATGGTGTGGTCAAAAATCATGCTGGACGAACGTACAAACTTCCTTGCTTTTGATGGGAGTTTTAGTTTGAGGCTTTCTGGTACAAGGGCCAAATGACCAACTTGGCCATGCTGCACTGAACAAATGTTAAAAGCTCAAAAATGTTAAAACTTAAGGAGACATGGTACGATTTCGCAAAAATTTTTAATTTAAGGATTTTCAAAAAAATTTTTTGCCTCCTAAGTGTGTATACTATGTAAAACGGATTTTGCGCCCAAAATTTCATAAAAAGCTAGCCATTTAATTTTTTAAGGAAAAACTTAAAATTTGTGAAGTTATTTTAAAATGCTACTCCTCCTACAAAAGTTGACTTACATTTATGAAATTTGATTTACATGTACGTCAAAGTATGTATAACAAAAGATAGTATGGGTTTTGCGATAATATGATTGGTATTCGTACAATACTTCTTTTTATGAATGCTTATTGAAAATTCCTTAAAAAATGTATAAATTCTGAATTCAAATATTTAAAAAAAAAAGTATTGCTTTGATTCAAAAATGCATACCAACTTTTGTTACATGTAATATTAGCAATAGGTAAAAAAATTTTTAAAACATTAGGCACAATAGAAAAAAAAGCCTTAGCATTTTAAATGAAGACAAACTAGTTATTTTATCTTTCTGAGGTAAGTAAGTTTAAAAATTTTGATTTGCCATAGAGATGTGAATAAAAACGAACATAAAAGCTATCATAATTCTGCGTTTTTTATGTGTACAGATTTAAAATTTTGTGAGGTTATAGAAAAGTATATAAAGAATAATTTAGGCTATAAAAATTACATTTGATTTTTTGACCGATTTTTATCATTTGAATCGTACTGTGTCCTCTTAAACAAAATAAAAACTACATAAAAAGTTCTAAAATCATTTATAAAAAAATCAGATGGTACTTAATAAAATTTATAAAAAATTGCACTTGCAAATGGAACAAAAGAATGCAAATAGAATTAATTGGATGGGAATTTTCTCCAAAACAATCAGTCAATGTTAAAAAGGTGTTTCTTTCGGCTGAGTAATGAGGACATTCTATTAAAATATGTAAAACGGAGAGATCACATTAGCAAAAGTCTTCTAGCAACAAATGTGTATGTTAAAAGCGTGTATCCCATACGAAGTCGAGTCAAGCGGACATCGATCTTTGCACTGGAGCAGGCCCAATGAGTAATGAACAGTAGCGCACACAGGAATTTTTCAAGGATGGGGTCCGGGGTCGAAAGTTCACCATTCTTGTATCATGCTCTTTTTGATTTTGTCGATTTTAGGGAACAATATATAGTAAAAAACTAATTATTGAATAAATAATTAGCATTAATTAATAAAATTAATCATTAATAACAAATACTCAATTAAATTTTTCGTACTATATACTTAGAATTATAATCAATCGGGAAAAATCAAGGGCTTTGGGGGGAGGGGTCCGGACCCCCAGGACCCCCACCTTGTGTGCGCTACTGGTAATGGATATAATGTAGCTTGTTAATGACTTGCTGATCCTAAGTCTCTTGCCATATCTGGAGAGTATATCCCAGTACAGAAGCTTTCAAACCCTATAAACAGATAGGCTGCTGCAATTGACCAGACATGGGTCTTACAGCATTATCAGCCAGTTTACTTACCAGGTATACCCACGAATCCAGGTATCCAACAAAAAACGATATCCAAACTCTTTCTTTCCAACTTGCTTAGAAGAAGAAATATTTCCATCACTGTGAAGTGGCTACTGTCAGTCAAAAAGTGCAGGGATTCTAAGGCACTCACGCTGTCGGTGTACACTCAAAAATGATGGTAGTCCAGTGCTTCGCAAACTTTCAATATTTGCGACCCAATATTCAATCATAATTTTCATCGCCCCCCCCCCTACATACAAATAACAATATATTGAATTCAATAATACTATACTTCGATGCTAAAGCTACAATACAACTTTATCCTCTTAAATACCACTGGCGGATACATACGTCTCACTCAACCAGTGCTTTAAATGCCCTGGACGTATATATACGACTTTCCGAAATACGATTTTTTTTTCTGTGCACTGACATTCACAAAATTATTCCGAAGGCTTTGGAATGCAATAAAAGTACGTAAATAGTGTTTGTGAAGGATTTACTTTATCAAAGGATTTCCTTATTTTTTTATTCCTTTTCTTCCTCCTCCCCCTAATACATCACATACGCTCGCCTACGTGGAAAACGGAGGCATTGTGGAGAGAATCGCATGACTTTTAATTTTAATCGGCAGTGAAGGGATGATTATTTATAAACAGTGCAAATTATCAAGATAAGTTTTAATTTTTGTATATAATTAAATGTGAAAAACCCATGGGGTCTCTGATAATTATTAAATTTTTTCTCAACTTAGTATTGTTAAATTAATTATAAAGTACATTATGCAGTACTGATACATTTATAAGTGTAATATCAGTGTAAATATTAATTTTATTTTTTAGTATGACAGAAAGTATTTTGTTTACTTTTAGTCAATAAATATATATATATTTTTAAATAATTTTTTGTTTTCGATTTTTCAATACACTCGCGCCCCCCTCGCAGAGTTATCACGCCCCCTCCTAGGGGGCGCGCCCCACAGTTTGAGAAACACTGCGGTAGTCAGAAACAAAGGTGTGCTGACATGCCACGAAAGTGGCAACTATTTCAGCCCTGAAGATGGAGATGTGGAATTATGTAGGGGGAACTGAGAGTGGCACCATTAATAACAACGCCACAACCTACATGACCTTCTGCCTTAAGTTTTTGAAGGAAGCTAAATGAGAGACTACTCTTAGGAAAAGCAATGAAATCATATTAATTTTTTCAGGGGTGCAATTGCTTTCAGTTTCATTTGGGGGGGATGACAGCGTCCTCCTCACAGGACTTATTATTTATTAATATATAGCTGTAATTTCTGTTGCCCTTTTTAAAAAATGAAATTAGTAAGCAGTGGTGTAATAGAGAATATTAGGGCCCCCGCAAAATCAAATTTGGGTTCCAAGCCGCATCTTACGGCGTCAGTGAAACTTTGCTCCCCCCCCCGAGATGCGGGGGTGTACGTTGCGCCACTGTTAGTATGTATAGATAAGTTAAAAACTAATAAAATATTAAATATACGATCCTCTTTATACAATGCTACACAAGCGGTTTTATTCGCGTTAAAAAGTCCTCCAATCCTGTATCAAAAATTAAATATGGAAAGCTTTATTTAAAACAAAATATCTACATTCCAACTTCTTTTCTAAAGAGAGCAAGAAATTTTTTTTTTTTTAAAAATAAAACCTTTATGAATTCCCTTATGGTATTGAAACAGTATAATTTTTTGTACCCTATACACTATGTAGGAAGATTAACATACAAATCAATAAAATATATAATATTTAATAATATTATTACATTAGAACTCTGTTATTATTAATCATTTTTTAACAATTCCTTATATAGTGATTAAAAAAAGCCGTTATTACGTAATGTTTGTCGTTTAACGTATCTATTATGTGATGCCTCACTGATGATACAAGACATGGGTGTAATCCAAAGAACATCTGTTTTTAAACATGAAATTCTTTTCCATAAATATCGAGGCAGGATGTCTAATGACGTCACTTCCGTTTCTTTGCCTTCGACTTCAAAGCACAAAGCGTTCACGTGCTAAAAAAACGTGATGACTCTTCATCGTTGCTCAATTTATTAGCACTTATTTTTAATGATATAACATTTGTTATAATATTTGATATATTTGTTTCGTAATGGCGATTAATGAGACCGAAATTCAAAGTCAATTGTTAGCGTCCAAGGCGCTATATAAATAGATTCTTCTGTAATTTGTAGATAATTTAAATTTGAAAAGTTTTAAGATATATTCTCTACCTTTAGATAATCAAATATTCTGATTAAAATGTCGCCTTTTAATAACAGATCTTTCATTTCAATTTTTGATGTTTTAAGTTTTATAGAAAATGGTTGTTGTTTCAAATCCCCTTGAAGCAGGAAAGCCTACACAAAGTCCATTTGACCTTTCCGATTAAGAATGTCACAAACCAGGTCTTGATCACCAAACAACTGTCCCAGGGAAATGCCACAGCAGTCCAGAAGATAAGCAGGAGAAGCAGGGATAGAGCACTATCCCCTAGGGAGAGAAAGACTTTAACCCCTGCACAAAGGTCATACCCCGCAGGTGACCACTTCTAAAGCGCGTCAAGGTCGTCTAAAGAGCTCTGGATCTCCTGCACTGTAGATAGAAAATGTGTGTGGTTGATTTTTTTAATGCAAACAAAAACCTGGACATCTCAGGATTTAAAGAAATAAGTTCTAGTTAAAATTTACTTTTACTTTTATTATTTTAATTTATTTTTTATTGCTAAATTTTTATACTAAATGAGAGTCGGGTAATATGGAATGCCGAGGTTTTGGCTCTGTTTGTAGTTACTAATGCGTGGGATCAGTCAGTTGGATATCTCTCTCCATGGCCAGCGGACTGCGTCCGTTCACTGTTTGTCTAACAGGCTTTTATGCCATTACCAATTAGCTAATTTCTATACACATTTCTTTTTCTTTTTATTCATTTTACTTCACCATATTTTAAGTACCTGAAATTTTAATAATTCTGTTGAGAAGGTACATCCCTTTTTGGGGATAGATACTCCGTAACTTATACGCCACTTGCTAATGTGTGGGAAAACCTTAATATACTGAAGAAAGACTCATGATGCATTGCAGTGAGTATTGACCACTTGCTCTGTTGCCATTCCACTCACTACCAAGCAAAGCGTTTTTGCGATCTTCAAAAAATTGTGCAGGTAAGTTTTCAAACATTTTAACCAACTAGGACACATGTGACTTGAACATTAAAGCTAAGCATAACGTACATTAAAAGAATTGTAGCTTGTTATTCCGTGGTCGTTTTTAGCTGGCAGTATTTTGTCCTTCCTTTTAAAGGTTCATTTTCCAAAGATGGCATGTGTCGGGCATTATGGAATACCTAGTATTCCATAACACCCGAAGCAAAATTATTATATTCAACATGACCCGACAAAAAATACTCTGAATAGAAATAAAGTTAAAAAATGAGTTTGGAGTAAAATATTGACATCTAAACAATAGTTAATAGTTGTATAAATAGTAATGAAGCCTCATTTATAAAACTAAAGTACATTTTTTAAAGTTGAATCCATTGGAATTGAAACAAAACATGAACAACAGGCAGGAAAGCTGGATCCTTTCTATAATAGCGTACTCCCCATAAAAAAGTGTTAAAGGATAAACTAAAAGAAAAGAACACAAAAGATAGGAACTAGGAGCTTCAGAACAAAAGAACATTCAAAGATATTCTGTTAAGAATTCAGACCGAACTTCTAGACTTAAAGGTGACTCCAGTATTAACAGCAATGAATCGTTTCATTCTGATGAATCATCTGTAATGGACCATGCCATCAATTAAAGAACCGGAAAAGAAAACTCTGTACGTACCTTCTGTAACGGAAAATTCTCCAAAGATGAACGAGGACTCATCTTGAATATACTGGAGCAGAGAAAGAGAATATTATATTTGTGATATTTGTAAAATTAATTTCAAAACAGAAATGATTTTCACGTATTCTTCACACTATACCTTTTATAGTTAAAAATAGCTATGCTTAACAAAGTCTTAGTTAGTTTTCCACAGGTTTAAACCACCTATTTTATATTATCTGACTACTCCTATAATCCTCCATTTAACGCATTTTTTAAAAAATTTTTTTATTATAACTAAATAAATATTATTATTTTTGACAAGTGATAATTCCTTACAATCGTTTATGTATCCAAGATGATTTTGGAGACTTTTATAAAATACAGTAAAGTTATTTTTAGAAATGTATATATATATATATATATATATATATATATGTATTGTAACGTCGTCAGAAGGTAGCGTGGAAATAATACATCACAGCAAGGTTGTGGGAGTAAAAAAATACTTTTAATTTTTTTTCTCCAATAGAATAATCGATTTAAGTTAGATTGTGAAGTTAATAGTTTCCGTGCCTAGCCAGTATGGTAGCCCCGTTTTGAAGTCGCTCACTCCACAGCTTGTCTCGGTCCAATCCGCAAGGCGTTGTTTCTCATTCGCGTTTTGGATTCCTGGTTAGCATCATGGAACAAAACTCTGGGATTCTCCTCTCCGCTTCCTAAAACGACCAGCCCTCGTCTTTTTTCGAGCTCTTTTCTTTCTTTTTCTCGTTATCCTTCCTTTTTTTTCTTCTGGTTTTTCCAACCTTTTAAAACATCAGGGGTAGTCCATTTCTCCCCCCTCACGTCTTCTCATTGGTGGGCCAATATGAGTCGATCCTTTAACCTCAACTCATTAGAGCCCATTGGTCCATAATCCGCCAATCGTCCACTCACCCGGTTTCTTCACAAACCAGCAGGTGTCCGACACATGCTCCGACGGCCGAGCCCCTTCGGCTCACTGTCGTCGTTTTACCGCCTTTGAGGACAATTCGCCATTGTGTATGTATGGCGACAGTCCGCTGCCTCGGAAGCGATCTCGTCCACAGTAGAATGGTCAAACAATTGTTTGCCTAGTCTAACTGGCACCAAAGTCCAGACGCTAAATAAGCGATAATGAACCCCAGCTGCACGTGCACCTAAAACTCTGTCTAGTATTTTCCTGAAATAGTATTGTCCTGAAATAGTATTGTCCTGAAAGAGTGAAACTCGTTTCGAAAGGAGAACGTCACAATATATATATATATATAAATGGTATTCCGTAATACCTGATTCTCATATACATATTAATTTGTTAGTACATCAAAGTAGATCGTTCTAGAAAATTTTCAAACGGTGTAAATTCATGACAGTCACATGATAAATGTAATCATGTGCTCTCCATTGAATTCAAAACTGACTTCAGACTTGTATTTGTTGTTCTACTAATAAAATTTAGATGCAGTTTCTCAAATTTGGTAAATGGACAAAGATGTTCGACTATTAAAATTCTCCAAAACGTTTTTTTAAAACTAAAAAAGAAAATCTTATATTACATGCGTAATTTGAATCAAGTGCATTTTGCTTACTCATGCGCCTAATTATTTTTGACAACAATGTATTTTTTAAACGAAAGTTTCTGTAAAAATAAAATGTTGGCAACAGCGTAGTGCGTGAACTGATTGGTTGGGAACAACCTTTATTAAATAATGACGTCACATATTTTACGAACTCATTGACTGAAAACACGTGATCGAAGTTATCCTGTTACTGCGATGCCATGTGGATTATGAACGCATTGGCTAGAAACACGTGATTCAAGTTAACATGTGACTATGACGTAACACGAATAAACCCCATTAAGAAAATTTTTCTTGCATTTCATGGTTTCTAGTAACATAATAAATTATAAAAATAGCTCAGTACAATGCCAAATGCTGAATAGACGGGAGTAATACTACGTCATTATTCATATTTCTATGAGGTTGATTCACAGACATTGAGACGCCTAGTCGAAATCACGTGACGAGGATAGCAACATTTCCTCACGTTTTGAATCAATGTGTAAATTTCGTATGCTTGATATGTTTACTTCTTGTGTGTGAAGCTTATTTCTGAAATTTTATTTATTTTATTATATTTTTGCATTATCCTTGTTTAATAATTAGGTTTGAAGTATTTTTCGTAATTTTTTAGCATAATTTTTGTTTTAGTTTAGTATATTTGTCATTAGGTGTTAGTATGCGAAGCCGGTAGCTTCTTGCAGTGTTTGTTTACATATTTATTAATAGTTCTAGATTATTTTTTAGCATCCTAATAATCAGTCCTTTGTTTTCATGTAGTTTATTATGTTTATTTACGAACGATAATGATTTACAGTATAGAATTGAGACCATTGAATTTGGAAAAACTTCTCATATGTGTACAATTACTTATTGGTACATATAGTGTATCACTCCTCATAAATTCATAAAATAGTGTAATTTATTAGAAACATGCAGATATGAAATGGTCCCATTTTGAAATGTTAATGTTTATACCTTTCATTCTCTGATTCACTTAGTAAATACCAGCTACAAATATTTAATGTTTTTAGAAATACTATCTATAATTTCTCATAGAAAAGTATGGAACATTCAGAAACAGGAAATGCAAGTAAATATAATTTTGGAAATGAATTTATAATAAAATTTCTCAATGACATGGATATATTTTTGTTTATTTAAAAATTTTCATACCTATTTCTAATGTTTAACAAGAGATTTATACTTTTTGAGAGCAGAGTGTATAAAATAATAGTTGGTTAATAATGAAAGTTTTTGATTAATAATTAGGAATTCTTCTGTGATGGAAATGAAATTGTTTTTAACATCATTTAAAGGTTTGGGATATCTGAAATAATCTCATTATAAGCAAACATTTGATATGTTTTATAGTTTGACTTCCTTTGTAATTATTACCCTTCAAAAAGTTTGAATTTTTTTAGAAATGTCTGTCTCCAACATTCAGAAAGAAATGAACTTGACTTTTTAAAAATAAATTAAGAAACATGCTTAAAGAAATAGGCTTTTTAATAAAATTATTTTAAAGTAGAACAAATTAAATTGTTTTCATGAAAATTTCTCATATAATGAAGCAGAAAATTCTTATCGGACAGTTTTATTCAATAATCAAACTCATTTTAATAGACATTATTTATTGACACTTAATTTTAACATTACATGAATACACTATAAGTACATAAAGCAGACTCTATGAATGTAACACTATACTCTAAGGACAAATAGAGGATTTAACTGACTAAAACTAACCAGATTAAATGAAATATCCTAAGAATTTTAAAATTTCATATCTTAAATCTATACAATCAACTTTCTGAATTTACATAAAACAAATTAGAATACTTAAATCATGCAACTTATAGAAAGAAGTTTCGAATAAAAAAACAAGTACACATATAAAATGGCAATGTAACTATTTTTTGTAAAATATCTCGATACAATTTTTTTCGTGTCCAATACAATTTCAAGTACAATAAACCTTTGTATAACATTTGTTTATCATACGTGTAAAATCACATATTAAATACTAAAGCTTATTATATTTATTTTTAAACCACCCTAATTTTCCTTACATTAATTTTTAATTTTATTAATAAATCTTTACATTGCATATACTACATCAAAACAAAATCGACAAAGGATTTTCTTTTCTTTTTTTTTTTTTTTTTTGAATTTCACACTAAGTACAAAATTTCTACAATCTGTTCCTTTAAAATATACGAAGCATTATCTTCTGTTTTAATGGGAATATTTGATTTTTTCACACTGAACATACCAACACTTAATGTATACCTATTTCTACCAGATATTGTATGTATAGTGTTAAATGTATATTTAACACTATACATACAATACACTATACATTTCAGTTCATCCAAACTTAAACTTATTTGGATTAATGTATTGATCTTGATCAATATTTTATCATCACTGATTATGCATCTAAAGTATCCTTTTATACATAATTATATTTATACTAAAAAAAATTGAAAATGAAACAACATTAAGAAAATAGATTCAGAATTCTTGCTCTAAAGTTTCATGTTTGAAAATATATTAACTTCAAATATAAAATTAATTACTTCAAAGTTTATATAAGAAATGCTAAATCAGTACTCATACCATTCCAAAATTTGGAACATACATTTTAAACTGCCAACTAATTTCGCCAATCAAAAAGACATCCGAATTTTAACAAAAATTATATCACTATAATTACTGTGTTCAAACATGATCATGAACAGTTTCCACTATTGGTTGTATATCGTAGCATTTGGCGTTTTTTTTTTTTTTAAGAAATTAGGGAGTCTATATTATAATATACAAATTCTCCAAATTTGCCCTCTCAATACACGTCACACAAAAATATAAGTGATTTTGAACAATTAACCAATTAAAAATAATTTTGAAATTTTTCTGAAATTACCTTTTTTTTTTTTGCTGAATTTTGCATTAATGTAGATTATTGCGAACAGCAATTTGTCAAGTTATTCCTTTAAGGGTAAATATAGAATTGAAAAAGGTTATATTAAAATTTCGAATATTTCTATTGCTTTTAGAAAGTACGAGTAAATATCCTACAGAATCAAATATGTAAAATCATTTTTGGTTTCATGATCTTAATTACTGATAAATATCATAGAGAACTGATCTAAGAACACTTCTTGGGTCAATATTTGTAAATAACTCAATACAACAAACTTATTCAGGACTTTTATAAGCAGGATAGTATCAATACAGATGAACCTTTTAGACATTAATACTTATGTAAAAATTAAAATCCAGAGTATTCTTATGCTTAATACATTTCAGCTGGGGTTGCATAGATTTCTTCAATAAACTCTGTGTTATAGTTCAATAAACTGTGTTATAGTTCAATAATATGTGTATAGTCTATACGTGAAACTTATCATCAAAATTAATGAATTTTACATTTTGTTAACCCTTGTGCAAATACCAATAAATGTTATCCATAGTAAAAAAAATTGTACATCTGTGTGACAAATTTATACCAGTCAAGTTCTGAAAAACAGATGTTGTGTTAAGAAATCCCTATACTACATAATAAATAGATACACCACACAAATAATTTATAATTTTTATTTTTTTGTGTAAAAGAATTATGAATTCAAAAATGACATTATTTTGATCATGCAGGAGAGAACAGGACTTTATATAATATTCAATATATATACACACAAATTTATCTTCCATAATATACACAATTTAATTAAAATATTTTAATGTCTTAATTTTTTACCACATTCAGAATGAAATTCTCGATAAATAATATCTTTTTACTGAAACGGTGCTGCGAATAAAGGCATTAAAAATGTTGCATAGTTTTTTTTACTTATAACTTTACAAAATGTAAATGGTAATTTTCAATTCTAATGTTTGAAAATGGTTTTTAATTTATCTTCAAGTATAAACAATAATGAACCTGTAGTAAATTAAGATATTTTTTCATTTCTGTAGTGAATGCTTTTCGAAATTTATTTCTCAAAAGAATAAAATTGTTTAGTAATACATATTTGCCTATATATATAATATTGCCACACGCATAATTTGCTACAAGTCCCGATAGCCGAGTTGGCAGAGCGTTGGACTGAACTTCCTCAGGTCTCGGGTTCGAATCCCGGCCCCGGCAGATTTATCCAAAGACTGGAATTTTGTTTCCGTTTTTAATGTATTGTTTCTCTAGGTTCTAGATGAATCCAGATCATTCTTTAGAGTGCATACTGGTTATTTCTCGAATATTCCGAAGTGTATAAAAGCAGAGTTCATCGCCAGTTGGGCATGTTCTCAGTCCAGTGTTGTATCGAGCTCCAAGCGTTAGAATAAATCTAATTGTTTGTTTAATTGAACTGTGTACTTCTTTCGAACTCCGTGACAAGTTTGGTGGAAGCGCGGGGTACAATTACGTCAAACGTGGATAATAGTGACAACCTTCGCAGGAGCCTCCGGTTAAGAGGATTATCCCCCGAATTCGGACTGTTAAAAAATAGTAGGAAGAGGACAAAAATGCCGACCGAGCAAGAAGCCAAGCCCGCTGTAGTAACACCTTCGTTACAGCAATGGAGGAGCCCATCGACCTTCCGAGGAGCGCCTGGGGAAGACCCTCTCAAATGGCTTAAAGAGTACGATCGAGTAGCCAACTTTAACAAGTGGGATGGCATGATGTGCCTGGCTAACGTTTATTTCTTTCTTGACGGAACTGCGAGACAGTGGTATGTCAACAACGAAGACGCCTTAGATTCCTGGGAAGCGTTTAAAAATGGACTAAGTGGACTTTTCGGTGACCGTCAAAAATATACCAGAAGGGCAGAAGAACAACTAAAATGCCGAGCCCAGCGTTCAGGCGAGAGTACACAGTCCTACATACAAAGTGTATTAGGACTTTGCCAAGAGGTAAATCCTCTGATGAAAGAAGACGAAAAAAGTGTCACACCTAATGAAAGGTGTTGCAGAGGATATTTATCAGGCCCTGTTGACGAGAGAAATCAACGACACAGCAAGTTTTATCAAATGGTGCAACTATATCGAAGATATGAAGCAGAAGAGAGTTGGTCGACCGAGATTTGAAAGGCTTCCAAACGTCGTACCGGTTGCATCCCTGACGGATGAGACTGATTTGGTCTCTCTTATTCGCACAATCGTACGAGAAGAAGTCCATCGACTAGTTAACCAGACGCAAGAATCTTTGGACACCGATCCCCAATCCTTAGAAGAGATCGTTCAAGACGAAGTTGAAAGGGTTTTGGCCCCAGTGTCAACAAAACCTACAGAAACTAGACTACGACCAACATACGCCGCTGTAACCAGGAAATACAGAGCTCCTGTTCAGAAATTCCCACCTGAACCAAGAAAAACAGATGTGTGGAGAACGGCTGACAACAGACCTGTTTGTTTCCACTGCGGACGTCCTGGACATGTAATGCGCTACTGCCGAGAGAGAAAGGCTGTCTTTGACAACTCTCGAAACCGCCGACGGAACTTCGACGACGTTGGCACTGAAGAAGAAATACGCCGACCAAACTCTTCTCGCCGTTTTACGCCAAGTCCCACGAGAGGCCGATCCCCAATACGTCGTTACAGGTCCCCGTCGCCATATCGCCGATCCAGTCAGTCGCCAGGCCGTAGGAGCGAGGAAAACTAAGGAGAGCGACCTTCCAAGGAGGTGAGGCCGCGTGTACTGGAAATCCTCCGTCGACCGCCAAGATGACTGGTAACCAACTAGACGTAATAATAGATAAGAAGCCGATACGTGCTCTAGTAGATTCTGGGGCATCGTTTTCTGTCATATCCGATAAGTATCGCCGATTTTTAAAGAAAGTTCTGTTTGCTGATGCCAAGAGCGTTATGCTGAAAGTTGCGGATGGAAATTTTGTTCGGCCGATAGGGAAATGTGTTTTACGTGTCCGTATAAACAATCGAGAACTGCCTTTTGAATTTATTGTTTTATCACATTGTAGCCATGACGTCATCCTAGGATGGGACTTTTTAGAGGCGTCTCAAGCCGTTATAGACTGTGGACAAAATGAACTTGTTCTAGAAGACATCTGTCGAGACTCCACAGCACCTGACGCCTGGAATTTGTATGCCACCAGGGACTATACACTTAAGCCGCATTCTTTAACTAGAATAACAGTATCAGGATATCAAACCCGAGGAGACATAAATGTAGTTCTAGACGGCAGCAAACATTTGCTCTTCGAGAAAAATATTGCTACACCGTCCATGGTATCCACATATCGTAACGGAAAAAAGTGATGTCTGGGTTACCAACCTGCAGTTCCGAAACCAAATCATCCCTAGAGGAATGTGCATAGGCCAAGCTGAACCACTAAATGAAGGGCATCTATGTGTTATTTCCGACACATCGGGTTGCTTGGATGACCAGCAAGAAACTTCGGAGTCACAGATGAATTGTTCGTTAATGATGTCACCCGAGTTAAGTGACGAACAGAGAAACAAGCTATCCGAACTACTCCGGAAATTTTCTGGGCTTTTCACGAAGACCGACAAGTCGACAGCCGCAAAGACGAATGTGAAACACAGGATTTTTACTGGTGATCATGCTCCAATCAACCAACGAGCCTACAGAGTCTCGCCGACTGAAAGACGCATCATTCATGAAGAGGTTCAGAAAATGCTTGATGAAGGTATCGTCCAACCCTCTGAAAGTCCTTGGTCATCACCCATTGTGCTCGTAAGAAAAAGACGGTAGTTGGCGTTTTTGCGTCGATTATCGCAAGCTGAATAGCGTCACGAAAAAGACGTTTATCCTCTGCCTCGTATTGACGATACGCTCGACTGTCTGAAAGGTGCCATGTTCTTTTCTTCCATGGATCTCCGATCTGGTTATTGGCAAATAGAAATAGACGAAGCGGATCGTGAAAAGACGGCATTTATTACCCCCGAAGGCTTATACGAGTTTAAAGTCATGCCGTTTGGTCTCTGTAATGCACCTGCGACCTTCGAGAGAATGATGGACAATTTGCTACGCCATTTTAAATGGACTATGTGTCTTTGTTACCTAGATGACATAATAGTGTTCTCAGAAACTTTTGAAGACCATCTTATACGATTAAGACTTGTTCTAAAATGTCTTCAGGAAGCTGGTCTTAAATTAAATTCAAAGAAGTGTCTTTTGCTGCCCAAGAAGTAAAGATTCTGGGCCATCTTGTATCTAGTAATGGCGTTCGTCCCGATCCCGACAAAATAAAAGCCGTAAGAAATTTTCCCACTCCAAAGAATATACATGACATACGAAGTTTTCTTGGCCTTTGTTCATACTTTAGAAGATTTATTAAAGGTTTCTGTTATCTCGCCGAACCTTTGCAGTCGTTGCTGAAAAGTGGCGTGGAGTTTCATTGGGGTCCTGAAGAGGTGGAAGCATTTAACAGTCTTAAGAAAGCACTTACTTCGGATCCAGTATTGGGGATGTACGACGAAAGAGCTTCTACAGAAATCCATACTGATGCAAGCGGGTACGGTATCGGAGCTGTCCTAGTACAAATTCAGAATAATGTCGAGAAAGTTATAGCATACGCTTCTAGAACTCTGACAAAAGCCGAAAAGAATTATTCCACCACAGAAAGGGAATGTCTTGCCATCGTATGGGCTACCAACAAATTTCGGCCGTACATATTCGGAAAACACTTTACTGTTGTAACTGACCATCATTCCTTGTGCTGGCTCATGAATTTAAAGGATCCTTCAGGAAGGCTTGCCAGATGGGCCCTCCGACTTCAAGAGCATGATTTTGACGTAAAATATAAAACCGGTAAGAAGCATAGTGACGCCGACGCTCTTTCGAGAAATCCAGTGGAAGAGGAAACGGAAACATCAGACAAATTTTTAGCAGTCACGACGAGTATGAACCTTGCGATGGAACAGAAAAAGGATCAAGACCTTGCGAAATTAAAACTTTTGAGCAACTCATCCAAAAACGAAGAATTCAGATTTATCGACGGTATCCTTTGCAGGAAGAATTTTGATCCAGATGGAAAGTTGTGGTTGCCAGTCATTCCTAAACATCTACGAGCAGACATACTAAGGCACTTTCATGACGCCCCCACCGCAGGACACCTTGGTTTCGCGAAAACTTATGACAGGATACGCAAGAGATTTTACTGGCCGGGAATGTACCGAAATGTCGTTCGGTATGTCATGCATTGTCGGGAGTGCCAAAGGAGAAAGTCCGTTCCTCAACGACCACCTGGACGTTTAGTTCCCATCCCTCCAGCTATAGCTCCTTTCCATCGCATTGGAATTGATCTCCTTGGGAGATTTCCAAAGTCTGCTCATGGAAACAAATGGATAATAGTCTGCACGGATTACTCAACACGATATGCAATAACAAAAGCCTTGCCGACAGCCGAAGTCGACGAAATAGCGAAGTTCTTACTTGAAGAAATTGTCCTCAGGCATGGAGCTCCTCGAGTAATTATCACAGATCGTGGAGCCGTCTTTCGATCCAGACTTGTTTCCTCTCTCGTCGACTTGTGTAACATTGATCATCGTTTCACAACGGCGTATCATCCCCAAACAAATGGACTGACGGAGCGCTTCAATAAGACCTTGGCCGACATGTTGTCAATGTATGTGGATGTAGAGCAGAAAAATTGGGATGAAATTCTACCATTTGTAACCTTCGCTTATAATACCGCTAAACAAGAGACCACAGGTTTTACGCCGTTCTATTTACTTCATGGTCGTGAAGCGGAAACGACACTAGATACAATGCTACCATTCTGTCCTAACGATTTTGATGACAATAACATCACCAAGATAGCAGCCAGAGCCGAAGAATCACGACAGCTAGCCCGAGTGCACACTCTGAGAGCTCAAGACAAAGATCGTCGACGTTACGATTCCAAACACCAAATGGTATCTTACGCTCCCGGAGATCTCGTATGGGTTTATACTCCAGTGAGAAAAGTCGGTCTCTCCGAAAACTCTTAAGAAGGTATTTCGGACCGTATCAGGTGCTACGCCGTTTATCAGCCGTGACTTACGAAGTACAAGATTTTGATCCTGCTTCACGAAAAAGAAAACTAAGAGAAGTTGTCCATGTACTGCGTATGAAACCGTACCATGATCCCGCCGAGCAAATCGAAACCGAGGATATTCCTCCCAAAGAATCATACAAAGGACCCATCACTCGTTCCAGAATAAAGACCCTTGAACAAAATGACAGCGGGGCGCTGTCTTCTTTTTCGAGGGGAGCAATGCCACACGCATAATTTGCTACAAGTCCCGATAGCCGAGTTGGCAGAGCGTTGGACTGAACTTCCTCAGGTCTCGGGTTCGAATCCCGGCCCCGGCAGATTTATCCAAAGACTGGAATTTTGTTTCCGTTTTTAATGTATTGTTTCTCTAGGTTCTAGATGAATCCAGATCATTCTTTAGAGTGCATACTGGTTATTTCTCGAATATTCCGAAGTGTATAAAAGCAGAGTTCATCGCCAGTTGGGCATGTTCTCAGTCCAGTGTTGTATCGAGCTCCAAGCGTTAGAATAAATCTAATTGTTTGTTTAATTGAACTGTGTACTTCTTTCGAACTCCGTGACAATATATATATACATATTTGTCTCTTTATATATAATACATTATATATATAGAGAGAGACAAAAACCTGTTTTAATATATGACATGTAGGGTTACGTATCAGATTCTTGTGTTTTTTTTTAGATAATTTAATACAGAAATATCTATTAACTACTCTGAAGATGAGTAAAATAATTAAAATTTAAGTTAACTAAATATATTTTATCTTTTTAGGTATGTTCTCTATATAATTTAATTAAAAATAAACAAAAAATATTTACATTCCTGTAGATATCTATCCAAATTCCTTTTAGCAGAAATTTCTTTTGTGAACACAAAAATACTATAGGAATGGAGCGGGCGACGATTTCTAAAAATGTTTGGTATTGAAAACAAGATTATTCAAATTGATCAGAGCGTAATAAGTGAGGAGATGGTTTAAAATTCTTACGCTTCATTACGTTAATTAAACACTCGAATTTTTTTACCGGGATATTAAAAACAGATTTTTTCCCTATACAATTATCTGATCTTTTACTGTAATCGAGTTATAATGTAAAAGAGCAAGAGCAAAATAGAACACAAAGAATTATTAGGTTAGAGTTAAGCGGGAGACAAACCAAAACATATTCACGTGCTCTCCTCATCACGTGATCATGACGTCACATGAATCAACCTCAATGAGGTTTAATATTGTTTTTTAATATTGTTTATCTATATTTATGTTAAACTAAGTATTATGTAATGCACGAGATTAAAAGTACACTTGAGGAGAGATTATTCATAGGATAAAACCACTCAAAATGAGTCATTTAAGAACTATTAGAACGTAGATGATTTAGTTGCATTTGCGTTGAATTATATATTTTGATTTTTATAGAAAATATTATTTATCGGGAATATTATAAATATCACGAACTTTTAAAAATTTATTGTGTTTGAGAAGAAAGTAAATTTGTGATGAAACATTTGCATAAACGAAAAAGAACTAAATGAAATTTTACCAAGCGAAATATTGAAAAAATTCGACTTAGCTAAATTTCATTTACATTTAAAAATTATGACAAATGTTTTAAGTAATTTTGTGAGTAAAATATTTATTGAACTAAGAGAAAATTCCTAATACATTAAGCAATTCTAAAATTAGATAAATATTTTCCTCATGCCTACTCAAAAAAGTTTTAATTAATTAATTTTTTCATTGTATTTCTTCGTCTTGAAATGAATTTAGGTTGGAGATAAATATGAGATGATAAATTACTTAAAAATCTCTTTTTGATTAACATTGTTGTGTTATGTTTTTGAGTAATAAAAGGCCATTAAATGTTTTGAAATTTCTGAATCAATCAGAACAAGAAATTTTACACCTTTACTTAAATAATCCTTAATTTCAGAATTAAATTGGATATAATTACTTACTTTTAAGGAATAGTAATTAAAAAAATATTTGGAAATAATATGAAATTTGCTTTAATAAACAGCAGAAAAAAAATCGAGTATATCAATAATTGATTTTGCTTTATCAGTGTGTGTGTCTTGAATGAGTACACATAAAAACTTTCTGTATAGAACATAGAGCTACGCAGTGGTGTGACGTACACTCCGCAAGGATTCTAGGGGGCCCGAAGCTTATGCTGACGCTGTTCATTAACAGAACTAACAGTTATGATTTTAACAGCAATCCTTTCTAAGATCCGGCTTGGGGACCAAAACCTGACTTGGCAGTGGGAGGGGGGCTAATATTGTCCGTTACGCCTCTGGAACTATGAATAAAATCCTTTAAATTTCTCACACACGTGCATGCGCACACACATACACAAGTTCTTACATGAGTATGAATGAGTGAGTGAATACTAACGTCGCACAGTGGGCAGTTTTCCCAATGTAGCGCTCGGAAAGTCCAAAAATGAAACTGTGTGAAATAAAAAAACAACCCACTATTTATAGTCCTTTATGTTCCCTAGCCATGTGGTAAACAGTTTTCGTCAGTACGCGAAAGGAAATATTCTACAATCAGCGGTTTATAGATCGGGTTTTTTTTTTACAAGAAGCACTTGCGAGAGTCATTTTCTAGTAAGAAGTTCAAACGCTTCATCTGAAAAAGATTTTGCAGATTTAAGCATTTTTTTCTTTTAATACATGCCATGGGTAAGAAATTTCTTGATTTGACTTTCAAATTAGGTTCAAGTTTTATTAAAAATTGTAAAATCATAACATTTAGCACAGCATGTAATTCTTACTAACATATATCGGTTTTTTGTGTTTATTGGAGTAGAACTTTCGGGATTGACCACAGTAACCTTTAAGTCACATAGAGTAGACATAAATCTTTATTTTAATACCAAATTTAGCTGCTACCACCTGATACTCCCTATGTTATGATTTTTTTTTCCAGTGTTGGCCGATGGTATTACTCGGCGTGTTTTATTCAATATGTGGAAGGAAGAGCAAGATCCCAAGCACAAAATTGATGATGTTTTGAGTTTAGTTAGGAGTACAACAGATTTTGATAAATATGAGAATCAGCAGCAATTAAAATTTAGAAAAATTGTTAAAAATTTCTGCTCGTTTGTTGGGAAAAAATGGATCAGATGCCATAGAAATGAAAAGTTCTTCTCCAAGTCGAATGATGCGTGGTTGTCGGGGGAGTAAGATTTATATTACATTTTATTATTTTTAAGAAAAATATATAGATAATAATTTAGTGTGGTATTTTATGTTTATTTAAGCTTATAATAATTATTTTTTCAGAATTATAATTTTTAGAATGGTTTTTCTCAGCTCGTGCTTTTTTGCATTCAAAATACTACTTCTTCTACAATTATTTACAAATCACTTCCATCCCCCCCTCCCCCCGTGTCTTATATGGTAATGCATGTAACAAAATTAAGGATCCATTTTTTTGTAAATTGAATACTTCTTTCTTAAAAACTTGAAATGTGGGAAATATTAGGCTTTTGGTTGAATTTTAGCATATATATTATATATATATATATATATATATATATATATATATATATATATATATATATATATATATATATATATATATATATATATTAACATTTTACTATGCTTTTTCTCCAAAACTAATTCAGGTATTGTAAAATCGATCCCTTAAGATGTTTAAAACATCCTCAGAAATATTACAAATATTTCATGTCAAAAAATTAATTAACACAAAGAAAGTAAAATTTTAAAAATTTCCAAATTTTTTAAAAGAAATTAAATTTGTAAAATTGTGTGAATAATATGTGCAAACTTTTATCTCGTATCATTTTCTTAAATAAACATTACATATAATGCTAAAAGGTAATTTTTAAATACATAAATAAAAAAAAATGCTCAAAGGGTGCCGAGTCCTTTTAAACACTACCTATTATCCTTTATAGTTTATGTGCAATTTATGTTTGATTATATTTGTTTAGTCTGTTAAAAAATTTTTTTCCTTGCCACACTATTTCTTGTATATATTTTCTCTCGTGTAAATTACCGGTTCTGTAAATATCCTTAGATCCTTGCTCAAAAACTAGTTCCACTTAGCGATCATTTATTCTTGATCAAACTCAAACTGGACATAAATTAGTAAAGACCCTATTAACTTTATTTGTTAGTAAAAAACAGAAAAGAATCCTCAATTTACAGTAGTTACTATGATTTTTAATCATTAGATATAATTATGAAGACTTTAAAGCCATAAAATAATTTCCGAGTGCCAGATTGGGAAAACTGCCCACTGTGCGTCGCACTGTTCAGCTACACGAGGGCTTTTGGCGATGGACCTCATAATTTTGAACCATGGTCAAGTGACGAGGATGACACCTGAGCTGGAAATCCCCTCTCCTAACGACCACACCCCACCAACGGAAGGATGTTTGAGCTCTCGACAGATTTAACGCACATCACTTCCCTACACGGCGTGTCTTTAGTGGTACTGGGCTCGAACTCATGACATGCCAGACACGATTCGATACCTTGACCACTACTAGATTTGGAATATTTATAGCAAATCTATATACTAAATTGCTAAACAATATAATAAATTATTATATTGTTTAATACCCCGGTTCCACGAAATAATTTTCTACTCGTTAGTACATTGTTTTGAAAAACTACATATTTTCCTAAAGAAAAATGCACCGTTTTTAATTCCTGGAAAGAATAACACCTATAATGAAGGATACTACTTATATATATTTCAACTGATTTACGTTAAAATCTAAATTGAAGCAAGAATGACTTCTAAATTATAGGTAGCAAATTCATAAACAAAATACACAGGATTTCCCTCACAGCTATAAACATTTTAATGCCATTCAGCGCAACAACGTATTTAAGTGAAAAATATTTATCAACATGAGTGGCCACAAAAACAAAATATAAAAAGAAATTAAAGGCCGAATATGAAATGCCACAGCAGGTAATATCAATAAACCTAGATTCCGACTGTTTGTATAGAAAAAAAAATTCAAGCACATATCCCAGTTACTACATACAATGCATTAGTAGGTAACACTTGGATCATTAACTAATATTATTAATGAGAAAATTTAATTGAAATTTTTAATAAATACGATGGTTTTTTAATTGCCTTTACGTAAAGTATCAATAACTGGTTGATCTACTTTAAATATTCCTGTGTGTGTGGAATAGGGTTCCACGCGCGCGAAAACACCTTATAGTTTAGTTCTAAGAGTTTCATGAGTCGAAAAAGTTTGAAGACTATAAGCAATTGTGAGGAATTATCACTTATAAAAAAATACTATTTATTTATTTTTGTTATCAAAAAAATATTTTAAAGAAAAAGGATAAATTAAGGGTATCATGGAATAGGCGGGTAATATGGGAGAGTTGGCTTAAATCAATGGAAAAAACTAATTAAAACTTTATTAAACATAGTTATTTTTAAATATAAAGGCCATATTTTTGTAAGAATACATAAAAGTCATTTCTGTTTTGAATCTATTTACAAAAGTCACAAATATAATAATTTTCTACTAATACCTGGTATTATCGAATACTATGCATTCCATAATACCCCACACGCCATCTTGGAAAATGAACCTTTAAACTGAAGTACAAAGCACTGTCAGCTAAAAAACGACCGCAGTATTACAAACTACAATTTTTTTAGTGTACATTATGCTTAGCTTTAATGTTCAATTCTCATGTGTGCTAGTAGATTAAAATGTTTGAAAACTTACCTGTAAAACTTTTGAAAATTGCCAAACACACTTTATTTTGCAGTGAGTGGTATGGCAATAGCAAGTGGTAAACTTTCACTGCACAATGCATCTTAAGACTTTCTTCAGCAGTTCCAAGGTTTTCCCACGCATTAGTAGCTATAAACAAAGTCAAAACCTCGGTATCCCATATTACCCGACTATTCCATAATACTCGATTATTCTCCTCTGTATGTGTATAGACAATCGTTGAACATGAAAAATTGCTGCCATTATTAATGTTAATACAATATTATTACGAAATCTAATGCTAAGCCTTTTATATTCGAAAATTTAAAAAATATTTATTTATATATTCTTGTGTGTGTGTTACATGATTACGAACATCAACAATAAAGTTGAAAAATTATGAAAAACTAATTTTGCTGTTAAGCATAGCCAAATATGCGTGTAGAAGTATCTTTTAAGCTATAATGATATCTTCTACAAAAACATCAGATTCCAAACGTTGTTTTTCTCTCTTTTTTAACTTCGAAAAATAAAGCAAACGATTTTCGTCAGTTTTATCGAAATCATTTTCGTTTCGTTTCTTTCTTTCTTTAAAACCACAATATTATCCTCCATTTCGAAAATTTTTTTAAAAAATAGATTCACAAACACAATTACTTTGATTTTTAAACCTCTAAAATGTTACCTTCAAAATCTGAGAGAATGAATTTTTCTTCTTTTTAATTTCTTTCATGTTTCACAGATTTCAAAATGCAGTTCCGTTCCATTTAACTGAAACAGTTAAAAAGAATTTCTATTTTCGAACGAAATTTTTTTTTTTTTATAAAACGAGGTCTTATGAATAAAATTATGTGTATTCTCGTGAAAGACATTTACAACCCGTGTCTTTTTAAAACATTCTTTATTAGTATTCATAAAATTTCCCTTTCTGGAACACTTCCATTCATATTTTTTACCATCGTGTTTTTAGTTTTTATTCGTTTTGAAGGTACCGTGTTTAAGAGAGAATACGTTCATGAAACATTCTATTCTAAATTATTTTACGGTTTTACGTGCATTGAATAAATGCAGTTTAGTAGAAAGATATTCGTTTATGACTTGAGACAGTTATTCTATAAGAAAAGAAAGCGCGAATTAAGGGTCACGTGTCCTGCAGTAAAAATCACTGAATCATATGACTCATGCATGTTAATAGAATATTTTATTTTTTTGCAACATCGAGTTATCAGAGACGCTTGTCTTTTATAATCTAAATAAATGCTTTAGATAAGTGGTCTTCAAACTTTGTCGACACACAGAACCCTTGAAACTCTAAAATGTTTACGGGGAACCTTCATCCAAAAAAAGAAAAAAAAAAAGAAAAGCCTTATGAAAAATATATCTTAAGATAACATTTCACGTAGGAGTATGTTATAGTCACTTTAACCTTTATCTACCACATTATGATTTACTGCAATTTTTTTCATGCAATATTTTTTTTTAATCACTGCATTGAAAATTAAGGGATATACATAAATAAAACACCTAACTTTGGTAAATTTAATTCATTAGAGGCAATTAATTAAATTGGTACTTTAAAGTACAATTCGGTGGCCAATTAATGTTGAGTCTGTTGAGTCTCATAAGACTGGCGTTCAAGAGACTCAACATTAATTGGCCACCGAATTTTCACCAATTTCTTTCCACCAGAAGTGCTTTCAATAATTTCTGTAAATTTGTTGTAGTTGTTTGTAATCCTTCTTAACTTCTTTTTTTTTAATTGTTTATTTCCCTTGAATGTGTGTTTAATACTTACTTCTGTAAGCCCCGTGTGATACTTTGTGGTGCACGGGGTTTTATAATTGTTTTCAATAAAAAAAAAAGTACCGTCAGTCCACAAAGGTCTAAAATATTCTCATAATACGTAAAGACCGAATGACTTTTTAAACGCAGTTATGGTAGGTTTTGTAATAAATCCAAAGCCCCTTGAAGACCGAGTTTTTTTTTTACAGACAGTCTAAGAAATGGAAATAACAATAATAATGATAATAATAGCACCTTGAAAATCTCCTATTATTGTGAAATCTCAGTTACACACAAAAAAATTAAAATGTTGTTAATTTTTGAAATAAGAATAGATGTTTCATTTAATTGAGGCAAAGAAAACCAAGCTCAGTTTCAAAGTTCAAAATTTTTTGAAAACGTTAAAATAAAACAATTAAAAAGCAAAATAAATAAGTTAAGCTAAAAGAATTGCAAAAAAAAAAAAAAAAAAAAAAAAAGCGGAAGTCTATTACACTACAGTGATGACTACAACACAACAAAAAACAACAAGTCACACGAACGGGAAAAAAACCAAGTTCTTGCACCAACACTCAGTGTGTTGTCCGTACTAATAAGTACCACAAAGTTATTCAACTGTAAAATTAATTTTATACTTTGTTCACTTAAATAAATAGTCAAATTGTTTTCGAAGGTCTTCATTAACATATAAAAACAAGACACCTTTTAACATAACCTACTTTTTCGGAACAAAAATGACGATCTTCGCAATCGGATCAATATGTCAGCTAAAAACGCAACTTCTGCTATAACACTATTCGCCTTCCCCTTAAAATACTCATCATAGAACCCGTGCTGCCATATATCTTAGAAGAGTGGATTTAAAAGAATATTCCTGCTAAGTATCGTCAGAATATTCGTAAAAATGGTTATTCCATGTACACTGGTGTGCAAAAATTAAGGACGAGACGGTTTTTTCAATATAACTTTGTACAAAAGCTTTCCCAATCAACACATTTAATACCGTAAGATCCCCAATACGTAAGGACATGTGTAATGTAAGCAACACTTACTAAAAGAGAAATTAGAGGGATAAAATAAGCTTGATTGAAAAAGTAGCATAGAGCGCAATGCGACTGAAGGCCGAAACATCCCTGTGATGGGTGTCCAGCAAGAAACATCCGGTCTTTAGTAGGGGATATGATCTCCCCTGACTGCTAGGCAGGTTTCACAGCGTCTGCCCATGCTGAAAATGAGGGTGTCAATGAGTTCTTGAGGCATTGCTGTCTATTCGTCTTGCAGCGCCAATCGAAGCTCCAGAATCGTTACTGGTGGTAAGGTTCGAGCTTCCAAGCGTCTGCCTAGAAAATCCCATACATGCTCGATGGGATTGAGATCCGGAGATCGTGCCGGCCAATCCATACGTTCAATATCCTAACTCTCTAAGAGCTGTTCAGCAGCTACTGTGCGAGGACATGGTGCATTGTCGTCCATGAAAAGGAACTGCAGACACATAGCGCCTCTAAAAAGACGCACATATGGAAGAAGAATCTCGTTACAATAACGGGTCCCGTTGACTGAACCTGCGTCGAAGATGAGAAGGTCTGTACGATTACCAAGCATGATGCCTCCCCAAACGAGAACACCGCGACCTCCATACCTGTCCCTTTCAATGATGTTCGAGGGATGATTGCGGCTTCCCCGCTCTCTCCAGATGAGTTTGCGATGAGAATCGCTACTCAAACTGAATCTGCTCTCATCTGTAAAGAGTACTCGTCCCCATTCATTGTCTCTCCAATTCCGGTGTTCTCGGCACCACAGAGAACGCCTTCTCCGATGGGCAGGCGTTAAAGGTACACACCGTACAGGACGTCGTGCAAACAGACCACCACCGTGCAGTCTTCTGGCCACGGTAAAACGCGATATCGGTCGTCCAGTCGCCTGTGTCGTGTGTCTAGCGATTTCTCCCGCTGTCTGCCGACTGTTTCTTCTGGCCTGTAAGACAATGTACCGGTCATCTGCGGGTGTGGTTCCTCGTGGACGACCACTACTGAACCCCCGGATAGCTGTTCCTGTAGTTTGAAATTGTCTCCAAAGTCGTGAAACGATGCTGTGAGCAATTCCGAACTCTGCAGCCACACTTGTCTCACTGCGGCCTTCCCCCAACTTCCCAATGATTCGACCTCGGGTAAAAGCATCCAGATGTCGTCTAAAGATTGATTATTCGCCATTTCTCGCTGAGGCAGCAACTCGGTGTGATTTTAACTGCTATACGGCGTGCAATCTCTTTGCCAGAAATACTGATCTTACACCGACAACATGCTTTATACTACTCAGACACTCCCCCATTACGTCTACCTGCATATCTGCGCATGTGCTACCGTACATCACCTTACTTAATCTCCTGATTGGTCTTTCTGTCCTCTCTGCCTCTTCGTTCAGCTGATATGCTAATTTTTCGACTTCGTCCTTAATTTTTGCACACCAGTGTAATCGCCGGTAGATAAAGGTTAAGTAAGACAGTTTAAAAAGCACTGTATTTTTCCTTGAAATTTGTTAACATATTGTTAATGTAATTTACTCATCAGTTGGCAGCTACTGCATGATTTCTGAACTTTTTAAAAAAATGCAGTGATAGAAATTATATATATATATAAATAAGGGAAAAAAATTCCAATTCAAAATTTGAATTGAAAAATTTTACTTAGGCTGTACTTATCCATTAAAAACTCGTCGATAATCCTTGCCAGATTTTATGTCTTTTTTTTGTTACTACAACCTAAATACTTACGCAGTAGATTAATATTTCTGTTTAAAAATATCGATTATTTAATAAAATAAGAATCTGCACTATTTGAATGGTAAGATAATATAATTAAATACAGAGCACATGCTTTTTATAAATAATATGAAATCCTTTTATTTTAGTTAAAAATTTTTTGTTACCTTAGAAATTTTGCCTTTTAAGGACGGAATTGTACAATATAATAATTAAAAGATAATAAAACCTGCAATCAGCAATGCAAATAACAAATCTTTTAAAATTGAAGAACATTAAGATATTAGAAGAAGTACTCTCTTAACTACGATATGGAAGATAGGATAGTTATGTTGCTTGTAGATCCACTTAAATTTCTTTTCTTTATTTCGAATTAATTTTTAATTGACTGTTTAAATTATGCAGAAATCAAAGGTATTGAAAAGTTTGAAAATTCTTTTCCGTATTATTATCGTTTTCTTTAATTCAGTATACAATTCATGCAACTAATTTTTCTGGTTACTTTATTTATTTGCCGAAGAATACTCGTTTATTGTTCCACAGTTATGTTGCTTAAATTAACATATTTTATGTTATTCTAAATACGATTTTTTAGTTGTAGAAAAAAATTGTAAGGTGTAATCGATGATGGTGAATTTAATGCATAATCAAATTTGTATATTTTTTCCAGATGTCATTTATTTGGAAACTATTTGATCATTACAGTGATTATAAAAATAGAAGACGCCCTTTGTGAATAAAATTTATCTACAATTATTCACAAGTGTATAACAAAAAGTTAATATCAAATTATAACCAGAAATTAAAATTGTAAGTTATTAAATTTATCAAATATACTTACACAGGGTTTTAATTTTGCAAGTCCGATTCTACAATAAATTCCATGAATTTTTTTAAAAAAATAAAGTGAGTGATTACATAAAATAAATTTGTCTTCAATAAACATAAATATTTTCTTTTTTCATTCATATTATTCAATTTTACATTACATGAGAAAATATTTTTAAAAAGATATAATTTATATTTTAATGTGAAAAAAAAAATTTAAAAAAAAATCTTCCAAGCTAAAATAGAAAATAACCTTAAATAGTTTTCTTTACTCTTTTATGTATAGTAATAGGCACAATGCATTAAGAGTTGTTGCCAAAAAATCAATAAAACAAGAGGAAATGAGAAACGTGTGTTCCAAATCAAATATAAGATTTTCAATTTAAACAGAGAGAGAGAAAAATAAATCATCAGGAAATTACATGTTTTTCTCCAGTTTATTACTTAAAGGGCGTGCAAAGTGATTTCTTATCAGTTATATATAAATGATGTAATGTTAAAATATATAGAAAAACTCCTTTAACTAATAATAAAGGTGGTCATTTTTTAAAATTGTCAGAAGTTATAAGCATTTTTAAGTTTTCTGAAAGTACATTGATAAATTTATTATTGTTAAAATTAATATTAAGTTTGTACAATACTAAAGAAATTTAAAAGTGAGCCTTATTAATGCGCTTTAAAGATAAGACGTTGTATATTAACCAGGTTGATTCATTTTTAATTTTTGTTATTAATTCATAACCTACTACTTCTTTCACAAATAAAGGAAAACATGAAATAAAAAATTAATTTATCTGTTAAATATTGCCACAAGGGGAATGAAGATTATTAGGTATTTGAGATTTTTTATGGTAAAAAAAAAGTAATTTTTGTTAAAGAGAAACGGGCATTTTGGTATTTTTTTAGCATTTATTACGATGAGAGGACTGCTACAAACTAGTTTAAGGGAAAAATAACTTCAGGTACATTTAATAGCTTCTTAAGAATTAATTTTTAAAAAACCTGCTGTCGAAATGACAGTGCACAATAAAGCGGAAGACGGAAAAAGTTTGGACTGAACTGATTCGACGATGCGAGGAGGAAGAGCTGGAGTTATGAAATGTTGCAATCAGTGGTGTAACGTACACCCCTGCATCACGAGGGGTCAGCGTTCAGGGCCCCGAAACCTGACTGCCACCAAGTACTCACTCTTTGTAAAATCCAATTTGGAGGCCCAAAACCTGACTTTTCAGAGGGATCCAAATGTTCTCCGTTACGCCACTGAAGTAGTTAATGATACAATATGCTTTGCAACCAGTGGCGTAACGGAGAACATTTGCCCCATGCAAAGTTAAGTTTTGGGCCCCCAAACTAGATTTTACAAAGGGTAGGTACTTGATGGCAGTCAGACTTCGAGGGTGTACGTTACGCCACTGAACTATTTTTATACTAACTTTTTAATAATCATTGGCTTTGGTTATTTATATTGTAGAAAAATAATTTTGTTTTGCGTGTAGCATCCATCATTCAACTAGTCTTTTTCTATTTTTTTCGGAAATTTAACCCCGTCCGGGCATAATTAAATTTTGAAATTATTTTTTGGTTATTTTTCTCCTAATTTTCATACAACATCTTTTTCGCATAGGTAAAGTTCCGAGTTATAATATTTTTTTCCCATAATTTTTTTCCTCTCCTGTGTAAATTAAATGAGTGCGTAAAATCCTACACGCTTTCAAAATTATTTCATTAAAATTGAGTTTTTATTAAACATTTAAATCTACTTATAAAATGATAGTATAATACAGCAAGATGTAAAATTACGCAATAAAAATCCAAAGCTGAAGAATAAAGGAAATGGAGGGGGGTGCGGAAGGATTACTTTTTTTTCTTTCTTTCCGGAATTGTTTAGTCTGACTTGTTAAGTAAATATGAAGGATCCGACACAAAGGTCACCAACCTTTTCCAGTAACGCATAAAAATTGAAATAAAGGCGATAACTACGAAATAAATAAGCAAACACGACACAGGAAAAATGTTCCATACCCTTTCTCTTTCAAAGCCTTTTTATCATCTCTTTATTAAATATTTAACATTTGTGTCAATTATCAAAAAATTATTTTTGCTTAAAGTTTTGTTTACTCTAATATATATAAAAAAATAATCTCTTTATGACTAAAATTGCTCTTTGCTAAACTTCACGCACAATATTTTGCTGACGACAGATTAAAACTGTGCAATTGGTTTTTTTCAAAATCTTTTTGTCTCCGAATATAAATATTCTCAAATCTTAGATTTTATATCAGGGTGGATCGTAAAGAACTCAATTTATGTGACGTCATAGTCACGTGATAATGATAACCACGTGTTTTTAGCCAATCAGTCCAAAAACTCATACGACATCATAGTCACATGATAAAAGTTTTCACTTGTTTTCAGCTAATCCGTTCGTACGCTTCGTTGTTGCCCACTTTTGATCTTTTCAGAAACTTTCTCTTAAAAAAACAAATTAGTCAACAACAATAATGCACATAGGTAGACAAAATGCATTTTATTTAAAAATACATCCAAAAAATAAGATTTTTTAAAATTTTAAAATCTTTTGAAGAAATTTATTTTTTATAAAATTTGAACATTTTTTTACCCAATTCTAAAATTTGAAATTTTACCCAAGTGCTACAAGTAGAACAAGTACAATTAGTTTGATGTCTGTTTTGAATTCAATGAAGAACCCGTGTTTGTCTCTATCATGTGACCGTCATGAACTGAGTCCATTGTATGGAGAGAAAAAATTACCTATTATTAATCAGAACCTGCCTTTATGTGTGTGTGTGCGCACGGAAAAGATGTTGTATTGCAGTGCTTCCCAACCTTCTTATCGCTGCGGACCGGTTAAAGTTTCATAATTTAAGGGGACGTTGATTGTTTTTATTTGAAATTGTTTTGATTTAATAATTTCAATTTAATTGCATTTAAGCTTGCTTTCAGAATAAATACAGTTTCACCAAAAAATGAATATTAAGTGATTTGAATTAATTTCGATGGTATTGTGAATCAGGAGTTTTATTTGAATATTTTAAAGCAGCATTAGAAATTACCCTCTTAAAATTTGGGTATTGGATTTTTTAACAAGATAATGATCCCAAGTGCAACACTCTCAACGAACGCCTCTTGCATCTCTATAGCTATCCCAAAATTCTGGAAACACCTCCTCAATCACTTAATTTAAGCCTAGTAGATCATATTTGATGAGAATTTGAAGTAAGAGTTCGAAAATGACATATATATATACAAAAATGGGAACTAAAAGTAATAATCATAGAAGAATAAATAAACATCGAAGCAGAAGTTTTTTTTAAATGGAATTTTATACCAAGATGTTCAAAAGTTGTTTTGGATGCTAATAGATATCGTACAAAGTACTAAATTAAGAAAAAAATACAATAGTTAATATTTTGTTGAGAATTTTTTTTCAAAATTACGAAAAGACTTTTACACGTAATTTTTTTAGTAGTTTTTTGATTATTAATTTTTCAAAATGAAAGTTATACTACGTTTAAAAAATTAATCATGTTATTCCAATAAGAACAAGTTGCAGATGTTATAAGAAATTGCAACGCCGATATATTAATGTTTATAAAAAACGCTAAATTTTATAGAAAACTGCAAGAGTACGAATACTTTTAAGAGCGACTGTACTGTTTCTGAGTAGGCAATCATTTCTTTTCTTACAGTTGATATTTTTATTTGGTTTACCAAGCTGGCACAAAGCCCCCTTCTGCCATTTTACAGCCAATATCGGCAACGCAATTTTAATAAATAAATATATATTCTAAAAAAAATTTTTTCATTAAAGCAACAAAATTTTCCTACTATGTATTCAAATATCTGCCAATAACAACAATGTTGCCTAGCAACAGAGCTGATGACCAAATTCAACTCTTCCACGCTGAACATCAATTTTCACCTATCGATTAAACCCGTTGAAAGAACAGTCTTTTCAGCTTCTGTTTATCATGTTGCCTTCCAAGTGTTCTAGAACAAATTTCTGACTAACTGCCGCTTAAATAGAAATGATAAATGTCTTCAACTATCTGGAGATAATTTTTTTTTTATTTGGACGAAAGAGATTTATACGTAAATAAATAAATGTCTGCTTAAAATAGAATGGGCTGTACCAGTTTACGATCAAAACAAACGGTTTAGTTATTCTTTTATCTGAATTCAGTCGGTGGAAGCTTTAAAGAGATAAAGAGACTTAATAGACATACATCTGTGATGAAATTTCTAGAAAATCTTTTTTTTTTTTTTCAAACGAATTCTATATTTCTTTTCATTTATAAACAAAAAGAAAAAAAAATTGTTCTTTAGGTCAGATGTAACGCTTCTTCCTCCTGCAGTTAGAATTTTATTTTGGGTTCATTTCAAGCTTCGCAGTTTTGTTTTACTTGCAGCTGCTAAAATTATGATTTATTCAACAAAAAAAGTTAATGAAAATACTGAAAAATAATGTTAGCATAAATTATTAACAATTACGTAATTCGAAAATACTAAGTACGAAGAATTTATCGTCTGAAAATAAAGAATGATTCATGTTTTGAACTATGAAGTGGATATTAATGTAATGTCATCCTAACACCATTGTTTTTTTTTAACATTTTAGAATTTTTTTTTAGAATTTGTGGAGTTTAGTTTCTTTCAAATTGTTAAACAGAATTCTGAAAAACACAATTTATGAAAATAAACCAAGAATTATTTTATTTTCAGTGTTAGATTGATTATCGTAGAAAAATCTGATCATGTTTTCAAGGATTTTATACATATTTTTTCATAAAATTGATCACACAGCTGTAAAGATCTTCAAATAAATCAAGAAATGTGCCAACGATACTTGATAATTCGAATTCATAAGCTTTCAGTGTGAGTCATTTCCTAATCTATTGCTTTTACAGCCTTTTGGTTTTTTTTTAAATCAGTAGTTATGGACGAAAAGCTTTAATAATAGTTTAATACCATGTTTATAAAGTGAGACCAGTTACATGAAGTGATATGTTGCTGTAACATTATACCTGCTTGTAACATTGCTGTGAAGTTTAGCTTTATAAACGTAACATTTATTTTAATTAAAAAATAAAGAGTTAAAATAAAAATTGCTTCTCAGTCTATTGATTGATATATTATGTCACTTTACCTGAGAACAGAAATTTGAAAAATAGTGTAATAAAATGGACATTTATGATGGATTATTTTTAGTCACGTGATCTTTTAACTATTTAAAAACTCCTTCCGAGCCTTAATTTCTTTGATATATTATATTTAAAGAAGAAAATGGAGGTATTGAAATCTGAATGCGAGATAAAAGTATATGTTTACTAAATGCACTATATATGTAATATTTACAGTATTTTTTTTCGTATGACACATTAATTTTAAAAGAGCGAGAACGAGGTAGAGAGAAATAAAAACAAAATAAATATTCTGTGTTAACGCTTTCATACGAGTCCAGAAATTATTCTATTGTTCAATTATTCTATTTAATAATCCAGTTTTGTTCCTTTGTATAATTTTTAATTTCTACCATTCTAAAAAGAACATTCCCCCCCTCATAGATACACAGTGAAATACGTTTAACGTGAAAAACTTAAGACGAAATATCGGTTAACACGAAATAATATACAACGATCCCGATAAACTACTATGCATTTACAGGCAGATTTTTTTTCTCTTGACATGAAAAGATTTCCCTTCTGGGAATGAACAAAATACGTAAAACACCAGTCGGATTGAACTGTCCTACTGTATCATCGTGAGAATTCGTTGCATTTAATGATAATAATGTACGAACAGTTCTAAGTTGGGCAGATAAAGAGATTTTGCATTTTGTTTAAAGCTCAAACAAGTTAAATATATAAAAAGTGTGAGCTAATAGTAGGAATTGAAAAACATCATTGAAGCAGATTACGACGACGAAAATGAAACGAATAATACAGCTCCTGTTTCCGTGTCATCCTGAATGAGGAACATCATGAAAAATATGTGCAGTTATTTAGACGCCCATTCCAATGGGGAAATGAATAACAAAGTGGACGACATCGAACAATTTGTTGAAAATTTGATGCTAAAAAAGACGATTGAAAGAAAAATATCAAATTATTTTCCAGAAACTCAAAAGTTTCGTTTTTTCAAAAAACTTGAAAATTTTGAATTACATTTATTTAAATACTTTTGAATGTGTTTTGTTTCATAGCATTTTATTAAATACATGCATATATAGATATCCATGTAAATAAAATTAATTCTTCTTAATTTAATTTGGTTGACATATGTTTTTTTTTTGCAATATTCTTTAACACGAAAAAATATTTCAGTTTCGTGTTACACGATTTTCACTGTATAACTGTACACAAATTAAACTCTTAATGACTCATTTGTTTACATATTATGTTCCATTACATCTCCTATTTTTACAGTAAATGAACAGAACCTTTTGCGAACAAGAAATCATAATAACGGAATTCTTGAGGTTTTACCAATAATTTCAAGATTAGCAAATCAAATAAACATTATCTGATAAATTCAGTGTTTAAAAAGGTTAAAAGAAGAAAAATACGCATTACTTGTAAGATGTTAATGTTTTTAGGTGAAAAAAAATTATTTAATAATATATATAGCGATTCTTAAACGGATTAAACTAACCCTTTTGTGAGACTTATGAGAATTCATGAAAAATCAACGTTGCTATTTTCGAAATGTGTATAATTTATCATACATATTTCAAATAAAAGGAAAGTTACATTGTTGAAAAATGAAACCTAAATAAAAAGAAAAATAACGTAACAATTAGAACAAAAGCACTCAATAACAAATAAAATTTATTTTTATTCTATTCTCGAATTCTTTAATTTCCAACATTTTAAAATCTAGTTTTTTAATGTGTTTTAACTTGATTCGTAATTAAAAAAAAACTTCAGATATTTTACCAAGAAATTTTAAAATTACGAAACGTCAAACGATTTTTACTGCAGCAAATTAACAATCCCCAGTTTTATTTTATAAGCAAACGCACAAAGCAAAATATACCAACAAATAAACTTTCAAGGCGAAAAAAAAAAAAAAAGAAAAAGAAAAAAGAACAAAACAACTGTCTTCTCTTTTCCCCTTTTTATTTGCTGGAGAATTACTGAGATATGATGACTTTTTTTTCACTGTTCCAGCACAAAGGGAAATAGTACAGTGATTTACGACATGCAACGATTTACAAACAGTACGGCGCCACAATGATACACATAAAAAGATAAAATGCCTTGATAAAGGTTATCGTAAAAATGTACATTCATCGTTTGCTTAAGAAAATCAATACGTACGTTTTAGTTTTACAAAAACATCTGTTGATCTTTTCTAGATACTTTCTTACAAATTCCAGTGCAATATAACATCTGTTTAAATTTTATTACTTTCTATAAGCCATCGTTTACTTTCGTTTAGGATGTGTTATTTTATTTTTTTTTATGTTAGCTATGGTTTCAACAGAAAAATTATTCTAAATTTCTCGTCCCTCTCGTTCTGTTATAATTTTTTTAAAAATTCGATTCTAGCAATTAAAGAGGGTTTTAAGAAAGAAATAAGAATCGTCTCTGATATTTTATTTTCTGTAGATAATCGTATCATAGCGGAGAGAAAAAAAAAATGATTTTCGCAGATGAGAAAAAATTTTAGATGTGAAAAAGCAAATTCAAAATGGAGCCCAAGATTTCAACGAGAGCGCTCAAGTTTGAAATCGAATGGGCTAAATTCATGACAGACGCTTGATAAAGCACTCACGTGTTTTCCATTGAAAAATATAACACACTTGCTATTCTACTTTCAAAAAATTTTGGTAAAATTTCAAATATGATATTTGGGTAAAGATCTTCAAATATTAAGATTCTTCAAAAAATTTCAAAATTAAAGAAAAAAATTATACAATACGTGCATTTTGTTTACTTATGTGCATTATTATTGTTGACAAACATGTATATTTAAAATAAAGTTAGAGAAAGAAAGTCAGAAGTCAGGTGAGATTGCTACTAATCAGGTATCACTACAAATTACTGAATATCTCAAATATTAAATAAACTTAACTCAGTGGCGCGACAGCTCATGATGGCCAAGGCCTACTGTGCCCAACTCAGTATACTCGACCATGGGCCCTGAGGTGCTTGAGCAGATGTTCTGGTCAGGTGGCCAGTCTGACGCGAAAACCCCCAGTGTTAAGTTCCCAAGAAAGCTTGGTACTCATTTATCGACCCAAAGAAGGGATGAAAGGCTGAGTCAACCTTGCTCAGCCCGGGGTTTGAACCTCGGACATATGGTGTGGAAGCGCGATGCACTAACCACTGGGCTTCAAATATTAAGTTGACGAATATTTAAAGTGACGATTGGTCACTAAACTTAAAGTAACGTTAAGCTAATTGGGAACATTGAATTAATCCTAAATTAACGTGGTTGACATTTATAGATTTCGTATAATTCGTGCATCTCGTTATTGTTCCACTTGTATAGTTTATATTGAGATATTCTCTCTCTCTTCTTGAATTTAATTGAATCAGTATTGTTAATTTGGTTGATCAATAAATAAGTTGATTTTGAATACGTCTGGTATTCCTTCCCTTTGTCCTACACATCTATACTCCGTTCCAACTTAATTTGACAGCGCTAAAAGGGTACGATGATTAAATCACAGCCGATTCCAGGTTACTCTAGGAGAAGAGTGTGACTATAACAAATAGAATTCACCGTATTTGTCGAGTAAATAAAATGCTCTTGAAAAATTTGTTCATTAAAATTGTATGTGCTGTTTTTTTTTTTTTTTTTAAATAGTATAAGCCACTTTTTTATCGAGATATTTAAGGTTTTGCGTTTTAATACGTTTAAAAATATTGATTAATTAACCCTCGCAAAACTTTTCTAGAAAAAATCTCAGTAATTTTCAACATATTGATTGCAATTTTTTTTGTAATGAAAAAATGCCGTTAAATTGTAATTTACATGCTGTCACTAACTTGTTTTTTTAAATGACTTATGCCACTTTTAAAAAAATTACTCATATATCTTTAGTTTCATAAGTTCATTTATTATATCTGTTTATAAAGTGCAAATTTCTATCTTGTGTGTGAATAATTAATCACCTTTTCTCCATTATTACTATTTTATAAATCAGTTTGTAATAATTATTCACATTACATGAAAATGCCGTTTACGTGCGTTAATTTAAGATATACGGAAGCATATAATAGAATTTTGGGATTAATTTTAAAAATTTATCGATATTAAAACTTATTTTATAAAATTAATAGTTTATCTGGAAAAAATATCTCGATGCATATTTCAAAACTTATGTTACTGACATTATAAGCAAAGTTTATGTATTCAGTTCAATAAGTATAACTTTTAGAGAAAAAAAAAAATTTGTTTATTATAATAACTTAATACAAAAATGATTTATTCTGAAATTTAGACCTATATTTATAGTAAAAAAAGTTCCATAAAATGTTTTTAAAGGGACAATTGCTTTTTTATTAGATATTCATTAATCAAATTATATATACTTGTATTTTTAACACTCAATGTAGAGATCCTTTAGAATCAAAAAGAAAGCATAGCACAAGAAAAAATTTACAGTAAGATTCTTCGGTTATAAAGATAAGGAGCTTTTTATACAATGTATTTTTTTAAAAGCATTGTCTAAGAAAAATCTGGAATTTGATTTACTCAAATAAGGTGATTTAAAATACACTGCTCAAAATAATTAAAGGATATTGCGGTTTTCGATGGATCTTATGGCTGGGAAAAATTTTAGCTGATTGATACATGGTCGACAGACGTATTAGGCTATATGAGAATAAATTACACATGTTTGGCAGAAAAAAATGTATTTTATTACGCATTTGTGTACAAAAGGAAAAAAACACAATTTGTGATTATGAGAAAAAAAGAATAAGAAAAGGTGTTTTCTTCAAAGGAAATCATTTTCAGTAGGGGGTATGGTTTCCCCGGACGGCCAGCAACGTTGAGCCCCTTTGAGGCAGGGAGGGAATGAGGCTATTAATCACGAGTTGGGGTATTCTGTCCCACTCTTCCTTAAGAGCTCTTTCCAGTTCTTGGAGAGTTTGTGGGGGTGGTTGGCGGCCAGCAACTCGTCTTCCTAGAGCGTCCCAAACGTGCTCTACTGGATTCATGTCTGGAGAACACGCTGGCCATTCCTTTTGTACGATTCCTTTCTCGAAAAAGAAATCCTCCACCAGGTTAGCACAATGTGGCCTGCAGTTATCGTCCATTAAAATGAAGTCATCTCCGATTGCTGCAGCGTAAGGGACTACAATAGGTCTGAGGATCTCATCCCTATATCGGCGAGCAGTCAGAGGTCCATCTCGAATGATGTAGAGGTCTGCGCGCCCGTCAATGGAGACGCCACCATACACCAACACTCCCCCACCGCCAAATCTGATACTTTCGTGCACGAACGCAGGATTATTCCTACTGCCACGGTCCCTCCAGATGAAAATACGCCTATTATCCGGATGAACTGAAAAACGGGACTCGTCAGAAAAAAGAAAATTGCTCCATTCATTTCTCCTCCAGTTTACATGTTCTTTTGCCCACTCCCTGCGGTCGAGACGATGCCTTGATGTTAGTCTAACACATACCGTCGGTTGGCGAGCATACAAACCTACACCATGGACCTGGTTTCGGACAGTCTGAGTTGAAACCGTGGTGCCAGTAGCCGAGCGAAGATTTTGTTGGAGAAGAGTAGCGTTCATATTTCGGTGTTTCCGAGCCGTTAACACTAAATAACGAACTTCATTGGGCGTTGTTGCCCGTCTACGACCTTGTCCTGCTCATCGGCCTGCATTTCCAGTCTCCAAAAAATGGTTCCAGATCCTGGAAATCACACTTTGTGACACTCCAATGGCTTGCGCAACTTCGGATTGAGTTTGGCCCCCTTCTAACCTACCAATAACTCTCCCAGCTTCTGAATCGGTTAAATGACTTCGCTGAGACATCGTACTCATCGAAACAAAGCAGTCACTGAATGCTGATCATCCTTGTCTTCATTTCAGTTGAAAGTCAAATTTCATTCGCTGCCACTGAAGCGACGTTTTTGACGTCGAACTCAAAATTAGCATACTCCACAGTCTGAAAATCAGAAAAATTTGCATTTGTGATTCTCTTCTTCCATTTTCGGCAAAAACAAATTCATATCTTTATTGTATATAAAACTTACAATATCCTTTAATTGTTTTGAGCAGTGTATTAAATCAACCTTTTTTTAATAAATATTACTAGCTACAGGACCCGCCGTTGCACGGGCATTCTCCAACCATTGTGGAACCATTTGCCTGTGCTTTAAATATTATATTTTAAGCACAGTTTCAAGAGTGAGGGGCGAAGTCCTTGTTCCACGTGTCACTCCACAGTATGCAAAATAAGTGTTTACATAAAAAACGGTTTCAATATAGTTGATTATGTATACACTTATATTGCATTATTAAAAAAAACATCGTAATTTTAGAGCCATGGTCAAGTGAAGAGGATGACACCTTTGGCACCCTTTTCTCCATACTACCATACCACACTAACAGGAGGACTTTGATGATACTTTTTTACAAGTAATCAGCACTCATTAGTTCTGATTCGCTATCCGAAGAGTCACTGTTCACAGACATATGGAAATTTTCATTTTCCCAAATTTCATCAACAAGACCATCAATTTCCCACATATCTTTCTGTTTTTTGATTACATGGTTGATGCAATTCGTCCAATTTTGAGTTGAGATCTTCCCAATTTCCTTTGTTACAAGTTCTTTTATTTCGTTAAGTTTAAAGGCTTTATTTTCTCTTGCAACGTTCCTTTTACTTAGCTCCAAATCATCTCAATTGGATTGAGCTCGCAGTGATAAGGGGGTAATCTTAAAATTTGGGGGCCAAACTTTTATGCTATATTTCTTCCACTCTAACTATTATATTAATGCTTTATTTCATTTACTTTCTGCAGAAGTTCAATTTTAAATAAGTCTTGATTCCACGTAATTTTCTTTTCTGACAATCACTCTTGAACTGCACTTTTTTTCTAAGAACTTGTAGGAATTTTCTCCTTTTTCACTGAATGGTATAGGGGGCACTGTCCATTACAATAATGCTTTGGGGCTTCAATTTTGGCATGACAGTTTCAAACCATTTTTCAAAATGGTTACCATCCATTTCTTCATGGTAGTCCCCAGATTTTTCCTAATAAAAATATCTGCATCCCGAACAAATCCTTCGTTGCTTCCAATATGAATTATTATAAGGCTCCTTCCTTTGCCTTTAGGTGCAATCAAACCTACTGTTAAATTAGAAGATGAGGCTTCATAACTGCTTTTGATGGTTGTGTCTTGAAACACTCGAGTTTCAGAATGTCTTTCATTCCCCCAGGTCTCATCCAAAGAATAGATTGGCGCTTTTTCTTTTCTTAACTCCCTAATTTTTCGTAAATACTTTCTGCGCCATAAAATGATATCTTGTCTTTCAAGAAGCACAGCCTGTCTTTTCCTTTTTTCAAATTTGAATCCCTTGTCCTTTAGTAAACTGTATAAGGTTGTCCGGCTAATGTTCTTCGAAAAAATCTCAGCATCATCATTTATTTCCTTCGGAACTTTGGATAACGTAGGAATCCCATTCTTACGGAAAAAGCCATGAATGTTTCGTCGAATGCCTAATAATGTGAAGTCCTCATATTTCACCAGCCTTCTACGCTGGCCTACATCACTCTGATTGGCTCGAAACGAAAATTAGATGGGAGCGAGCGACAGCGAGCAAGCGCTTCTGCTCAGTATGAGTTAAAAAGTTTATCGGAAAACCGATATCAGAAAAGTCCCAAAAAAGGGGTAGGGCGAGAGAAACATAGAACTTGGCTTGTGAGCTACGATGAATAGAGCTAACTGACCCGGATTGGGGGGAAATGAAAAACTATTGAATATAACAAAATATAACATTACTGTAGGAAAGAAAAAATTTTAATATAAATGAAACGAGGCAAATATTGAACATAAAATACACAGTTAAAAAATTAGTCCATTAAAGCTTGTAGAATTAGGAAGGCTTGTTGCTTAAAATCATTGGTTGCTTTAAGTGCAGGTAGAATATTTATTAGTTTAGGGCAATGCTTTAAAATATTAGATATAATTTTAAAAAGGTCTATGATATTTTGAATGTCACTGAAATTAGTATCAGCGGGGAGGAAAGATCGGAAGGTACTTTGATTTTCGCTACTTTTTCTCTGATTTGGTGGCTGAGGAGTGGGGTTATTTTGGGTATTACCCGTGACTACATTAGCGAATGAAACATTTTCTTTAATATTACTGGAATTGAAGGTATTTTTATTTCTATTTAGCGTGGGGGGTCCTGTCTTAGGTTTCGGGAATTTAGGACATTTCGTGTAGCAGGCAGTATGCCCGTACACGTGGCAGTTGATACAATACAGATTTTCAATTCTATTCGTTATTACGCAGTCCTTTGTCATGTGATCTTTTCCACATTTAATGCATCTAGGTTGCATAAAGCAATTTGCAGCGGTATGATAGAAATTATTGCACTTATAGCACTGAGTTACACCCCTAATGGAGTATCCCTCAACGCTTATTTTTAAGTAATGGAGATGGGTGAGTTCACGAATGGTTGCATTAATTTCATTACGCGGAAGCGTAACAAGAAAAAAGGGCAGTTCAAGTTTTGTTCTTTTAGAAATTAGTTGCGTGCAACTAGTTACGGTAAAACCGAGTTCTTCTAAGTCAATAGTTATTTCTTCTGGTAGGGTGACCCGCGGTAGTCCTTTAATTACTACTTTTAATGGTTTATTTTCTATTAGAGGTATGGTATAAAACTGGTATTGTTTGTCAGATTCTAGGAAATTAGTAAGACTACGGCTTTGATCTACGTTGTTTGGGAAGAGTTTAAAATATTCGCCGGCAGTTTTGATTTGAATATCGGGAAAAGTTTCGTTAATCATTTTAATTTGTTCCCTGTAATTTTTGCTTACTTTTAAAGTAATGGGGTTTGGTGCTCTGGGTTTTGGGGAATCATTTTCATTCGTCATATTAATAACTGGTTCAGGGTCTTGATTTAGAGTTTCAAAATTATTTTGAGTTTGGAGGGGCTCAAGAGCTTTAGTGGGGGTGATCGGCCTAGCAGTCTTCTTGGGAAAAGCAAAGCCTTCCGAATCTTCCTTCTCATTTTTCCGCTTTTGCGATTGAATTTTAGTTTTGCTCGAATTTGGAACTAGTTTAATTGGGGATAAAAGGGTATGATCCGGGCAGTTAGCATCTAAACAAGGAGGTAATGATCGTAGCTCACTTACCTTGCGTTCTTTCTCTTCCTGATTATTCTTAATCTTTTTCTCAATTTTCGGTATATTAGCCGTATCTCCTTTGGCTTGGCTAAATACTAACGACTTCATATGATTTGTAAGCTCGAATTCCAGCTTTTCCATAGCCCTAATAGCTTTTCTTCTTAACATACAATCCGATACTTGAAATCCAATAGAAGTATCCGAAATAGTTGACATGGCTGACCCAGGCCTTATGGACTTCAACGACTCGTCGTCTGAATCAGATTCGCTCATTTCCGAAAAAATTATTTACACAAGTAAATAAATCCACAAACTCACAACTAGAGGCAACCCCCTTGATATAAAAGCCCTGAAAAGGGCTACAAAGGACCTTACGTGCTCTCTCTGTCTCTGTGAAAAAGTAAAATGGGAGCTCAGACTAACACGTCTGAACTGCTCGGTGTCTGCACTGGAACTAAAAAATCCTCTGATTGGCTCCCAACTCCACGAAACTACTTATACCCTATTAGCCGAACTTTTGGCTCGGCCAATAGGAAAGCTCCCTTTTATTCTCAGACCCTTTTTTCATTTCACGAAAATTTTTTCCCGCACTTTCTGATCTTGGTTCTCTGCTGCAACCCGATTGCCCAGCTTAACTCCGCCCACTTTGGGCTTTCATTTCTTCTGATTTTCTAGCTCTGAAAAGAGCTTTTTGTTTTAAATTTAATGTAATATTCTAATAATTTTTTATACTCACTCTTAAAGTAAATTTTTATAAATAGTATTATCTTTTTAAAATGAGCAATGGTGAATTTTTACAGTCACTTACATTCCAGGATAGGAGGTTAGAGCCGGGAAGGACTAAGTACTCCAAAGCACCGCAACGAACGAACGTGTTCTTCAAACGAAAAACAATTCTCTTCTAAACGCCAGTCAGTTCAGATACCTTTTTTACGATTTCACCGATGGAGTCTCGTGGGTTTTCTTCTCGAAGTCGAGAATAAACATTCAGTAGGATTTTCCGAGCTCCGCTTCTGATAGATATTCCTTGCTTCGATGGTGTATACAGCGAGGTTGGTGACATTTTCCCCTCAGACATGCTCAAAAAGTCAAAAAACAACAAGAACAAATATAGTCGCACGAGATATCAAAATAATTCGTATGAACGATAGCTTAGTCACAAAGCGAATGCGTTGATTTGGCGCGAATATTTCGGAAGAATGTCTTCTTGAAAACCGGTTTTTTTTAGCCAAATGTAATTCCATCAAGTTGTTGTTTTCTTCTGTATTCGTTCGCATGCATTAAAGAATAAATGCTTTTAAGATGTGATCAATTTAAGATATATCTTTAAACCCACGATTTCTATAATACATGATGCTTTTTAACGATTTTTTGTGCATTTGCTTTAATTATTCAAAAACACGTTGGAACTATTTTTCAAGCGGATTGTTACATTTCTTACCCTTCCCAACACTGCCAACTTGAGATGGAACGGAGTATAGGCGGGCAAGACAGAGGCGGTAATCACTCACAATTTGACTATGACGTCACATGAACTGATTGGCTAGAAACACGTGAATGTATTTACGATGCGACTATGATGTTACGTGAATTTTGTCCATTGCTAGATTTAACATATTTTACAACCGTACCTTTTTTACTATGTGTTGCAGGGTACAAATATACAAATTTCTTCATAAAATTTGAAGTGAAAATTTGTATAATAATATAAAAAATGGACTCAGAAATGTAATATACTGTGATGGGGTGAAGTATACACTCAGTCAAACACATACACATAACAACACAACTAACACGAAAAATATAAATGCTAAACTAAGTAAATACAGTGAAATACGTTTAACGCTTAAGACGAAATATCGGTTAGTTCAAAATAATACAACGGCTCCGATAAACTACTATGTAATGCATTTTTTTCTCTTAACACAAAACGAAAAATTTTTTCTTCTGGAAATGAGCAAAACATGGAAAACACCACCCGGATTGAGCTGCCCTATTCTATTATCAGAATAATTCATTGTAGTAGCTGCTGATGATGTGTGTACAGCCCCAATTTTGACAGAAAAAGACATTTTGGAGTCTGTTCAAAGCTAAAAAAATATCAGTGATGCACATTCGCGGATGATGAAAATGATAAAAAGTCCAGCACTTATTCCCACATCATCCGAAATGAGGCACGTCATGAAAGTATGCGCAGTTACTTAGACGCATATTCCAATGGTGAAATGAATAACAAAAAGGACATCGAACAATTTGATGCTATAAAAGACAATTTAAAGAAAACAAATTATTTTCCAAAAACTCAATAAATGTATTGTTTTCAAAAAACTTGGAAAATTTTGTTTTAAAAGTTCCATTAAGTTCTCGTAAATGTTTTTGTTTCATTGATTTTTATTAAATACTTCCAAGAATACATATATATGTACCAGATTATTTATTGCACCAGATATGAAGTATAAGAGTAAATAAACGCTCTAATTATTTAATTTTTAGAAGCTAATTATTTATTATATTTTTTTTCATGTAACTTTTTTAAATATTGATAAATATTATCGTATTCTAATCTTTCCTCCTATGATTTAATTTTCGGCTTTTTAGTATAAGAAATAGAAAGGAAGTATGTGTTTTATTTTTCAGTCTTAAAATGTCAAATATATCTCATTTTATAACATTTAGATGAAAGGAGTTGTGATAAAATATTTCGTAAAGAATACCTAAAAATGTTTTTGAGTTATTTAAGTTAACGTATTTCGTTTGGCGCTATTATATCAATTTTATCATTGTTGCATTCGTTTCATTTTTAAAAAAATTATATCATCAAAAGAAATATTATTCTGATAAATAAAAGAATAATGTCTAATATCTCAAGTATTTTCCAGAAAAAATTGGAAACAATGGGAAAAGAAGTAAATATGATAAGATTTAGATAAAACTGAAACAAATGAAATCACGTAATAAAAATAAGAATTTTTTTCTTTATGGATTTTTTTTGTTTGTTTCAAAACAGTTGATTGATTTTTTGTTTGTTTGTTTTTAAATATAGCTTTGGAAGAAACAATAACAGAGATATAAACGACAATTTTACTGGAAATTAATTGCAATGTTCCTGATTAAAATCACACAGTGTTTTGCTATAGTAGAGCTTTTGAAACAAAGATTATTTACAATTCCTACTTCAGTCAACAAAGAAAACCTTTATTTTAATTTCTTTTTATAAAAAAGTTACAATTAATATAAATATCTAAAGGGTGTTTTTTTAGAGGTATAGAACATTAAATTGCAATAAAACAACGATGTATTATTCGATCGACGTGAATTTTTTTTTATTCGAAAGATAATCTTGTGGCATTACATTTTAAATATGATTTCTGGTATAGGACTGCCACGGCTGGCTCGGATGTAGTCCAATCTGGACGTCCAATTTTCGATGACTTTTTCCAACATTTGTGGCCGTATATCGGCAATAACACGGCGAATGTTGTCTTCCAAATGGTCAAGCGTTTGTGGCTTATCCGCATAGACCAATGACTTTACATAGCCCCACAGAAAATAGTCTAGCGGTGTTAAATCACAAGATCTTGGAGGCCAATTCACAGGTCCAAAACGTGAAATGAGGCGGTCACCAAACGTGTCTTTCAATAAATTGATCGTGGCACGAGCTGTGTGACATGTTGCGCCGTCTTGTTGGAACCACAGCTCTTCGACATCATGATTGTTCAATTCAGGAATGAAAAAGTTAGTAATCATGGCTCTATACCGATCACCATTGACTGTAACGTTGTGGCCTTCATCGTTTTTGAAGAAGGATTCCACCAGCCCATAAAGCGCACCAAACAGTCAGTTTTTCTGGATGTAACGGTGTTTCGACATACACTTGTGGATTAGCTTCACTCCAAATGCGGCAGTTTTGTTTGTTGACGTAGCCATTCAACCAGAAGTGCGCTTCATCGCTAAACAAAATTCGCTTATGAAAATCGGGAACAACGGCAATCTCGTTTTGGGCCCATTCGACGATTCTACGCCTTGCTTGATCATATTTAAAATGTAATGCCACAAGATTATCTTTCGAGTAAAAAAAAAAATTCATGTCAATCGAATAATACATCGTTGTTTTATTGCAATTTAAAGTTCTATACCTCTAAAAAAACACCCTATATATACATATGACAGAATCACAATATTAAGTGACAAAACAGAAAGCGATTTTTTCCCTGCTATTTTCAATTTTTCTTTCTCTATTGGGTGTTGGACTATTCTCTTTTGAGTGTTTGTTACTATTCATTCATTAATTAAATTTAATTATTCTAATAAGATATTGCAGTTAAAAAGAAATCACATTCTCAGAAATTAGGCCATCTCAAGTGTAATTTGAACCCATGACCTTTGGATTAGAGGTCCAACGCGCTATCCACTGCACTAGAATACAATGAAATATTTCCTTTTCTATATATATGATGTTGGACTATTATTTTTGTTTGTTATTATTTATTCATTGAATGGGTGAATAGAAAGAATTTTATTAACGATATATATATATATATATATATATATATGTATATAGGGAGAGAGTGAACTATAATGGTTGGAGTTGAAAAAGAGAAAGCAATCCTTTCAACCCCATTCTGTATTAGATCGATTTAAACAGTCTATGTTATGAAATTTCACCTACATCCCTCCCTTTCAGTCCCACAGGTGTGGTGTACCATTTTCTAAAACCGTCTTGGCTCCCCCACAAAAATCCCCGTAACCAGGACACTGTAAGACGAAAGGAGTAATTATTACAGGATTGTGCTACCTCGATCCTAATGAGTGAGGACATACTTGAAGAGCACTGGAATTAGAGCATCGCGTAACACAACACTCGAATTAAAGAGACGACCCGAAATTAACTTAATCGAGACAGGGAGGAAGAGAATCAAATGACGCAGAAAGTGGTTGCCGGTCACCGAGGTCCACCCTTGACCCGTTTTTCGGAAAAGGGCCATGACCAGTCCAAGGATCGTCTCAATTACACTTTAAGTGTGGTAATGAACAATAATAATAACGGTGATCTAATGGACCTTGTAGGTGGGATGGGAGGTTTCCACTCAGGAAAGTTCTGGAAAGAAAGAGTAAAGGGGTGGTTTTTTTGTTGAACGGAAGTCCGGAGATTTTTTGTTAAGGTATCCGACCACGTTCAGAACCGCGATTTTGCAAAAACGTATAAATGGATAACATTTATGATATTTAGTGTCACTTAGATTAGAATACGTGTATTAAGATTCTATAATAATAATATTTTGCCTGTACATAGCTCAGACCTCTGTACAGAGCCACTAAAATATTTGAAATCTAGAACTCAGAAGTGGATTTATCCTTATTTTAATACAACAGAGGGTAGAAATTTTAAGCAAAAAACGCCGGTAATTATTTCAATTGGTAGTAACTCTGAAAATAATGTAAGTTTTTCAAAATATCGTAGTTCAGGCCCTCTAGAAAAATCTTTACTTTATATAAGTAAAATATCATATTATTATAATCGAAGCATTTTTCTTAAAAGGAGAACGTTTTGAAAATAGGTCATTCTGAGTTAATTTTTTTGCTAAAATATTGCATTTAAATAACTTTTTATATAAATAATATTCTTAAAACAATTTTATACATGTATTCTAATCTAAGTGACACTAAATATCATGAAAATTATCCATTTATATGCTTTTTTCAAATCATGGTTCTGAAAGTAGCCGAATACCTTAAATGTAGAATATGAAAATGAAAATCAAGTCGCTATTGGCTCCAATATAAGAGAGTGTATCCTTGACCCTCCTAGTACATACTTATGTTAAATATATAGTAAATAGAATTCATCGAAAGTAAGTTTTATTAAATTTCGGCCTAATTACACATTTACTGTGATTAAAGTATCGAATATAAATTATTTTGAATAACGAGTTTATTTTTGAATGTGATACTTTAGAGATTTCTGAGTTTCGATATATATGTATGTATGTATGTATGTATGTATGTATATATATATATATATATATATATATATATGTATGCATATGTAAGGATAATTAAATTAGATTAAAAATTAAATTCCCTATCTAGCACTTGACTCATCTTTCTCAGTTTCCATTTTTCAAGTATCAAACTAATCACCCATTTATTTCTTCCGAACATATGGCCTAGCCAATAAACATGTCTAATTCCAGATCGTTAGATTTAATAGTCAACATATGTCAGCATTAACTTGCAAGCACCATCTTCAAAGCAGCGATACTTACCATATGTTTTTCAAGTGTTATCCACTTGAAACCACCACCATGGCGTTTTTATTACTCCCTGCTCTCAGCGTAAGAAGAGATGTCGAAACGATTGAATAAAGATCTCCTTTTTTAAACTTTAATCTGATTCTGTCTTAAAAATCATGACCTATATATATATATATATGTATAACAACGTTTTAACCTCTTAAATGTCGATTAAAAGTTACACGATTCGCTCCCCAGTGTCATCGTTTTCCGTAAAGGTACGCGTATGCGGTGTATTGGCGAAAAAAGGACAGGCATGAAAAAGCAAATTTTTTGCTGAAATAAGTAAATCCTTCGTTAACACCATCAAGGATATTTTATTGCATTCCAAAGCGCTCGTAATAATTTTACTGAAAGCAGAGCAAAGAAAAGGATCGTACTTCGGAAAGACGTATATATACGTTTAGGGCATTTAACGCACCGATTGGGCGAGAAGTATATAAACGCCGTTGGCAGTTAAGGGGTTAAATAAGATATTTATTCCTTTTTAATGGGCTGAATTCATGCGGCGTCATTGTCACATGACAAATGCAATCATGTGTTTCCAACTTCGCTGTTGCCTACTTTTACTTTTTACAGAAACTTTCTCTTAAAATGCACATATTTGGTTGCAATAATGACGTATACATGTAAACAAATAGAATCGATTTAAAAATGCACGTATAACATAAGATTTAAAAAAAAAAATTAAAAAAATTTTTTTTTTGAAGAATTTTAATATTTGGACATATTTACTCAATCATTAAAGTTGAAAGGTTACCCATATTTTTATGAGTAGAACGACAAGTATAAGTCTAAAGTCAACTTTGAATTCTACAGATAGCTTCCACCGTATCAGCAGTATTAATGATACGGTGCCCTCCTAGTTATAGGGGCCTCAACAACAGCAAAAAGTTGCGAAATTTTAAAGGGACTCAAAAAGAGATGCACAATAAAATTTTGATACAGGACCCACTTAGGACTCGATACTTTTTAAAAAAATGTGAAGTTTTTAAAGTTCTTTATGTCAGAATACATTCCATACTGTTTTGGTATATGCGTCTTTAAGTTATCTCAAACTTGTTATCTATTATATGGGATTAAAAAAAGGAGAAAAAAATTGGAAAAGGAATTTTGAATGAAATTTTTGTTGTTGTAAGGTTTGCTCTTACACATTGGGTTATTCCATGTGATTTTACTGCTTTCTATCAGTTTTACTTCTAGGCGGTTCACGTTCATCTCCCGAAGTTCTTTTTGAAAATATTCTAAGAATCGAACAAAGCTGCAATCTCAGATTTTGTACATAGAATTGTTCCTAAATGCAGTGGAGAATAAAGAAGATGAGAAATAAACGTCGTAATTTTTTTCGCAAACACAAGAGCAAAAGATGTACCTACTCTCTTGTTATAATATGATGATTTAACTTGAAGTACTTTTTTTTTATATTTCTAATGGGCTGCGGATTGGGGTTTTACCATTGTAGACCCCTATTACATTCCCCGGAAGCTGGTATCTCTTTTTAGTGTGGCACCATATAGGCGTATACCAATCACTGCAGGTAATTTTGATGCCCAGTTTCCTCCCTAGAGGGAGGCACCTGAGCTTTCACGATGTGAACCTGTACTAGGATTTAATCTTCCAAGGCTTGAAATACTGTGATCTTGGATTTAGGATTAATTGTTAGCTCGTGACTTAATTTTTAGCTCGTGAATTAATTGTTATCTCATGAATTTGTTTAATTACACTGTTCAGTGTACGTATGTAAATGTAGAGCGCCCTCTAGCGCTCAGAGTGTCTAACGAATCTGTGTAACCTCTGACTCCATCGAGTAAGGAGTCGAATCGAGCGAGCTGAGCTACAAGTAATAAAAACTACAGTCCACTGAGAGAGACTTTTTCTTGAGTGTTTACTTGTCACCCAACATTCTGGTCCAGTCTCAACCGGAGAGACCTATGCATTGAAAATACGAGGTATGTGCTGTTGTTTTTTGACTTTTCATTGAAAAATCGAACTTTAACGATGTTTAAAGGAGCCAAAAAAAAGAAGACTTGAGGCGAATCGCTTCTAAATTAGAGTTGTGTGTGAGTGATAAATTAACTGTTTTAAGCTTTATGGATCTTATAAAAAACTGTGATCGATACAAAAACGATCCTGATTCCGTGCATGAGTTAGCAAATTTAATTATCGAAGAAAGGAAGTATGACGAAAGTCAGCAATTAGAGTTAGAAAAAATAAGACAAAAGTCTAAGCTTGATTTAGAGATAGCGAGAATACGAGCAAATGATAAAGACAATAATACTGAAGTTAATTGTAATGATTCCTCTTCTGTAGATTCTTTAATTAAAAGTATCCGAACACTTACAGTGAAAATTCCCGACAAACCTGAGGGATGGAGTTTCTTTTTTTTATCATTAGAACGTGCATTTGCAGCCAAAAGTGTTACTGATAAATTTAAGCCTGAGATTTTGTTAAATTTTTTAGGAGAAAAAGCTGCAAATATCATTATATATCTGAAAGATGAGGATCTTAAAAATTATGATAAAATAAAGTCCATAATACTCCAAGAATTTGAGCCAACTCCTCAATCGTGTTTAGAGAATTTTAAGAAAGCAACACGGCAAAATTGTGAATCCCATGTCCAGTTTGCGAGTAGATTAACAACAAATTGGGAATACTATTTAAAATTGAGAGATGTTTCAAATTTCGAGGGATTAAAACAATTAATAGTTTCAGACAAAATATTTAGTACTTTAGATAAAGAAACCGCATCGCATATTAGTGTCAGACAAGCAGATAAATGGTTTGATCCTTTAACGTTGGGAAAAGAAATTGATTTATTTTATTCATCGCGAGGAAAACCACTGAGTGAGAGTATTAATTATTGTCGCAAAAATCAAAATTCTAAAAATATGTCTAGAGTATTTTTCTCAGATGTCAAGGGAAAAAAATGTGTTTTGTGTCAATCTGATAGTCATTTTTTAAATAAATGTCCTCAATATAAGCAATTATCAGTAAATAAACGGGTAGAACTTGTTAAAAATAATTCCTTGTGTTTTAATTGTTTAAATTTGCATACAGTCAAGTTTTGTAAATCTAAAGTTCTTTGTAAATGCTGCCAAAAAAAGCATCATTCTTCTTTGTGTTTCTCTGGAGACCCAAATTTTACCAGTGAAAGGGTCATTCAACCTTCTTCACTGGGGGCAGAAACAGCCGGAAACAGAGGAATCCTCGATGAGTCAACTTTCAGCGAAGGCGTCTGTGTTCAAACCCATAAATTACATAGGGGAGATTGCGAAAGAGGTGTCTTCTCAGGGTGTAGGAGATCTGTTTACTGCAACGAGTTACGTAAGATCGAAATTCGTTTTACCTTCAACCGCGATTTGTTTCATTAGAGATTCCTTTGGGAAAATGCAGGAAGTCAGAGCAATTTTATTTCTCAACAGTGTATGAATAGACTTAATTTAAAAAGAGAGAAAATAAACATTTTAGTTTCAGGATTAAATAATTCAGAGTTAACGATTAAATCGCGCGTTAATGCAACAATTGCAAATAGAGGAAATAGTTATGAAACTAATGCAAACTTTTTTGTAGTGCCGCGAATTACGGATATGATTCCTGCTCAACCATTTAACGTTAGTTTGGGTAATTTCAGTAGAGAGAAATTAGCGGATGAAAATTTCAACATTCCGGGAAATATTGATTTATTGTTAGGAGCAGAAATCTTTTATGAAATTCTTTTACCAGGACAAACAAATCTTTTAAATACAAAATTAATTTTTCAGAATATAGTCTTCGGTTATATTACGAGTGGGAGTATTCCAGTTTCTAGTGAGAATAAACCTCACTGTGGGTTAATCAAAGATAATGTCGATTTAGAAAAGACAATGAGGAGATTTTGGGAAATCGAAAATGTTGAACCTGAGACAATAAAAAATAAGGAAACGATAATTTGTGAGGAGCATTTTCAAAAAAATCATACTAGAGATAGTACGGGAAGATATATAGTATCTATGCCATTTAAAAAGGATCCAAATTGTTTAGGCCAGTCAAAAGATATTGCCCTTAAAAAATTAAATTCTTTATGGAATAGATTAAAACGTGAGCCTAACTATTTAAAATTATATAGAGATTTTTTAAAAGAGTATAAAGAGCTAGGCCATATGCAAGAGGTAGATGAGAAAGAGGAGCGTGGAATGTTTTTCATACCACATCTTGGTGTTTATCGCTCTGATAAAAAAACAAGTAAATTGAGAGTAGTTTTTAATGCGTCGAGTGCAACTACAAATGGTTATTCTTTAAACTCTCTACAATACAATGGGGGAGTTGCTCAAAATGACCTTTTTTCAATAATGGTTCGCTTTAGAAAGCACATATTTGCATTCATTGCGGATGTGCAAAAAATGTATCGAATGATTTGGATTAATCCAGATCAGCGTAAACTTCAGCACATTCTGTGGAGAGAGAACTTGGACGAACCAATAAAAACGTTTGAGTTGTCAACTGTGACCTATGGAACAACGAGTGTTAGCGACACGTGCGCTAAAACAATTAGCCCTAGATGAAGCAGAGAATTTTCCATTAGGGTCTTCAGTTGTGATGAGTGACATGTACATTGATGATGTACTTACCGGTGCAGAGACCTTATTAGAAGCAAAAGAACTGAAAAATCAATTGATCAATATCTTCGCTAAAGGAGGTATGGTTTTGCATAAGTGGTGCGGAAATAATACGGAATTGGTTGAGGTTACCGAAAATTATGATTTTTCAGATTCATCAGAGATAAAAGTGTTGGGTGTTTATATTGGAACCCCAAGCATGATTGCTTCTCCTTCAGAGTAAAAATAGACTTGCACGAATTAAATACCAAACGGGATGTTTTGTCAACCATCGCCAGGATATATGATCCTCTAGGTCTTTTAGGTCCTGTGGTGGCGAAAATCTTCCTTCAAAAATTATGGATGTTAAAGATTGATTGGACAGATTTGCTTCCAGATACAATCAATCGAGAATGGCGACAATTTGTCGAATCACTTCAGGTAGTAAATGACATCAACATCAATCGATGCATTGTGCTATTGCAACCGGAAGTGATCTAGCTGCATGGATTCTCCGACGCGTCCCAGTCAGCATATGGAGCTGTCGTCTACTGCAAATCCATAACCTCAGATAGAAAGATGCTTGTGCATCTTATTGCCAGTAAATCCCGAGTTGCGCCTACCAAGCAAACAACGATTCCCAGACTTGAGCTATGTGCCGCTGCGCTGTTAGCAAAATTAGTGCATCGTGTCAAGCAAGCTTTAAAATTAAATGTGACTAATACTTTTCTTTGGAGTGACTCCATGATAGTTTTGTCATGGATAAGGAAGGAGTCATATCAACTAAAAACCTTTGTGGCTAACAGGATTGCTACAATCCAGGAGATGACTTCCAGTGAACAATGGCGTTATGTGGCAACAGAGGACAATCCTGCCGACTTCGTTTCCAGAGGAATGGATTCTCTAAAACTTAAAACCTGTGAGTTGTGGTGGAATGGTCCTAAATTTCTGATGAGCAACCAGTACCCACAACGACAAATTCCTGTTGCAGTGATCAAGGATCCAGGTGAACTTAAAAACTGTAGTGACTTTTCTAACTTTTTCCTTGATTCTGCTATTAACTCTTTTGTAAATAATTTACTTAACCTTAGTAATGACTATTTTACAATTGTTCGTGTCTTAAGTTTTATTTGTAGATTTGTTTATAATTGTAAGAGCAAAGAAAGCAAAAGAATTGGGCCTCTAGATTTAGGAGAATTAAAAAAGGCTGAACAGCTTTTATTGAAATTAGTACAAAAGGAAGAGTTTAAAGTTGAGATGAATGGTATTCAAAATTCTGCCATGGTACCTTCCAACAGTCGAGTAAAAACACTCAATCCATTTATTGATAGTGAAGGGATTTTGAGAGTTGGAGGTCGATTGAGAAATAGTGATATTAATTATAACCAGAAATTTCCAATTCTTTTGCCTTCGAAACATAAATTGACTTATTTAATAGTTGAGTATTTTCATAAAAAGTTTTTACATAGTGGTCCACAATCCTTGTTATATCAGATCAGGCAAAATTTTTGGATATTGAATGGCCGTAATATTTGTAGAAAAGTTGTTCATAATTGTGCAATTTGTTGTAAGGCCAATCCTACTTGCACTGATCAAATAATGGCTGACTTGCCAAAGAATAGAGTTATCAAAAATTATCCATTCAATGTGTCAGGTGTGGACTTCTGTGGCCCCTTTTACATTAAGTATAAAGGGCAGAGAAAAGGTGTATATAACAAAATCTATGTTTGTACATTTATATGTTTTGTTTCTAAAGCTGTGCACTTAGATATTGTGACTGATTTAATCTCTAATACATTTATTGCTACACTTAAGCGTTTTATATTTAGAAGAGATAAATGTGCTAAGTTGTATTCTGATAATGCAACAAATTTTGTGGGTGCAAATATAGAACTTAAAAAGATGTTTAATTTGGTGTGTAAACCTGATGAGGCTCTTGCAAGTTATATGGCCTCTGAAGAAATAGATTGGAAATTCCTCCCCCCCTAGAGCCCCAAATTTTGGAGGTCTCTGGGAGGCAGGCGTTAAATCTTTTAAGTTCTATTTAAAGAGAGTAGTAGGTAACATTAGATTAGCATATGAAGAGTTTCTGACCGTGATTATCCAAATAGAGGGGATGTTAAATTCTCGTCCTCTTGTCCCATTATCCTCTGACTTAGATGATTTAAATGTATTGACTCCTTCTCATTTTTTGATAGGTAGATCAATTACATCAATTGTTGAGCCTGATTTAACTAATTTAAATGAAAATAGGGGTTGGATAATTGGCAGAAAATTACAAAAATAATTCAATTAATTTGGAAAAGATGGAGTGTAGACTATCTAAATAGTTTGCAGCAGAGAGTAATAAGTGGCATTTCGAGAAAAAGAATGCTAAAATTGGAGATATGGTTATAATAAAAGAGGATAATTTACCTTCATGTCAATGGTCATTAGGTAGAATCAACAATATTTATCCAGGAAAGGATTCTAAAGTAAGAGTAGTGGAAGTCAAAACCACTAGAGGTATATTTAAGAGACCCATTTCGAAGCTGTGCATTCTACCAATTGAAACAGTGTGTGTGTGAAGTAGCATATATAACCCTTCAGATAGTAATGTTTGTGTGCAGAATAGTATTTTTTAAAATTCTGTGTGATTTATCAATTGCTTTATACATTGTCTTCATTTGTATGTTGTTTTGTTTGTATTTTGAAGTATTGTATTTCTGTGTGTTATCTTTATGATTATGTTCTGTGTAAATCTTGCATATTGAAAAACATTGCAAGGCCGGGCGGCATGTTCAGTGTGCGTATGTAAATGTAGAGCGCCCTCTAGCGCTCAGAGTGTCTAACGAATCTGTGTAACCTCTGACTCCATCGAGTAAGGAGTCGAATTGAGCGAGCTGAGCTACAAGTAATAAAAACTACAGTCCACTGAGAGAGATTTTTTCTTGAGTGTTTACTTGTCACCCAACATACACTTTGAATTTACTGTTCTTCGTCTGTTACACTGATTATTGTTTTGTTACCTGCAGTCAAGGAGTAATTTTACTATGCCTCTCAGGATAAGAGTTTAGCAAATTAATTACCGTTAAATACGGCGTATAAAGCGCACTTTTAACTCAAAAAATAAGATCGAGACTTAAGGTATCCGAACACGTTCGGAGCACTTTTTAACAAAATAACATATTTAAGCATTATAAAGGCTTTTTTAGGACTCAATACCAATAAATACTAATATTTAACGAACAATATTTAAAATAAATTGCCTAAATTTCACAGAAATCACAATTATACGAGTAAGTGAAATTTTAGCAATATTTTTGTAAAATTTCAAAGCAATTAAAGAAAAAGTAATAAACTTATATTAGTAAAAGTATTACCAAAACAATCTAGATGCATTTATCTAGAGAATGTACTAAAATTTTAATGTTTTATTAAAATTTGAAAATTTTAGAGTTGAGATTGAGTAAACATTATAAGAAAAATCACATTCTTTATGAGACCATTATTTAAATAACAAGCCCTAACTCAAGCAATATTCATACAATAAGCAATATTTTAGTACATTCTCTAGAAAATAGCATAAATATCAGGTTCAAAAAGTTTTATTGAAATACAGTTGTAATATTTTGAGTAATCAGACTCGCCATGATAGATTTCGAGTAATTTAAATGCCCACTTCTGGTAGATCAAAGACCCACTTCTGGTTTTTCCATCTTAATAAAATTGATTGTAGCTTGGCCTCTAGGTAGAGTAAAAACAAAACAAAATATGTTTTGTAAAACCAATAGATGTCTCTATTCAATAAAAGAGAAAACAAAAATATCTGTCTTGATCGAATTTCGTCATTTTTAACGTGTTCGGATACCTTAAGGGAGAATGTTATACGCTGGGTACAAAAGCAATAAGTTTAAAAGTAACAAAACATATGAGCATAAATTTTTTTTACTTCTACTAATACTGCTTGACTGCCTGATGACATATAAGAGTTGTAGTGCTAGAAGTATACTATTTTTTTTCAAAAGTCAGAGATAACACCCCCATTAAATCACCTTAAAATATAAGAGCATTGCGCACGTACATTTCAGATTTCTTCGTAAAAAAGTGGGTGCCCGTTATACGGCGAATATACGTAAAAATTAAAAAATGCAGCTTGAAAGTATAGGTGTGCGTTATAGCCGGATTTTAAGGTAAAAAAAAAAAAACTGCAAATTCTGTCTCGTGTGAATGTTTGGTTTTAAGACTACGTAAATCAAAAGTATCAAAGTATGATCAAAAATCAAGACCACAAATCTCAAACTGAAAATTAAGTCCATTTCAGTTCTTAGAACATTTATAAAAATAAGTTCGAAAAATGTACGTGAATTTGCTCGAAGAAGAAACCATAATAACAGAATAAAATCATACTAAATATAACAACAAAAACAAGTAATATAAAAGTAAAATTTAAGTCTATTCCTACTTAGATCAACAATGAAAACTTTTATTTTAGTTACTTTTTATTATATAGTTACAATTAATATAAATATATGTATATACATATGACAGAATCATAACATTAAGTGGTAATTAATTTTTTATTAATTATCATTAAAGTATCGTATTGTCATCCAAAACAATAGTGTATAGAAAATTTCAGCTCAAATGAGCGCTTTAAAACGTGAGAAAAAAAACCTTTTCAAGTTTTGACACAAGTCGCCAAAAATGATGCCAACGTGGCTGTATTTGCAATTCTTTGAATAATTAGTTTTAATCAATTAATTTTTATTCATTATAATTAAATTACTGTACTGTCATCCAAAATAATCACGTATATAAAATTTCAGCTCAATTGAGCGCTTTAAAATGTATTTTATTAACGATGGAAAATTCCACCAAGATAAATAAATATATAGAAAGTGTGAGCTAATAGTAGGAATTGAATAAGAAACCTCTCTAATTACTGGAGACTTCGTTGATCAATAAAATATCCTTTAAAAGACAAATGCATAAGAAAGCTAAAAAGTAGTCTATGTTAAAGCTCGTATTTCTCTCCCTTGATTATAAATATTAAAATCTTTAAGTAAGTTCCCATGAATAAGAATTGTAATTTTAGACAACGGAAACTTAGAGAAACTTATGAAACATTAAAAATAACTTTGTTAAAATGCACGCGCTTAGAATAATGAAATGGGCTAGGATATCATTATTTAACAAAATCATGGTTTATCACGCCATGAAGGGATTAAAAATCCATTTATAAAATCTAATCCAAGCCATTGAATATTTAAAAACCAGTAAAAACAACTTACGTATTCAAGTATCAGCCATTACCCTCCCGCTTTGCAGGGTATTTCATAACGTTCGACTCTATAGCAGGGGTACTCAACCTTTTTTCTGCCGGGCCACAAACATATGTTAGCTTTTTCACGCGAGCCGCAATATGAGGATTAATGGAGGAGGGAAGAAATGCTGTAAGACAAAGATAACATTTAGAAGATTTAAATGTGGAAAATTGATCCAAATCCTATTTTGAATTTTTTAATTATTATTTCTCATGTTTTTTATTTTTGTCACTGAGAATTTTCTAAATTGGAAGCATTTAAGAATCACTCCTTCACAATTTCTGCATCAGTAAACGGTTTTATGTGATTACCAATAATACAACAAATTTCATAGGGTGCCTTTGTTACCACTGTGACATCACCACCGACAAAACACTTTTTTTGTTGTTGTTAAGATAATTCAAGAAAGTCTATTTATCACCTCTTGAAAGAGATCGAGGAAAAGTGTCACTAAACGATTTCTATTTATTGGTATTTTTTAAATACAACACTTTCGAAACAAATCAAGCAATTACTGATCCTTGCTTGTTTTTCATAACAAAATAGTCAACTTCCCAATCGTCTTGAGACAACCTATTTTCTTCAATTATTTTTTTCTTGAAAGATATGAAAGGTTGTTAAAAATTAGGTCCACTCATAAAATGGTCACTACTCCATTCTTGTCTATTACCACTAATCAGGAAAAAAATATCAATTCGCTTCCATACGACATCAACAACAAAAATCAAAATTAATACTCGTATATTTGATTTCTTAACAAAGAATTTCCTACCAAATTTTTATAAATAAATGAATTTTTCATAGCAATGGGCCATGCCCGGGCCCACTTAAAAAGGCCCTGTGGGCCGCATGCGGCACGCAGGCTACAGGTTGAGCATCGCTGGACTATATGCTGTTTTTAAATCATTAATATCTAGTCCTAGAATTAAGAACTCGATTGTATTGAAAAACGTTCTTATAGCCCCTTCGCCTCTAAATTAAATAAACTATAGTTTTAAAAAACTAAAAACTTATTTGTAACTTAAATCTTTTAGTCGTCAGATGCGGGATGGGATCTTAAAAGGGGAATTTGATAATCCTGATCCGGGAAATGGAAGAAAATTATTAAATTATTGTATTGTCATCGGTCTTAGACGAGTGAGCAAAATTTCGAATTAATCCGACCTTTAGAAGTGGGTAAAAATTGAGTTCAAATATTCCGTTCCATACAAGTGAAGCTTATAAAAGAAAATGTTAAAAATGACTTAAATCAAATGAAAATAAGTTATCTCTTACTCCCCTTTACCCCCAGAGTCGATTTCAACAAAACCCATCCTTAGCGGATCTCTACTGAACAACAACAACAGCAACAAAAGAACACGCTTCCCAAATTTCAAGTCTGTAAGTTTAATAGCTTCGGAGGTCTCATGATGAATGAATGTGAGTCGATTTTCTTTTTACATTATAAATTTTGCACACTTGCATATTTGGGATGGAAGCATTGATCATTTTCATGCTGTTTGAAGGCAGTATACAGGGTGTTCTCGAATGCCGTGTACAAACTTGAAAGGGAGGTAGTGAGCATCGTGAGGAGCCATAATTACATAAGAAAGCATTGGCGGAAACGTAACCCTAATGAGATAAAGAGACACAAAGATCGTAAGGCCACAATGAAGAATGTGGTGTAAAACGCTTTACTACAAAAGCAAAAAACAGTAATAAATTTAAAGTATGACACTAAAGCATACCAGTAGGTGTTTGAAATTGCTGCCGTTGGCATGTATGCAAGCACGACACTGACACGACATGGATTGACGGACACGTTCGAAAATTCCGGGAATTTCACAAATCGTAACAACAGCGATGGATATTCATGCCACCAAGTCCATTTCAAAATCGACGGGCATGTCGTCAATTTTGGCTCTGAAAGATCCATGTTCCGTGAGGTTCTAATGCACCCTGTAGTTGTTACTAATGCCATCAAGGCCCACGAAATTCATCATGGCAAAGGGCTAAGTGACGCTTGTCGTTAGCCGTAGCTTTAAGCACCATACAGGTGACATAACGATTTAGCTCGGTTTCACCCCAATTTTGAGGGAGAACACCCTGGAGGTGGCCAGGGAGGGGACTCACGAGAGGACTTGCGGTTCGTTGGCTATTTAAAGTACCCCCCTGCCACGAAGGCATTATACATTTACAAACATTCATGTCTTCCCCGGAATTCGAACCCAGGCCCAACGGATCAGTAGTCAGAGTCGCTAACCACTATACCGGATGGGCGTCAGGTTCTGATGCACCCTAGGGAATGTTTGCTGATTTGGTTGCCACCTCGTTGGATATCTTTCCCCACACAACTGAACAACAACACGTCCATTTCCGTTTGCAAGGTCGTAGGTGAAGTGGATATCAAACCAACTCAGCGTTCGTATAATGATTCATGTTCATCGCACTCTGTCCCATGTCTGAATTGAGGAAACCCCACGTTTCGACCTTGCGAGCTCTCTCACAGCGCCACCTATCGCTTTCCGCCCATGCTTTCGTATGTAATTATGGCTCCTCACGATGTTCTCTACCTCCCCTCCAAGTTTGTACACGGCATTTGGAAACACCCTGTACAAAGCTGTAAAATGGCTGAAGGGTAAAAAAAGAGAAAAAAGACGGATCTCAGTTCGAATTTTAGTATAAAATAGAGATAATATGACCATAACATAGCTCAGTTACAACTATAAGAACCTCATAAATTAATCAGAGGCTAAATATGGCTAAAATATTTTGAATATATCTCTTTCTCCATTTCCGTAATAAAAAAAAGTGACATTTTTACATTGTTTTCGTTACCAGATTTATCCCCCCTTACGTCATTATCATTATCAGAAATGCCGTACACATCGACAATAGCCGGCATTTCCTTTAAGCAGAATTACAGTGAAAATCGTTTAACACGAAGCTGTGGGGACTGAAATATTTTTTTCGTGTTAAAAGAATTTCGTTTTAAAAAATATTGTGAAATAAAATATCCGACAAAACTAAGCTTATTAGAGTATATTTTATTTACATAGGTATGTATATACGCATGTATTTAATAAAAACCAACGAAACGAAAACATTCACGATGAAATCGAAAACAAAATTTAGAAATATCAAAATTTTGACAGATTTCCCTTTTCGTTTTCTGATTTTGATCAACAGCCCTAAGAAGCTCCATCTTCATTTTAAGCGATAAAGAAATTTGTTTTCGCCCTGAGCTTTTTACCATTGTGCTCGTAAATTTTTTTTTTCTAAAATGGAATTAAAAACGCGAACCACACACACAAACTCACTGATTTTTACTCACACTGCGAGTAATCGTCACCGAAATCGAAAGGCAACCGAGGAGAGATGAGATGCTTTTGTATAGCGTTTGTAGGGGTGGAAGTTGAACGTAGCTTAGATAAACAAAATTGGCTCGTGTCACAGAGTATTCCGAGGGTATTTCAAAGCCAAGTTAGCCTCCTTTCTACGAAACACGTAAGAAACCACCTCTCGTTCATTTCAAACTCTTAAATGGCGCCTGCGCAGCTGTTGTTTTCTGCATTTTGTTCATTTCTAGAAGGGAAATTTTTTCGTGTAAAGCGATTTTCGTTGTGTGTTAAGAGTAAAGAATGCACGGAAATACACAGTAATTTGTCGGGACAGTCGTTAACCGATATTTCGTCTGAAGCGTTTTCGCGATAAACGTATTTTACCGTATTCTTATTTCACGTGACTAATAAATGTATTTGCGAAGAGCACAATTTGTATATTTTTATTCAATTAAATATGCTACATGTGATTTTGAAAAAGCATATAAATGAATCATTTTTTGATGCTTATTTTCACTTGAAATACACATACTGTATACATAAAATTGTTTTAAGAATGTTATTACAATAAAAAAATATTTAAATGCAATTTTTGGCAAAAAATGAAGAAAAGATATACTGTGGGTGATCGGTTAACGAACATAATCCGTTCCAAGACTATGTTTGCTATCCGAATTGTTCGTTAACCGATCATCGATTCAGCATAAACTTCTTTGTGAAATGGCTTAATTCGTTTTGGAGACCCTAAAAATTAAATTTTAAAAAAATGTACAATTTCTTAGTAAGTTTTTTAAAAAATAATACGTACATATAATCTTGCATATTAATCAGTCCTTTTCATTTTTTGCTTATGGGGCGTTGAAGAACATGCGCAATGTCGATTGCTTTTCTCTCTTTCAGGATTTTCCGGAAGTAATTAATAGCATTGTTGTTGTAAAGATCCCTAATCCTACTGACATCAGCTTGGTTTGGGTGCCATTCTAAGACCATTGCTCTGACAGCCTCTCCCCCCCTTTTAAAAAATTCTTTAATGGCAGATGTCGGCATTGGTCCTCTTTCGTCTTCCTCTTGTTCAGAAGGAGACACATTTCGTTGTGTTTCTTGGTGTTCTTCATTCAAAATTTCTTGGAGTTCTTCTATCGTCAGTTCATCTTTATGCCCCATTATGAGCTCTTCTATTACTATCCTTGTTCATCTCCAACTTCAGATCTCTAGCAGTTGTCAAAATTTCATCCATAATTTCAGGGGTGTCTCCCTGATCACCTCCGAATATGTGTTCCTTGTCCAAACACAAAAAATCTTTCTTGAAAGTGTTGGTTAACCGATCATCCACTGTATCTTTAAAACAGCCTCTTTTTATGAAAAATGTTTCTATAATAATAATACAGTCAAACCTCTATATTGCGAATTTTTCTGTATAGCGAACTTTTTCCTGGAACTGAACATTTCTCGATTATCTTCGTAAAATAACCTCTCTATAACGAAGTACATTTTCTATATAACGAAATTTTCTTTTGTGATACAATTTTTTTCTTCCTATTTTTAAAGTATTTCTGAACACATTTCAAGTTATTCTCTCTCTGAACTTATTTTATGGGGGTCATAAATCTTGAACTGGTTTCATTAGATCCTAATTCGCCGAGAGCAATAGAGTTCTGGACATTTCATCCAAGAAGTGCGACCTTTTCCCCCCATTGTCCAGTTCACTAAATGTTTTATAGAAACATATTCGATATCCCCTTTCGTTCACAGTGGAGTTGTCCCGCGTCCCCGTGTTCTAATTTTAAAATAATGTATGTTTAATATGACTTGTATGCTTTAAATCATAAAATGTGTGTCCTTGAAATTCATTAATATAAAATTATTTTCTTAATATTTAAAATACAGTGTATTTGACATTCTTTTTTTTTCTTGCAGTTTCTTCTTTTTTTTTTATTTTGTTGATGGGTAAGGTATATAAAATAAAGATATATTAATTTAAAAAGGTGTAAATAATTACTCTTTTTAATACATAGAGTTTATGAATTTAAAGTTTGTTTTATGTGGTTTATAAAGTATATTAAAAGAACTTCTAAAGGGTGTTTTTTTAGAGGTATAGAACTTTAAATTGCAATAAAACAACGATGTATTATTCGATCGACATGAATTTTTTTTTATTCGAAAGATAATCTTGTGGCATTACATTTTAAATATGATTTCTGGCATAGGACTGCCACGGTTGGCTCGGATGTAGTCCAATCTGGACGTCCAATTTTCGATGACTTTTTCCAACATTTGTGGCCGTATATCGGCAATAACACGGCGAATGTTGTCTTCCAAATGGTCAAGCGTTTGTGGCTTATCCGCATAGACCAATGACTTTACATAGCCCCACAGAAAATAGTCTAGCGGTGTTAAATCACAAGATCTTGGAGGCCAATTCACAGGTCCAAAACGTGAAATGAGGCGGTCACCAAACGTGTCTTTCAATAAATCGATTGTGGCACGAGCTGTGTGACATGTTGCGCCGTCTTGTTGGAACCACAGCTCCTGCACATCATGATTGTTCAATTCAGGAATGAAAAAGTTAGTAATCATGGCTCTATACCGATCACCATTGACTGTAACGTTGTGGCCTTCATCGTTTTTGAAAAAGGATTCCACCAGCCCATAAAGCGCACCAAACAATCAGTTTTTCTGGATATAACGGTGTTTCGACATACACTTCTGGATTAGCTTCACTCCAAATGAGGCAGTTTTGTTTGTTGACGTAGCCATTCAACCAGAAGTGCGCTTCATCGCTAAACAAAATTCGCTTATGAAAATCGGGAACAACGGCAATCTCGTTTTGGGTCCATTCCACGAATCTACGCCTTGCTTGATGATCGTTTTGTTGAATTGCCAAACCAAACTGAGAATAAATCACTTGACAGCTGTTAAATCGGTCGCCATCTTGGAAAGTAATGCCAACTTAAACTTCTATACCTGAAAAAAAACCACTCTTTATATAACGAATTTTCCATGTAACGAACTTTTCCGGGATTTAGCGACTTCGTTATACAGAGGTCCGACTGTATTTTGCTTATGTATAGCTAAAACTTCTGCACAGATGTGAAATAGGATTTTTGAAATACATAATTTAGGAGAATATTATTCATATTTTATTTCATGAGAATTGAGAAAATTTAACAGAAAACACCGGTTATTATTTCAACTGATCTTCACTCTGAAAATAATGCGAGTTTATCAAAAATTATTATTCAGACTCAGTGCAGAAACCGTAACTGTATATAAGCAAAATATTATTTTTATAGAAACATTTTTTATGAAGGGAGAATGTTTTGAAAATGTATCGTTGTTCACTTTTCACTAAAAAAATTCATGTGAGTAATTTTTTATTGTAATAGTGTTCTTAAGACAATTTTATATGTACAGACGGACCTCTATATAACGAATTCGCTAAATCCCGCCAAAAATTTCGTTATATGGAAAATTCGTTACCTAGAGGTTCTCCTTTCAATTTTCCTTATAAACCACATACAAAAAACTTTAAACTCATAAACACCATATATTGAAAAAAGAGTAATTATTCACACCTTTCTGTAAATTAATATATATTTATTTTGTATATCTTACCTATAAAAAAAAGGAAGAAAAACTGCAAGAAAAGTTTTTTGATGCCCGAAGAATCAAATTTTTTTCTTTGATGCTCAAGCACTTACGTTTTGACATTTTTGGAACGGAAACTATTTCAAGGACATAAGACTCCACTGAAGGTGAAAAGGGATATCGAAGATGTTTAAAGTGAGCTGGACAATGGGGGTTAAAGGCTGCACTTCTTGGATGAAACTCCCAGAATTACATTGCTTGCGGCGAGTTAGGCACCTAATAAAACCAGTTCAAGATTTATGACCACCATAAAATGAGTTAAAAGAGAGAATAAGTCGAAAGGTCCAGAAATACTTCAAAAATAGGGAGAAGAAAATTGAATCACAAGAGAAAAAGTTCATTATATAGAAAATGCTCTTGGCCATTGGGAGGTTATTTTACGAAGAAAATCGGGAAATGTTCTTGGTTCAAGGAAAAAGTTCGCTATATAGACAGATTCACAATATAGAGTTTTGTTATATGGAGGTTCGACTGTATATTCTAATTGAACTGGCGTAGATATTCGTGTGTATATAAAAAGAAAATATTCATTATCGTTTTTTCAAAATCACAGTTCTGAACGTAGTCAATTACCTTATTTAAGAAGTTTCTAAGGCAGGGAGGGCGAACCAGTGGCCCTCGTGTCATCAATGGCACGCGGCACAATGTTTGGGGCACGTGAGCGATCAAAATTGTTTGCATTTTATTTCAAAATAACAAAGTTCACTATGAAGTATTACGAACACACGTGAGTGATCAGTCGCGGGGAGCACACGCATTTGCTGTTGTCTTGTCTTAGTTACTTCGTGGACTACAGTTGTTTATGATGCAAAATTTGTCTACGCATAGCATAGTCAATTTTGTTGACGCAATTGTATTTCAAAGTTTGTGTTATGTTTACGATTTTTAACTGTTATTCAACAAGACTAGTTCAGAACAAAAGTGCAAGATAGTAAGTGTAACAGAGAATTTCTAACTTGGTGAATCTAGAAATATGGCATTATTTGTAAAGGCAAGAAAAGTAGTGCATGTTTTATGTTCTGGAACAGTGGTATGCAAAACATCGTCACTAAAATGGCATCTTGAAACAAATCCCCTTGTCAAAAAAGTGAGCCACCGCAAAAATAATTAATTGCTTAGAAACCATTTGGTATATGACTCCAATTCTCAGCATGCATTCTACTAAAAGTAACATCTTACAATCCTAATATAAGTTATTTGTCATCCACACAACCTGCAGCAACAGAAGTCACACTAATGTTACTTTAATTTGAATTACACTCATAACTAAAACATTTTCAATTATACGGTGCAAAGAGTATTTTTTGCGTAGTAAATAAAAAGTTTTGTGTTGTTAGTATTTAGTTTTATTATTTTCCCAATAATCACAAGTCAAAATTATTTGACGGCACGTCTATACCTCATCAAATATTTCTTAAGAAAAAGTGGCACGTTGATTCATAAAGGTTCACCGCCCCTGTTCTAAGGTGAATAGAAGGCGCAAAAATTGTGGATTTAACGTTAAAGTATAAAATTAATGTTGTTCACATTTCAAAGAGAGAGAGAGAGAGAGAAATAAACTAATTTATTCTCGAAGATATATATAAGTGTGTTTTTTAAATTGCTTGAGCTATTAGGTGCAAATAATTGTTATTTTTGTTACATTTTCAAATCATTGCAGTTTATTTTAAAAATTTTCATTTAAAATGAAAATAAATTAGTAAAAGAGAACATTAAAACAATAATTTAAAAATATTTACGATGAAAGTTTTGATTTTCTGCTGCTTAAATTTTTCCTCTGTGAACTTAAAAATGTCTAGTTCAATTCAATATAGTCAATCTCTTCACATATAATATGTATACAAGTCATTATCCGCACTCTTCGCTGTGTATTTCATGATTATAAAATGTTTTTGAGTGAATTAGAGAGAGATTTTTTTAAACTCCTAATATATTTAGTTTCTGAATGTATTAAAAAACATTCTTACATATCGCCAGGGGTGTAGCTACCATTGTATCAATGATACGGGGCCTACAAGCTTCAGGGGCTTCAATTTGCTTAAGCACAAATTCGTAAAGGGTTATCAAAAGTCTTCTTAACAGAACTCCCATTTACGCTTATAAAATAGCCTGTCACTAGTTAAAATTTTTCTGTGAGCTCTACATCTCTGTTCCCACGATTAGAAACCTTAAAAACAAGTATAATTTTCTCAAAATAATGAGAAGACAAGGAAAGGTATAGACTCTGAAAGGAGTCTACAAAGTTCCTGCTCAAAGTGGCTCTTTACAGGAATCGTTTGAAGTAAAAGGCAAACAACATTTACAATGGAAAAGAATGTTATTTGATAGTAAATGTCTGCATATCCCTTCATCTGTTGAATGATTGACTGTAGATAAACGTCGCTCTACAGCTTAGGTACACGAAGGCTTGGCCCTAAGCCGGAAGTAGTTTAATGAATAGATTTTATTTGAATGTCATTCAAAGACCGGATGGACATTCATGGTCAGCTTCAAAAGCTGTTTTAAGTTTGAAAAAAAGGTAGGACCGTAAGCGCCAGAAATCCCCTATCACCCTCCCAGTTAATTAACTAGTTAATTGCTGAGAACAGACATGTCAAACACGTGGCTCACGAGCCACATGCGGCCAGCCAGTACACAGGTTGGGGCCCGCGGAGACATTTTACAAAATTTTAAAAATAAATCTTTAAGGTTTTTTTTTAATTTTAAAATTTATCTCTGTCAACCTTTTTTTTTTAAAATTTACAAATCTTTTTTTTTAAAAATTACCATATTAACCTGTTATCTATTCTTATTTTTTAAAAAAGTCCCATTTAATTATAGAAATGGCCTTTAAATGAGAACTATTTTTAATATTTTATTAAATTTTTTTATTTAATTTTAGTGTAATAAATTAATTCTTATTAAGTTCTTAAATACATTTATGCATATTATTCTCTATAGATTCATCGTGTGTGTGCTTTTATTTTTCTTTGAAGTGTCCAATCAGTGAAAAGCGAATAGCGTAACGTCAGAGGCAGTTAAAGATTTATTTGTTTAAAATTAAAAAACCCCAAGATGATCAAGATGAAGGGCAATGTTTACTCAATTGTTTGTGAATGAAAGCGAATTTTGGTTTATATTCATATTAAACTAAAAAGTTAATTAATAAAAATATAATCAAACTTCAGGAACAGTAAGAAAAGATGAACTGAAGATGAACATCGTAATTTTCAAGAAAAATAGGAACTGCAATATTTTTAAACCCAAATAAGAATAAAATATTGTGCCCGATATGTGAAAACTGTATTTCAGTCGCAAAGGAACATAATTTTAAGAGGCACTATGACTCAAATGAAAAAACACTACGAACAATATGCTGCGAAATTTTGTGAAGACGAGTTGTTGTAACTGAAATCAACACTCTTCAAAAAAAATGAAAAAAAAAATGTATTCGCGCACACACACACACACACACACACACACACACACACACACACACACACACACACACACACACACACACACACACACACACACACACACACACACACACACACACACACACACACACACACACACACACACACACACACACACACACACACACACACACACACACACACACACACACACACACACACACACACACACACACACACACACACACACACACACACACACACACACACACACACACACACACACACACACACACACACACACACACACACACACACACACACACACACACACACACACACACACACACACACACACACACACACACACACACACACACACACACACACACACACACACACACACACACACACACACACACACACACACACACACACACACACACACACACACACACACACACACACACACACACACACACACACACACACACACACACACACACACGCACACACACGGAACTCATTAAATCAATCATCTGATTTTTTCATTCCCAGATATAACAGGAGGAAAGAGTACTAATCTAAACTTAAAAATATAGACATAAATTATTTCTCTGATAAATAGAATTAAATACACACTACTCCTAACTAAGTTCTCGTTGAAATAGGAATAACATATCCAAGCTCATCTGCCTTCATTCATCTGTCAACACCTCTCACTACAATATCTCTTTAACGGGGGAAATTAATTAGACTGTGAATACAAAGTTGTATCGTACAACCAAGATAAGTTATAAAATATGTTAATCATCCCAGGCCAAAACTATCCGATTACAGCTCAGAGCGATACTGCACTCGCGCAGGTTTCGTAGTCCGAGATTCATGTCTGAGAAACCAAGGTTGTACTTGTGAAGAAAATGCGTAATATTTCGATATATTTTTTAAAATGGTGAGTTTGTTAATCGCATTTTATTTGTATATCATACTTTAGGCTTCAAATTATTTTTCAGATTCATTATATACATACTCATAAATAATAACCCATTATAATGAAGAAGAGTAACTTTAAAGAACAAAAAATCAGTTGATAATACTTCAGTTTGATTTCATTATTTATATGATGAAAATAATAAGTTGGCACTATGTAAAAAATGTTCTAGAGTTATTAAAGTAAATGGAGAAAGTATACAAGAGCGGACTCCGTACACATTTAAAAACGAAACATGAGAAACAAATTTGTTAAAGTAGATATAATCTAATTGCGATAAAGGTACAAATTTAAGAACAGTTTCTAAGCCCAACCGTCAGGGATTTTAGATTATTTCGAAAAGAAAGATAATTTGGATGCACACACACACACAATTATAAGTAAAATGACAGCATTAGATGGTTTACCATTTCAAGTGTTTTGCTCTTCTACTGAATTAAGGAAATCATTATCCGTCAGAGGTTTTAAAAATCTACTATAAGAAAAACTGTTATAAATAACAGTAACAGTGTTCGCAATTCTTTGAAACAAGAACTAATACAGTTAAAAGTAAATGGTGAAAAATTTAGTCTTACAATTGATGAATGGACAAGTGTAAGAAAAAGAGAGAAAATAGTTAAATATAAATATTCATTCAGAAAAGAAGTTTTGGAATTAGGACTTAAACATGTCCCGGGAAGTATGCCAGCCGAAAAATGCGTGGAAGTGCTTAAATCTAAATTAGCGAAACATGGATTATTTCGGAAAGAAGATATTGTATCCATAACGACTGATGGAGCAACAGTTAAGAAAAAAGTGGGAAAGTTGATTGGTGCAAATCAGCAACTGGGCTATGCTCACGGAATTCAATTAGGAGTAATAGATGTATTATACTAAAAAAAATAAGGAACAGAAGAATTCAAATACTGTGGATACAGAAAATTCGGATTCCGATTCAGAAGAGAGTGAGAGGAATACACTGACATTGAAGATAATGACAATGTAATTGTTGAAGATATTGCTAATGAGGATGAAATATCAACTCATCAAGAATTGCTTTCTATAACTGATAAAGTTCGAAAAATTATTAAGATATTTAAACGTTCCCCAACAAAAAATTCCATATTACAAAAATATATACTACCTGAAAATAAAACAGAACATATGCTGATATTAGATTCTAAAACACTCCTAATGATGGAACGATTTTTGAAATTGAAAATTCCAATCAAAAAGGCAATGATAGACTTACCTTCAAATTAATTTTTCCGACAATGAATTCGACTTAATATCCAGAACCGTATCAGCTCTAGTTCCAATTAAACTGGCTGTTGAGGCATTATGTCGGTGAAATTCTTATTAACAGTTAATGCTATAATAAATTTCATGTTGCAGTCACTAAAATAGCAGCACACGTCACTATCTGAATAATTATATACTATTACATTGAAAAATCGCACAGAAGAAAGGCATACAGAAACAGAGAATGTCTTTCAATATTTACATAATTATAATGATTTTAAAAAAGAAAAGGAAAAAGAAGAAAAGAGACTAACCAAATCAAATTGAATAAAAAAAGTTTATAGTAAACTTTCTTAAAACTTTTTACCCGCATATCTATTCCACATTCAGAAGAATTCGGTACAGTTATCGAAGATGATGATGACACTAATATCGATAGTAAAAAGGAATTGTCCCTTGAACAAAAACTAGAATAAGCGATAGCTAAAAGAAATTCAACAAACCAAATTACAGTACAGAAAGCAGCTATATCCAAAACCATCCGACGAGAAATCGATTAATTTGAAGACGAGGGATTTAGAGGTGAATACTTGGGAAAAGAGTATATCGCGCATTACTGACAATACCACCAATTAGCGTAGTGCCGAATGATCGTTTTCTACAGCTGGTAATTTTTGCACAAAATTACGTCCCAGGTTTAATTACAGTACGATTGATGCACTATGTTTTTTAAGATCACATTTCAAAAATTTGTAATAGTACCACAGACTGAATAGTGATATAGTCACATCTTTTTTGTTATTTAAATAAACAAGATGTTCCTTTATTTTTTGTGATTCTTTATATATACTGTTATAATTTATAAGTTAAAAGTTATTTGTTGTGATATTTACACTCTCTAATAAAACTGGTAAGTAAAACAAACCCAGGATTTTCTTTCTTTTTCTAAAATTTATGATACCGGTATTAAAACTGGTATCCCGGTATTAAGGTCTAAAAAATACCGAATACCGGTATTGAACTTTTGGTCCGATATTGCACAATCCCTAGTAAAAACCTATATACTATCACTTTTAACCGCAACAGATCCAAACCATTTCATTTCCTGAAGAATTTATGACGGAATGCTTAGTTAAAGTGGAGGAATTACCGTATTTACTAGAATTTAAAGCGCACTTTTTTTCCAATGTTAATGCTACTCACAATTGGGTGCGGGTTAGAATCGAAGGGAATGAAATTTGTTGGTTGGGGTATTTAGAGCAATTACGGGTTCCCGTACGAAATTAAAAGTTCGTAATATTGATAAATAACAAATAATTCACTTCTTATTAGTTCTCATTTTAAATTTATTTTAATTTCGTAAAATTTGATATCGATAAACCATCTACACTATTAAAATCCAAAGGTAAACAAACGTATCTATCTATGAATCTAAGATGCCTTATCTTCTCACGAACCACACGTACCAAAATTTTGGGAATGATCCGAGGAATCCATTTTGACCATCTATATTCCGATATTCCAATTAGTTAAAAATATATTAATTAAAAACCTTAAAATGCATAATTAGTGCCATTTTTCAACTCCAGGGACCAAGTTAAACTTTTTTTTTCCCGACGTTTTTAAAGCGCGATCTAATTTTTTTCATGAGACTCAGAAAAAAAAATTACAGATTTGGAAAGATCATTTACTTCACCACGAAACGGTATAATTTATTTTACAAAATAATTATAATTTATATTTTTTACGATTTTTTTTTAAATAATTCAAAATTGATACGTTTTTATGAGTATGATTTCTGAATTATTCCGCTTGCATTTTCTGAATTTAATGAAAAAAATATTTTACACTAAAAAAGTTCATGCTTTTCTCTTTTAGAATCAGTCATTTAAAAAATTTAATGTCAAAAACTGTTTTTTTACAATTTTTCAAAAAATACTCAAAATTTTATTTAAATATTTAATAACTTCTTTATTTACAATAATAATCTCACGAAACTTTTTTTCCGTGTGTAGAACAAAATTTTACGTAATCTGTACAAAGATTGATAAAATATCTTAAAAATTGCGTTTTTTTTTTTTTTTTAAAAATGTATTTTTCGTTTTTTCCCTTTTTGCGAGAAATATAAAGGGTGTTTTTTTAGAGGTATAGAACTTTAAATTGCAATAAAACAACGATGTATTATTCGATTGACATGAATTTTTTTTTATTCGAAAGATAATCTTGTGGCATTACATTTTAAATATGATTTCTGGCATAGGACTGCCACGGCTGGCTCGGATGTAGTCCAATCTGGACGTCCAATTTTCGATGACTTTTTCCAACATTTGTGGCCGTATATCGGCAATAACACGGCGAATGTTGTCTTCCAAATGGTCAAGCGTTTGTGGCTTATCCGCATAGACCAATGACTTTACATAGCTCCGCAGAAAATAGTCTAGCGGTGTTAAATCACAAGATCTTGGAGGCCAATTCACAGGTCCAAAACGTGAAATGAGGCGGTCACCAAACGTGTCTTTCAATAAATCGATCGTGGCACGAGCTGTGTGACATGTTGCGCCGTCTTGCTGGAACCACAGCTCTTCCACATCATGATTGTTCAATTCAGGAATGAAAAAGTTAGTAATCATGGCTCTATACCGATCACCATTGACTGTAACGTTGTGGCCTTCATCGTTTTTGAAGAAGTACGGACCAATGATTCCACCAGCCTATAAAGCGCACCAAATAGTCAGTTTTTCTGGATGTAACGGTGTTTCGACATACACTTGTGGATTAGCTTCACTCCAAATACGGCAGTTTTGTTTGTTGACGTAGCCATTCAACCAGAAGTGTGCTTCATCGCTAAACAAAATTCGCTTATGAAAATCGGGAACAACGGCAATCTCGTTTTGGGCCCATTCGACGAATCTACGCCTTGCTTGATGATCGTTTTGATGAATTGCCAAACCAAACTGAGAATAAATCACTTGACAGCTGTTAAATCGGTCGCCATCTTGGAAAGTAATGCCAACTTAAACTTCTATACCTGGAAAAAAAGCACTCGATATAAGTATCACTTTTTTTAAAATGTTTTTGTTTAAAAATTCCTGTTGTTTGCAATCGATATATGATGTTTGAAAGCATTAACCTAAAAATGAAGCCCGAAAAAAATTTTGTAACTTAATTTTAATAAACGCACGCCCTGAAACGACTGTTATGCATTTAACTTCCAAATAACATTTGAGTGCTTTGAGCATAAGTGGAGGACGAATCGATACTTATTGAATCGCATCGATGGTTTCCAACGTCTTTAAAATGTGATCTAATTTTTTTCATGAGACTCAGAAAAAAAAAATAATTACAGATTCGGAAAGATCATTTACTTCTCCACGAAACGGTATAACTTATTTTACAAAATAATTATATTTTCTGTTTTTTACGATTTTTTTAAAGTGAGTCAAAAGCGATATGTTTTTATGAGTATGATTTCTAAATCATTCCGCTTGTATTTTCTTTTGAGCTAATGAAAAAAAATATTTTACCCCAAAAAGTTCATGCTTTTCTCTTTTAGAATCAGTTACTTAAAAAATTTAATGTCAAAAACTGTTTTTTTTACGATTTTTCAAAAAATACTCAAAATTTTATTTGAATACTTAATAACTTCTTTTTTTATAAAATTAATCTCACGAAACTTTTTTTCCGCGTGTAGAACAATATTATACGAAATCTGTACAAAGATTGTGTGATAAAATATCTTAAAAATTATGGTTTTTTTTCTTTATTTATAAAAATAATCTCACGAAACTTTTTTCCGTGTGTAGAATGATATTATACGTAATCTGTACAAAGATTGATAAAATATCTTAAAAATTACGGTTTGAAAAAAATGTGTTTTTCGTTTTTTTCTCTTTTTGCGAGAAATATGCAAGCATTATTTTTTAAAAGTCTTTTTGTTTAAAAATTACCATTGTTTGCCATCGATATATGAAGTTTGAATGCATTAACTTAAAAATGAAGCCCGAAATTTTTTTTTTAACTTTAACAAATAACGCAATGTGAAATTGAAAAAAATCTTCCTTTATTTTAAAGGTATTTTCACTGCTTATCACCACTGCTTTATAAAACGGTAATTCCCAGGTTCGAAACTGAAGAGGAAGAGATGTTCTATGTCGCATTGCGCTATTTGTTAAAGTTTAAATTTTTTTTAGTGGAATGAAAAAGGTTAAAAGTAAAATAAAATATCAAAACATTTTTATCAGATAGGTTTTTTTAAAATGTTTTTTTCAGTACATGTATATATATATATATATTTATAGGCTGTCCACCATACTGTTTTTTTTCTAACTTATATATATTTATATATTTAATCAAACATTCAAACGCTCAGAAAAAAGTATCGTTTCAATAGCTATATGTAAATTTTTCTTTTATTTATTACATATAGACATTTGATTTTAATAAATATATGTATGTTTTTTTAAAATTATGACAATCCCCCATGTCGTGTATTCATTGTGTTTAAAATGAAGAGGCCTTTTCATTACTGGAACAAATACTATTTTAATGTTCTTACGTTCCACAACACAAGGGGTCACTTAAACAAAACAACACACATCCATTATCGTTACAGAAAATGGCTTAAAAGGACTAAAGGAGGGAAACAGGCTTTCCCTGACTCCTCTTTCCCCGGTAGCGATCCAGGGCAGAAGCGCGAGGGGAACGAGTTCCCGCTTCTCTAAAGAACAGGTGGTGCCCTCTGGCTGCCACTAATCATCAAGGGAAGGCAGGGTTTAAATGTAGTTGTTACAAAATGATTATTTCTATTATTTCATTACTAAATGAATTTTTTGTTAATTAAAAAGTACACCGTCTATTATTTGGGATCAAAAAACATTTGGGAGACATTTTTAAGCTAAATATATGTAACGATTGATTGATTCATGAAAATCTGAAATGTATTTTATTATTTTAGATTCTTAGAAACTAACTATTATTAAAAAATGATGAACGTTTTTTGTTTTACTCTTAGCATCAGAATCGTTTTCTTTTTGTTGCTTCACATTAATAATTTTTCTAATTCTAACGCAATATTGTTTTTTATAAGTCATACATCGAAATTTGAAGCTATATCTTATCTGTGAGAAGAAGGATGTAATGACTTCACACAGCTCTGGGATAAACTATTTATTTCAATAAGAATATCATCAAAAAAATTTATCACAATTAATTAGCGAAAGGGTCCACAAATTTCGAGTCTCTTTCGCTGCAATACCTCATCTCTCTCGCATAAAAATAATGACGGGAATTTTCACGCTAGAGAAAAGTCATATACATTCACTCTCGGTAATTTCACACCGAGTCTGGGTGAGTTCGCTGGCTCCAAATCCACCGTGAGGTTGCTCCTTCACAATTTCCACGGTTCTAAAATCCGCCTTACTTCGTGGACTAAGGAATCACAATTCTTTAGCGGGAGGGACCTCCAAATCGGTTCCATCACGTGAAGTTCTCTGGTTCAGAACCGCCTTAATTCGCGGATTCAGTATCGCTTTCTTATCGTTGATCGGGACTCAGACCGTTCCCGGATCTCCCCAGTTCGGAATCTACTGTACTTCGCAGACTGGTTTCTCCTCCTCGCTGAAGGGACCTCACAACGGCTCCCTCAAAATCCAATATTTTTCTCTCCCGGGCCCTCCCGCTCCCCTTATATATATATATATATATATCTCTAACCATCTCTTGTTCTTCAGCCACCCCTGCCGGTCTTGGCTCCCTTGATCTCTTGTTTTTCTGCCGCCCCTGTTGATCTCAGCCCATTTGATCTCTAGCCCATTGGGCGCCGATGTCTAGGTGCACATTGTAAGTTTTCAGACGCGCTGTCGTCACCGAATCGGCGGAAAACGAAAGCAGAATATTACGGCATCTCATTTTGACGGTCCGGAAAGCAGTCTGGGAAAGAGGGTCCAAATCTTTGACCCCCCCCATTTACGAAATTCTTTCCCAACAATTAGGGAAATGTCTGGAATTTTCCCAACGTCTGTCGGCAAGGTGCAAGGGGTCCGTTAGCAATTAGGGGGAAGAGACCAGCTTCGTCACAAGGGGAAGATAGAGCAATAATTTTACACTAAAAAAACCATGTTCGGGCTATAGAGAGGGGAAAGAAACCTGTCTTAAATAAAAAATAAGTGGAATGGAACAAATTTCGAAAAAGGGAAATTTTTTGACATAATTTTAGAAATCACTCACATTGTGTGCGTACACATACACAGAAATGCTGGTGTCATGAGAAAAAGAGAAAGTCCGAGCAACGCCGGGCTAAGCGGTGGAGGGGGTGGGGTGGAAATCATTTTGAAAAAGAGTATTAGAGAAGTGCTGATTTTGAAGGAAAGGGAAAATTTATAAAAGTAGAGATAGCCCGTGCAACGCCGGGTCATGCAGCTAGTTTTACACTATTTTTCCGTTTTTCACAATAAATTGGGGTGCGGCTTAGAATCGACGGTGGCTTAGTTTCGAATAAAAACGGTATTATGCCCATCACTAGTAAAAAAAAAAATAATTTAAGTTGAAATTCTCTGTAATCAGCAGAGGTGATGAAATAGTCGAGTCGAATCATGTATGACAAAAAATACATATTTTGGATGCCCTTGTAGAAATTTTAGACGAAGTGTAGGTTATCCTTGGAAAAGTTGGTTTATCTTACAACTGATAGAGTACTTACCATGACCAGTATTACCAAAGGAGTTGCAAGATTAAAAGTAACTAGCAAACAGCATGGTAAAAGTAATTTTGAACATTTTCGTGGTATTATTCCATAGCAAGTACAATTTTTGGGCAGGAACTTGGATATACTGGACATGTTTTAAAATAGTCAGTAAAATTGTAAACTATATTCAAGCATGTAGATTTTTAAATCATCGATTTGCTTCATTTCTGGAAGATAAGAATGTGAATTTATCGGTCAATCACTTTACACGAATTTCTACATTTTGACTTATAAAGTGTTAAAACGATTTTCTAAATTGCTGGATCAAACCATTAATTTCCTGAAAACAAAAAAAAAAAAAATTATGAAAGTTCTGAAATAAAAGATGAACATAGGGTAAAGAACCTGGCTTTCTCAGCTGATATTACAAGTCAACTCAGGTTTTAAGGCAAAAATCATTTTGCTACAATGCTATTTGATAATATTAACGCTTTCAAACAAAATTTATTATTGATAAATTATTAGAAACAGAAAGAGAAAACTTGACTCACTTTGAAAGCTTTAAAAATGAATCTATCGATTAAATCACTTAAATTAAAATTTATAGAATATTCTCACCAAATTAAATTGCTGGAAATGGAATTCGATCGAATATTTTCTGATTTTAAAGATTTTGAATTACACTTTCGTTTCTTAACTTCACCTCTACCCATCGATATTGTGATTGTTGATTAAAAATTACAAATGGGATTAATTGAAATCTATTGTGATTCTTTACTGAAGCACAATAGTTTCGAAGTGGAAACTTTAAATGTTTATACATATACGTTTGTACATCGCGGTTTCTTAAAATGTTATCATTTGTTATACGTTAATGCATGTGTTCGGACCCCTCAGGGGGCTCACCTTCTTCAGGTGAGTGCGGGTTTCACGCTCCCGAGGTGCCCTAGTGATCTTTTCCTTCTCCCTAGGGGTTTACTGTCTTTGGTAAACACGGGCTTCACGAACCCGGGGAACCCTAGTGATCCTTCTCTATTTTCGGCCCTCTTTCTTGCCATTCAAATTTCCCTTGATTTGATTTGTGTGTTTCTTTCATATACATGTGTACATATACTTTTATACTTATATATTTTTAAAAATGATCTTCTCTTTTAACAAGTGTTTGGCGCAGCTTGGCCAAAGTTGGCCTTTGCGCCATTAAAATTCACAATCATCATCATCATCAGCATATGTTCGGAAGCACTTATTTATGCAAGCAAACATTTTCTTTAATGAAAAAACCAAAAATTCTGAAAGGTCGAGATTAAATGATCAACATTTATCATTCTACTTTAAAAATTACATCCACTCAATATGTTCAACCAAATTTTGATGACTGGCTTTGAGGAAAAAAAAATCGATGTCAAATATCTTCTAAAATAAACATAAAATTGTATATTTCGTATATTATAACTTTTATTTTTCTTCCCTTTTTTAAAAAAAATTAAAGCATGTAAAGTTTAAACTAATACAACGAGATATGAAACGAATATGTATGTGTGACATATAATACAATGAATTTTATAAATACAGGATATAATCAATCTAAAAATGCTGTTTTATTAATTCCTTGAATATTGAAAACATGCGGCCCTTCACTCAATATAAAATAGTTCACGTGGCTTGTGATATTTCAAGTTGACATGCCTGGTTAAGAATAAAAGCTAACCTATGGTAAGCAATTCTTTCTCAAAATTCAAGCAAAGGCTCTCAGAGAATGCTGATAAGAGATTTTAAAGTTCGTTTCATTTTATTCTGTAAAAGCCCTTGATTACGCTGAGCTTTTTTGGGCGGTCAACTATTCAAAATATGAGCAAAAATAGCTCACATATATAGGTCGTTCGTTCGAATCCGGCACGACGGAAACTAATATTTTCAAGTGAAAGTTTTTGTTAAATTTTGTTCTTTCAAACCATCTATGATTGACAGCATTGTGGACGTCTGTGAGACACTACTCTATCCAATCATTCTAAATGCTTGAACTCTTTATTTCGAACGAAACCCCGGACCGTCGATAGCTCAGTTGGTAGAGCGGTGGACTGTAGGTGTTTAAAGACGGATATGCATAGGTCGCTGGTTCGAATCCAGCTCGACGGAAACAATTTATTTCAGTGA